>VXBC01003922.1:517181-549809 GCA_013399945.1 Ploceus nigricollis | reverse complement strand
GCGGCCAGGCAGTGCGGGGCTGGCGGCTTGCGTGCCGGGAGCCGTACAGGCTATGGAAGCTGTGTTGTCTGTTAAATGACGTGTGTGTGTATATATATATATATATGTGTGTGTGTATGTGTGTGTATCTACAGGTGTATATAGGTGTTTATGTGTGCGTATGTACGTATGTGTGTGTGTATATATATTTATGTGTGTATACGTATGTATGTGTGTGTATATACACATGTGTATGTGTGTGTGTATATATCTATATATATGTATGTGTAAACCTGTGATGCATTCACACGTGTTTTCTAAAGCGACAGAAAAAAAGATACTCTGCTATTGAGTATCTTACTGTCCCCATACCAGTGTCTGGCGATCCTGTTTGCAAGTGAATGGGAATAAAATGCTGGCTTTGGATTGTTCCCAGACACGGCCTGGGTCGTGCCTCGGGACCCAGGTGTTGGCGGGCAGGCGGGGCTCAGCCCGACCTGTGTGCGCCGTGCTGGGCAAGCCCGCAGCTCCCCGCGCAGAGCTGGCGGTGCACCGCGCCTGCTGTTTCTCTTTGTGGGATGGAAGCGTTGCCTCAAGCTGAGGTTTAGCTGTAGCTGTAGCTGCCTGTGCCCTTAGGCGTGTGTGGGAGCACCTGGTGTATTGGGACAGGTAACCCCCTGCACGCTGGGGAGCAGAGTTTCCGTGTCCGCGTTGCTCCCAAGGCGCTGGGTGTACGGGAGCAGCGGGACACGTGGCTCAGCTGGTGGCAGGTGACACGGGGAAGGAGCCTGTGCTGAGCTCCGCACGGAGGCTGGCTGCCTCCACCAGGCTGACACCTCAAACAGATTCCCAGTTGGGGTTCTTGTTTGAAGTTTTGGCGTGATGTGTGTAGCTTTCTGGAATACGTTGCGGTTTTAGTTGCTTTTCCTTGTTTTGGATTTTTTTCTCGTGAGAAACTGTTTCGGACTGTGTCTTACACGTGCTTTGGAGGAGCAGAGGTGGTGAAAAGGCTGCAGTGCGATGCTCTGCACGGAGTGCGAGGTCACTCTTGTGGAGATTCGTGGTTTGGGGTCTCACTGCTGGGTGGTGAGCGCCCATCGTGGGGTTCTCTCGTGTGTCTCTCCTGCTCTGCAGTGTGCTCCCATACTTACACCTGGGCCACCGAGAGGAATTTGAGGGCTCCTATCTCTTTCCTGACCAAAATTGTTTCTAGCATGCCTGGAGAATGCTGTCAGAAGAGTCTTTTTCGTCTTCAGTAGGTAAATGTAGGCTCTTGAATTTAGTTAGCAAAAAAAAAGCTTTTGGAGGAAAAAAGTTGCCCACTGTAGACTTTCTGTATGTGTTCAAAAAAAAGAAACAAACCCTAACTTTATATTTTTCTGAACTTTGAAAGTAGTTGCTTTTAATACATCTGGCTCTCTATGGCAGATAGTTGACAAAAATTACTGTATTGTGCCAACACTTTTTCCTCTCCATTTGATGTAGTTGCTTAACTAAGTTAACTTTTTTATGTCTGCTTTTAAATAGAGATGTTACTGAAATGTAGAGTGCTTCTGACTCGGTCTATATCAGGGAGGCACAGCCAGCACTTAACTTGGCCTCTGGGTGATAGGAGCTGTCCTTCCTTCCCTACTTTCCTAGTACTGCAGTAGTGAGGGAGGGTAGGCTGCTAATTGAGACTGTCCTTCCCAAATGACTATGAAAGTTTGAATAACTGGGTACTTGGATGTTTTATAATCACTACATTCAGTATCTTATTATTTTGGGGTGGTTTTTTTTTTCTCATTCCCTACATAATTTCCCGGGTTTTCTTTTTTTTTTTTTTTTTTAAACCATGTGCAAAGACTACTCGGTGTCACTTAAAGCATTGCCAGGTATTAATCTTTTTTTTCTCTTTCTTTTTTGGTTGTGAGCACCCAGATGAGAACTTGCAATAGCACCCATTCTAATTTAATCCCTGTTTAAAAACTTTCTGTATGAGTTTGTGTCTTTTTTTTCCTCCCACTGTGTTTAGTCTTGGGGAGCTTTGGGAGGTCCCTGTGCTGTTGATGTGTTAAGTTATCTCTGGTCTGTGTTTTTACTGTTCCCTTCATTCTGCTTGAGTAGGAAGCTGATATGCAGTGGTGAAAGCCATGAATTTTGGAAGGCAGTGTTCTCAGACCTGTGGAGATAAGAAGTGCTCAGCTCACTGTTATGTAATAGGGTGCACTTGGCTCCTTGTGGGACTATTAAGCTTCTTCATTTACTATTCTGAGGCATTAGTGTGGCTTAAAGGCTATGAGGAGTACCCTGAAAGAGAGGAGATGTAGTAAGCAAACATGACCTAGCTGAGCTTCAGAACAAATATATAGAGTTTCCTGATTTTTTTTTTATTTTTCACAATTTTCTGAGCATCAGAGCATGATACTCCCTGTGAGACTTTCCAAGAGGAGGAAGAAATTTAAATTAGTTTTAATGACTTGAGAGATAAGGGAGAAGAGCAGAGAATCACTGTGATGTTTGAGCTTTGTGATGGGAAATTCCTTGATGCCGTTTTGTAAACTTTCCCAAAGTATTCAGTCAAATGATTTAAAGTTGCTATTTATGGAACTGAATATAAGCCACTCTTGCTTAAAAATAGGTAAGAAAAATATATGTGGTAGCAAATTATTATTTAGACTGAAAAAAAGAACGATTGTCTATGTAATAGATGATATTCCAGCACAAATTTTTTTTCAGTAGCTATTTGAAGCAGGTATCTGTACTGACTATTACACTAGTCAAATTACTATTACTGACTGTTCAAATTAGTGCCTATTGCCTGCATCCAGGTGGAATTGAGAAGACATGTAACTACACAAAATCCTCAATTTGCTTTGTTTTGTGTTACTTTGGTGCTCCAGGGTTTTGAGTACACCAGCTTTTTCTGTCAGTTAGTCTGTGTTGGCTAGAAAAATGTTACTAATGGCAGTAAAAACAAACAAAAGAATTCCTTTACTTTGGTGTTTTTATGCAGTTACATTTACTTCTCAGACAAGACTTTACCTGTAAAGACATAAAAGATGATAGTGACATCTAGCAGGATTGTGATGCTGTCAGCCCTACTTTGGCTTCAAGCTGATTCCCCTTTTTCTTTTGACTGTTTGATGGGACAGGATATTGATATTTATATCGATAGTTACTGTTTGGGTTGCAGAGACTTATGCTGCTGCTGTTCCTGTACTGCCTGCTGCAGAAGTGCTGTGTTTTGCTTGGTTCATTTTTACTCTGTCATTTTGTCTAAGTATTCTGTGCTCATCAATGCCATATCCTGTGGTGCTGATGGCATTTTTGATGTTAGCACCTAACAGGCTTTTGATCAGATGGATTCATGTCTTCTGGTTAGACTTGTGAGGCTGCTGAGTGTGAAACAGTGTGTTTATGCATAAAACACCTGTTCAAAATAGTTTTATTAAAATATTCTTAATTAGGGATTAGTGTTTTAATTCACTTTCTGTGGTAGAAAATGTGTGTGCAAATGCAGTTATTTTGAGAAAAACCATTATTTTGTGTAGGAAAACGTTATAAACACAAACTGCAAAGCTGTTAATAAATAAAACTGTGCTTAAAAACACCAATTGATACACTTAGAGTAGTTAGGATCCTAATTTTCTTGCTCACAGTGAATCACTGTGTTTATAAGAGGAAATCAGCTGTGTATGGGCTTTAAATAACTTGAAAAATTTCTTTTTTTTCCCCCCACATTTGGCTCCTTGTAATGCATTTTGGGCTGTTGTGTAATTTGCTATGAGATACTTAATACTTTCTGTATTTTAATTTAGGTCATGATATGCTCCCAATGATTGGTATGAAAAAGTGTAAAAACACCCTGCCAAGATCAGCAATTGCTCATTTTACTTACTGATGAACAGGGAAGCTGTAGGAGCTTTACACCTGCCTGCAGCCCACCTCTCTTAGGGTGCTTTCAGATTCTATCACTGAAATGTTTAGTGATGGGTGCAGTTGTGAGAAGTTAAAAATAAGCATTTAATTTAATTTGTATATACAGATTGTAAAGCTTAGGCCAGGTAGACAGTTTTTGAGTCAAAACCATAAACACACAATTCTGCCACGTCTCCTCTATTTAGAAGAGCATCTTCCCAGCTAGGTGGTCCTTTCAGGTCATTGCAACATCCAAAGCACAGCAGGTGTTTGCAAAATTGGTGCAGACTGCTGGGAAATCCATGATTTCTATAGCCATGTTTTTGAGAACAGTCTGAAGCTGATTTAAGAGTACATTACTGCTTAGAGGCAGGAGTACTTTCCTGGCTGTGATCTGCTGGTTTTCCAGTGCCGATACCACTAATCAGGTGTAGCATAAAGTCATCTGGATGTGTCTTGTGAAGTTCCATCTGCTAATGGAAAGATAAAGGAAAATGAATTGAAGCAAGTGGAGTTGGAGGGATTGGGACTCTCACCTCACCTTCCCAGCTGCAGTGTCCTGTGCCCCATGTGCAGTCAGTGAGCGCTTGTGTTAGATCAGGGGGTGCAGGACCACGGTCCTGGGTGTGCCTTATCAGGTTTGGCCACCTTAGTGCAATATCTTGTGCAGTAACTGTAACCAGTAATTAAGAAGGTGGTGGTTTTCCAACTGATTGTGGGTTGTCTTCTCCTAATAAGTAGTAGACAGTACAGGTAAATGGAAAAAAAAATGTAAATCAGAAACTAGTATGGGAAAGACATTCTTCTGTTTGATATTGTTTTCAGTGGAGGGGGAGTTGGATGTAAAATGACACATCCTAAGTCTATAAAGAAGGAAGTACAGCTTTTGAGATATGAGTCTCCTGTAGCAGTACTTTTACACATCATCTGATAGAATCTTACTTTATTTTTGTTGTTGTGACAAAGAAACAAATGTGCTGAATAACAGCTTTATTTTGTTTTCAGGATGGTCTGCACAACACTCAGTACTCTACATCAGCCACAGATGGACTCTCTTCAGCTTCATTTATAGAATATCCAAAGCACAAGCCATTTATTAATTCAGATTTGCGGCGTTCCCCACAGAAACCAGTAATTCCATATCCTGAAAGCCACAGCAGAGGTAATAGTTCAGCAAAGTTGTTTTCTTACGTGTTTCCAAATCGTGGTAAAATTCTGTATGTCTTCCACACCTATGAAGGTTGCAGTCTTTCTATCCTTTTATCAATTCCCAGTGATGGCCAAGTCACCTGTTTTGTAGGTCCTTGGCACTTCTCTTTCCAAAGAGCACCTGATGATAAAGGTCATCTTACAGATGGAGAAATATGCTCCTCTTCGGTAGTAGAGAATTGTAAAATTGTCTGTCAGTACAAATTCATGAACTACTCTGGTCTTTTGTCCCTTCTTCATTCTTCCTCTCCTTCAGCTTTTCCTCTGCTGAGTTCCTAGCTGAGTTAGAAATAAGGAGATTTTAGTCCCCAGAATGGTTTGGAGCCAAGGAAGAAGTTTGGTCCTGTTAAAATTGGATGGCTTGTCATGGACAAAGGATGTGTTGTGAGTATTTATCATATCAGTGAAGACTTAAAGGATACAGAGAAAGCCTCAGAAAGTGCTGAACTGAGAGCTCACAACACCAAAAATGGAGGCAATTTTACTCCTGTTTATTCTTCAGAAGGCTATTCCTTCTCCCTCCTTTCCCATGCTAGGCATGAAGAAAAAAACTGTTCTTGGTTAGTTTTCTGTTGTTTTAGTTAATTAGCTTGTCATGTAGTGAGACTTAGTCCAGAGCTGCCTTGGGGTACAGACAGGGTGCATCATGAGGAGTTGGGAGACCAGAGTAGGACCGATCCTTTGAAGAGCTGTTTGGCTCAGGGTCATTGCAGAAATGCTCCCTTTAAGACTGGAGTGTTATGGAGGCTTAAAGGTATGAACTGCTTGATATTTTTTCCTTATGGAGAAAGTGAGAAATGTTTAGGATGAATCCTAATATTGCCCAAACTAAGTAAAAAATCAGGATGATAACCTCAAGTCCCTGTTCCAATAACACAATTCATGTCTGAGTTACTAGGGATTTGTGTGTTAATGACCTTAAAGATGAAATCTCAGTTCTTGCAGCACTGTTTAAAATGCAGTATATACTCTCAAGGCCATCCGTTTTGAGAGTGCTGTTGACACAAAACTTGAACAATCTTTACAGATGAAAAATTGGATGTGCAGGAAAGAGCTTCCTTATGAATTACTGATGCAGGTGTATTTTTGTAGAGTGTGCTGCATGTTGCATTAGCAATAAAGTTTTGACTTCCAAGTTTTCACTTGGCAATTTTTTTTCTAACAGTGACTCTGCCAACTCTGAAATAAGGATGGGTGGTGGAAGACAATCAGATAAATTATATCCCATTTTAGAAACTAGCAAATCTTTTTATTTTCAAAAAATGTTTAAATGAAGTGCGAGTGAATGTGAGTATGTACTGAAAATTTAATCCAACTCGTGGATGATCCAGTATGTTTCTCTTTTTGCATAGCTTTTAAAAATGCAGAAATGTTCTGGAGTGTATATTTTAGTAAATTCAAGGATGTGGGAATTAATTTCAAATGGCAAAATTTATTTGATTGTTCTTGAGGGTCCTTATTGCTCCTCCCATTCCCCATATTAAAAAAATCTTATTGAAAAATCCTGTAATGGAGTATAGTAAATTCTGTTTATTGTGCGTTTAATGTCTTTGTGTTATATATGTGTGTCAGCATGCACAGTTGGCTTTAATACTCTAATAGGAATGACTGAATAATACTTGGCCTGTTGGGTTTCACCTTTATTCACTGCCTGAGTTGCTTCATTGCTGTGTTTTGTTAGTCATTACTGTGTATATACAGAGATTTCAATGTAGCTTTTAACAATAATAGTAACAAACCTGTTCATTGTTTCAGTCATGCCCATTTCAAGTGAATCCTAGGAACAGTAAATAGAGAAGAGGGTGCAATTGCTGATTCTGATATTGCAAATAGGGCCAAATTATTAACTTCCCCTTAACTGTGAGTGCTGTTGCTACTTATGTACTTAACAGGTTTGCATTGATGTGATATTCTCATGTGCTGTTATTCACTTCAAGATTTGATAATGTTTTTTAAATTTTTTGTTGTGTTATCTGATGGACAAACCAATATGCAGTCCCAACTCTTCTAGTGCTCAAGCATGCTTTATTACAGGTACATTATCTCTCTGGAGTGGATTTAAGCACAAAGGAGTGGGCTAATGTGACCTTGCAGATTAGTCTGCTGTTTGAGCTGTGTGTACAGATGTTTTTATGTTTAACTTCAGCCACACTGTATAGGGGAAAGGGCTTATGGTTATGGTTCCCTTCACAGAATTAAACAGCCTAGCTAAGAGACAGGTAATACATCAGATTGCCAGCAGATGGTCTAACTGCAAGGTGATGTGTGTTCTATTACAACTGCTTTTCCTTTTGTGGTGAAGAATATAGAAAGGCTTTGTTTAGTAACTGCTAAAGCTGGGAGTGCAGCAGAAAGGCGAAATGGTTCAGCAGTAAGGAGATGTGCGTTTTTAGATGGAGGATGGGAACACAAAAACCAGAATTAAAAAAGAAGTCCAGTTACTTCTAAGCACTTTTATAGCCCTTCTCATTGTTAACCTTTACTATGCTGTGTGTCCATTCATGGGAACACTGTTCTTGTATTTGTTGTGGTAGGAATAATATTAACATGGAGAATTGCTGCTGTTTTAACTATCTAGTTGTGACTTTTTATTTCCTTTTGATAAAGGGTCAGAGGATACTCTGTTCTCAACTGACACAATATTTATATGCCTCGTTCTGGGAAATAGTTGTATCTTTCCCAAATGTGTCAGGTGAAGGGTGTGCACTAAGGGCATCTATTTGTTTGAGTCTAGTTTTAGAATCAGTTCTGTTTTAAAGGGAAACAGGTCTTAATTCCTGGAAGGACTCTTGGATGCTGGTAAGGAACACTCTGACCTTCTTACATAACATGCTTTTGTAATAACATTTCAAGTTTAATGTTGTCTTGAAGTGATGATTTAGTGGTATCTAACAAAAGGTACTTGTTCAATTGCAGCAATATTTTCTGCTCTGAAGAATCTCCAGGAAAAAATTCATCAACTGGAGTTGGAACGGTTTGAGGCAGAGGAGAATGTGAAACACCTCAGCAGGGAAACAGCAAACTTTAAAAAAATGCTGAGTGAACAAATGCAACACAAAGAACGGGACAAGACTGAAGTGTCAAAGAAAAATCAAGGTTGTTTGCAAACTGTATATAGATACTATAGAACATTGTTGTGGATGAAACTTGATTCCTATAAATGCATAAACCAATTTTAATTTACTTTGTTCAGCATCTTTTAATTTGCAGTGACATGGGGAGTTACAAAGAAAGAATTTTAGGGCATTCTTCATTTTAGGGATTTTTATACAAAAATTCATTAGGCATAATATGTAAGTTTCTTAGATGGTCCTTTTCTTGTTTGTTTTGAAACTGTCATGAAAACAACAACAAAAAGAATCTCAGGAACAAGCAATGCATGATTTTTACTCCCTGCCTTCTGTTATCTTCAGAACTGACTTCTCAGCTGGCAGCTGCTGAGTCTCGATGCAGACTTTTAGAGAAACAGCTGGACTACATGAGAAAAATGATCCAGCATGCAGAAAACGAGAAGTCACATCTCTTGGAGAAACAGGTGTGTTCCCAAAACTACCTCAGGGTTAAATCGTATAAGTGATTTTTCATAGTTACTATAATTTTTATACCTTTAAGTGTGGGTGTCTACTTCAGCTGGCCTTCATATTCTTAGGTATGGATAACTTCTGTACTTAAATTTCCCAGTCTTCTCATGACCCTGGTATTTTCTTTGTGCAACTGTTTCTAAGGCAATAGCAGGCTCTGGTATTAATATGAATTGTTTGCTTCTGCATGATTGGCTTATGCAGTAGCTCATCCTTATCCTCCAGTGTTATATCTGTGTGCCACTGGGAAACAACCTCCCTTTTGTGTTTACAGTCTTCAGACCTTTGGGGATTTTCTTTACTAGCACTGCTCTTGCTAAATTGGGGCTGAAATACTGATTCTGTAGAAATAGCAGTAAAATTTCTATTTCCCATCATCCCCCAATCATTCCCAATCATCAGTGATTGGGATTTTGCCTATTGCTAAAATGAACTTGAATTTTGTTTTATAGGCATATGGGTTGCCTAGAGCTATCTGTTCATTGGTCTCTGTGGCTATTCTATTTCAGTCTGTTAAATAGAAGGGAAAAAAAAATCAAGAAAGCTATTTCCAATTTCTGCATATATTTTTTTTAATGTTTTGAGTTGGGAGGAAGAAGAGACTGCAGAATCCTCTCTCAGATGTGGTTAAATGTCTGTTTCCCCAACACTGGTAGACCAGTGGTGCAGTTTGTTCCCTGATTGTGGCACCATCTAAAATTGCACAGAGGAAGTAGTAGTTCCTTTGGACTGTTTATGGACCTCCTTTGTGCTCCAGACACAAAGATGTTACAAAGATGCTTACTATAGGTGGTCTTGTTTTCTTGTGCTTATAATTGTTTTTCTTTTCACTTCTTCCTTCAAGGGCTTCTTGGAGAGAGATCGGCTTCTTGACCAATCGCATGTTCAGTCTAAATTGGAAAAGCTGGATATACTGGAAAAAGAGTACAGCAGACTAACTATGATGCAGTCCACAGCAGAGGTCTGTCATTTTTCTTGGATACTGTAGCAGATTTATCTTGTTTTCTGTAATTTGTACTTCATGGCTTATGGCAATAGCAGAGCTGAGCAAAACTTTGTGCTTTAGAGTAAGACAGCAACTAAACTTTATTTTAAACTGAGGTGTTTTGAAAACTTGAAGTTATTGCTTCAAGTGTACATGTCCAGGTAGGCTTTGGGGCACTGCACTGCATTGCAAGAACTGGAGTTTTATTTTGCCTTAACAGTCTGTTGGTGTTCCTCTTTTGTGCTTAGTTGATGCCTAGGCATTGTAAGATTGCAGCCATTCCTAAGATCTTGACTTGCTTTCCATGCTACTGAATGCTAGCAGTTATTTTCTGTTATTATCGAGATTCACCCTGACTTGTAGGAATTTGATGGGTTTTTTTTCCTCTTAGCCCTCCTTCTTAAGAAGCACAATTATTACTAGTTATTTTGTGTGCAGACTTCTGTGGCCTTGTGTTGCAAGGCCTCTAGTACTGGGTGACTCGCTGTGGGTTTGAGTCAGTCTGCCTTTTCAGGATTCTATTTGAATCAGTAGCTTCTACAAACTCAACGTGACTGTGTTTGGTTATATTCTGTTGTGGTGGGTTCACCCCTGAATTTTTATAATTTTCGTAATTTTATGGTGAGAAATAAAACTCAATCTCACCATGGGCTGCAGGGGAATCTGCTCTGGCACCTGGAGTACCTTTTCCCCCTCCCTTGTTGACCTTAGGGTCTGCAAGGCTTCTGCTTTCAAATATTCTCATTCCTCACTTCTGGCTGCAGTTCCCCAGCAGGTTTTTTTTCCCCTCCTTAAGTCTGTAATCCTCTGTAATCCCAGAGGTGCTGCCACAATTGCCGTGGCAATCTGGGTGGGTCTGTCTTGGAGCCAGCTGCCATTGGCTCTGTTGGCATTGGTTCCGTTGACTTGGGGAAGTTTCTGGCAGCTCCTCAGAGAAGCCACCCCTGTAGCCCAATGGCTACCAATGCCTTAGCACACAAACCCCATACATCTCTGTGCACCTTCTGTGGTGTTGGCCTCTGATGCTCCATCCACATACCTCTCTCTGCTGCTGTAAGAGAGACTACAAGTCTCCCAAGCCTGGAAACTACAGAGAGCTTAACCAGGGAGAGGCTCCCTTCTGCAAATTTCTTCCGTGTTCCCCCAAAAGGACCAGATTGCACATGATTAGATTGCAGTATTATGGATGGCAGTTCTGGATTCCCTGTCAGAATCATAGGCTTGCCACCCTGCACCCCAGCCCTTACCTCAGGTGGTGAAATAGATGGTATTTCTCCAGAAGCATGTAAGGAGATGTTTGGTAGTAAATCTTTAGCTGCTTGGCTTGCTGCAGGACTTTTAGATGCTGCAACTATTCTTGGAAGTCCCTGAGCCAAAGCAGCTGCAACAAGCTTTTTAAGATCTTGTCACCCTGTTGTGGTGAGCTGCAGTTGTAGAGTACAAGTGGTTGCATTGTTTACTTAGGCCAAACACTTGCAAAGAGAAATAGGAGTCTCCTGGGTCTTGTACTCCGAAAGTAGCAGTGATTTCTTTCACATGTTCAGCAACTGGCATTCCCTCTGAAAGGCTTTTACTAAGTTTTTGACTGGTAGTAGCTGAAGTTTGATGAGACTGGGTTGTTTGTCTTTTTGTGCTTGGTTGGCTAGTGAAAATAATTTCAGCCTTATGGTTCTTTTTGTGTTCTTTTCTGGATCAAACCAGAGGTCTTTGACTCTTTACCTTTAGGAATTAGTAGCTGTCACAATTAAATATGTTTTAGAGGAATTGGGTGTTAAATTCACACAATTTTAAAGCAATTCTAGGACCTGAAATAAATCTGGATTTAGCTGTGATGTGGAGTCATTTTTCTTGTCATCATTATGTAGTTATGAGCCATTTTCTGGTTGTCGGGTCTGCCTGCCTCTGTGGTTATAGGCTATGTTCGTGTGTGAGCATCTATGTGATAGGTATTACCTGAATGTCTTTGAAGAGTGACTGCACTCTCTACTCAGAAGCGTTGCATCTGTTCCCTCTTTGATCTCTGCTGTAGTTGTGGCAAGATCGTAGGAACGTTTCAAGTAGAATTTGAAGCGAGAAATAAGAGACTGTTTCATATATGATGTGCTGAAATGGATGGAAAGTGGTGAGGTGATGGCTCATGAGTGAGCAGTGATGTAGCTGCTTCTGAGTTCAGACACTGCCAGAGCACAGGTTGTGTGGGGGTCTTACTGAGAGCATTTAATCTCCCCAGAGATACTATCTGGCCCTATAAGTATTGTCTTCAAGTAATTTGCTAGTGTCAGTAGTGGCTGTGAAAAGGAAATGCTGAGATTCCTATTTATGTGGAGTACTTACCCTGGAAATGCTTTTGAGACATCTTTATTTCAACTGTAGTCCTGCAGGGCACTCTCTGGACAGTTGACTGAGAAGATCTGAACATGTTTGTGTCTGAAGATGGAGTAAAAAATGTGGCTATTCCCTAAAAGTGCAGTTTGGGCTGTGGTCTTGTTTGTAGCAAGATGGCCAGAATTTGAATGTGTGTGTGGATGACATTTTCAACAACTGCAGTTTATAGTAATTGATCTTAATGCTAACAGTGAGACTTAAAACCACCCCCAATTCTGTGGATTGGTCGAAACACTGGAACAGATTGTCTGCAGAGGTGGTAGATACTCTGTTCCTGGAAACACTCAAGATGAAATTGGACGAGGCTCTGAGTAGCCACCTGGTTTAGTGGAAAGTGTCCCTTGGACTTAAGTGACCTTTAAAGGTCCCTTTCAACCTAAACCATCCTATGATTCTGGAGTTCTGTGAGTAGGTGGCTGCATGTGATTCATTTTCTGCTAGAAAACAGGTCAAAAATAGACATTGAAATATCTTATTTCAATTTTGTTGTTGAAGTTTTTTGCAGTGCCTCCTGATGATTGAGTGGATGTTCAGGCAGCCCAGTGCTGACCTGCAGTGTGCTTGCTGCTGCTTGCAGTGCTGTCTTACATGATGGGCAGCACTGCAGGGCAGGGTCTGTTTGCTTGGCTCTGTGGCCTCTCTCTTAGTGACAATCCAGTAATCTGCATAATACCTTCTTCTATAAAGAAGAAAAAAAATTATTTAGGGAATCTAAATTGGGTATATAATTTCTAACACGGTCTGTCACAGGTGATACAATAAGATACATTCTTGCTGTGTAGTTTGAGCTGCACCTTGCGGTTTAACTGGTAGTTGAGGGCATACTCATTCATTTCAGAATAAAAGCCTTGGCCCAGATTCATGTCAATCTTTAGTTTAAACAGAATATTTTCCTCAGTATTCTCATACTAAAAATTCTTTCAGACTTAGGAGGTTAATAAAAGGTCTTTGAGACTGACCACATAGATATCAAGAATTGTGCTAATAATTGTAAAGGGCAAAAGATGATTTTAAGTTACCTGGAATACCTTTGTTTTGAATGAAAAAATCGTCAGAATGATTCTTTCGTTCAAAAGAAAAAGTTGGTTCCTTTATATAGTGCCTTTGTCCTCAATGTTTAGCCAGGCTTTTGCCTTTTAACACCTTTGTATAACAGCTCGTTACATTATTCTTGCAGTTAATGCTTAAGTAAAGCAGAACTGAAATATTTAGTACCTCAGTGTAGTGGGTTTATAAACAAACAAGTGTACAAATACAGCTGTCACTCTGTATAACATGCTTTTCTGCCTTAAGTTTCATTAGTGGCTCTGTGAATTATCAGTCTTTGGGGGAAGAGAAGGGAAATTGTTTTGGGGACTGGAGATCTGGGTTGTTTTCTCACTGCTGTATAAAGCCAGAAAGTTATTTGATAACTTTCACATTGGGAATTTCAGTGTATCTTGTTTAAACAATGTTTTCATCTTGTTGGAGGTTTACAAAGAAATGTGTGCTTTCCCTGTTAACCTTTTCCTTTGAAAAAGAGTTTCAAAAGAGTTCTTACAAGCTTTTGTGATAAAAAGATGAAATTACTTCAGTTTTATTTAAGGGTATCTCAGGGGCATCATACAACCTTTCCTCCCTCTTCTTTATTAGGAAGGTGGCTAGATGTTCAAAAATTCTTTTCTTGTAAGAGTGTAAGTTACAGATTTTTAGCAAAAATACCATTAGTGGTCTAAATAAAGCAAGTCTTCTCTTGCCTTATAATGACATGTCTTTGTTAGCTCTTTTGTAGTACAGAATCTTGGAGGATCATGTACACAAAGCAGCCTATTATCTAGGGTCTTTTTAGAATTGAAGAGAAAGAGCCTTGTGTATTGCTCTGTATTTGGCTGTGACTTAACTTCAGATACCAATTGTGAAAGTAAGAATAGAAAAATCAATTCAAATGTTAAGCATAAGCTTTTGACTGCTGTATTTATGCCTATACAGGCAAAGCATCAGCAATCATTCTAATGCTCAAGTCTTCATTTATCCTTAAGTCATAAGATGAACTCACAGTTTTGTGCAAGCCCTTAATATTGTAGGCTTCAGAAAGAAAAAAAAAAAAACTTATTTCATTAGTAACACTATTATTTTGATTCAACTTTGACTAGAAAAAAATGAAAGAGCTGGAACAGAAGCTTCATGAGGAAGAACATGCAAGGAAGCTTGTTCAGGAAAAAGCAGCTGAGGTAACCAACAGGAAATTTTTTTTGTACTGGTATGCACTGTAATTAGCTCTTCCTTTTTATCAACTTTTCAGCTAAGCTTACTGAAAGTGCCCCCCATATGCCTCACAGAATACTGAAATCCTGGTTTTAGTCTTTTTTTTTTTTCTTTTTTGTTTTTCCTCCTGCCTGAGGTACCAAATGTTCTGAAGTTCTCTGAGCTTTTTGGAAACCTATCACCACATGTGCAGTGAAGCTTTGCTTTCTTTACTAAAAGTTGGAAAAGAGGAGTAGAAATTCAGACTAATCCGTAATTGAGTATGCATGGGAACCTTTCAATATATCAAAGTCAACAAATGGGTCCCCTTGTTCATAATTGTAATTAAAATATTGTAGAAGGAAGCAAAAAAGAGGCAACATACTCTTGATTATGAGCCCTTAAGGATGCTGGCTGGTCTTCTAACCTGAAAGTGTGGTGTTCATTAAGCATTCATTGTATGCTGGAGAATTATGTAGGTAATGTGTTAGGCTCTAACATTAACCTTTGCCATAAGTTTTGTGTGATGGGGAAAGGGGTACCTCAAATTAATAATGAAAAATTGTGCTGTGAATGCTTCTTCAGGACATGATTTCTAAAGCTATGCTGTATCTTTCTCTTGAACAGCAAAGTGTGTTAGGATTCTCACTGTTGACAGGAAGTTCTAACCTTAACTCTTTCAGTAGATGGTTTGGTGGTTAGTTTGTGTATTGTGGTTTTTTGTTTGTTGGTTTGGAGGTTTTTTTACTGTCAAATTAAATAGAACAGAAGGAGTAGTTGCCTAGTAACTATATGTCATGGGATCAATTGATCATGGTTGGGTGGCTTGAGCTCCCCAATACCTTGCCAAGTGTAAAGCACAGCTGATGTTTTGGCACTTGCCTGCATGGGACTAATGGACTAAGGCTAATTCCTAATTTACTAGGATTACTTATGAGTAGTGCTAACAGAGGAAGTATTTAATGTTTAAGTTGGCCTTCGACTGCAAAAATATGATAAAAATTTGCAGCCCTTCCTTCTAGAGAGCCTATGTTTTAAAAATTCTTGCAGTTCTCTGCTTGCACTGTTTCTGATTATTTATTAATGTACTTTCAGTAACTCCCCTTATTCCCTCAATTGTAGCTTCAGACAGGCCTGGAAACCAACAGACTACTTATTCAAGCAGCATCACCACTGCTTTCTCCAAAAGCAAGACAACCCAGGAAAAAAGCTAAGCAGCCAGAGAAGGTAAGATGTGAGAAGAGAAGGGCAATTACTGAGGAGTTAAATAAGGTTGTGTGCATGTGATCAGGGAGCAGGTTGCCTCTTTTACTACAAAGTAAAGGGAAAGGGTGTTTGCTGTAGTATAATTTTTGCTAAATACTTGTCTCTTCTTTCTTTCCAGAAATGCTCTGTCAAACATTCCACTGTGCAGCCCCATTACAGGTTGTGTCTGGGTGATGTACCCTTTGTGGCTGGGAAGGTGAGCTGATTAATTCCAAAGCTCAGTAGCTGCAGCTCCTTAAGGGACTTTGGATTGATGCACTTCTGACACCCAGTGGTCAGATCATTTAATTTTCTTTGACACTTATCATACAGATTGTCTTTGAAATACTTGTTGGATATTGACAACTAGCTGAGCTGGTATTTCCAGAAATATGCCTGCACTATGCTGCTTGACAAGATGTTCTTGTTAGTGCATATTAATTCAAACAAAAACTACGTTCTTGTCAGCAAAACAAAAGTGGCACTGGTTTTAAATGCTCTCCAGTATTATTGAGTTGTTGATAATCCCATTTAAAAGAAATCTCTTTTCTTTTCAGTCTACCAGTCCCAGTCATTCCGTTACTGCCAATGTGCAACATGTGCTACATCTGATGAAACATCACACGAAAGCTTTGTGTAACAGACATGTGGTGAACGATACTCCAGCAAAACCCACCAGTACTGGTCATCCTGCCAGCAAAAGCAGGCGGCCATCCCTGACAATGGACTCGTCCTCGTCTCAGGAAGAGCTTTCAGAGGTGTTGCTGACTTTACAAGATGAATTTGGACAGATGAGTTTGTGAGTGTGGCATATTTTCTTCTGCAGGTTATGAATGCAGATGTTTCGTATTTTTGCCTTGTTGCTTTGAACTTGGAAGGTTTTGCCTGAGAAAGTTTCTAGTTTAGGAAATCTCTAGAATGTAATCTTTGTCTTGCTAGCTGCAGAGGCTGTCAATTCTCCTTGCAGTTAGAGGCTCTGCTAAACAGTCTGAACACCAGATCTGTGCTTATGTGCAGCAGTATTAATCTCAGAAGAGGCAAGGGAGAAGTGTGGTTACAGCCCCAAATGCAGCGGCCTGTTGTGGTGTGGACCCAGCCAGCACAGGACTCTGCTGCCACTCACACACCCCCACAGCCATCCCTCCCCCGCGTTGGGGTGGGCAGTATTCACCCCTTATACTGTACCATTTACGTCCTGCCCAAGCCCCACACTTCCCAATATGTCCCAGTTAACCACCATCACCTTTCCAGTCTTTTGATGTAGATACACACAGATATCATTCTGTAGTCTATGGACTATCCCTTTACTAGTCCATTGAGTTAACTTAGTCCATGACTTTGGACTCAGCTGTCATAACAGTCTTTCAAGGCAGGAAAAGGTGGTGGGTGGATAGCTGAATGGCTGAAGTGACTTGGGGATGCTGGTGGATGAGAGGCTGGACATGACCCAGCCATGTGAGCTCACAGCCCAGAAAGCCACACATGTCCTGGGCTGCATCCAAAGCAGTGTGGGCAGCAGGGCCAGGGAAGGGATTCTGCCCCTCTGCTCTGCTCTGGAGAGACCCCACCTGCAGTGCTGTGTCCAGCTCTGGAACCCCTACATAAAGAGGATGTGGGCCTGCTTGAGCAAGTCTAGAGGAGGCCAACAAAGACAATCAGAGGGCTGACAATCAGAGAGCACCTCTCCTTTGAAGACAGGCTGAGAGCTGGGGTTGTTCAGCCTGGAGAAGAGAAGGCTCCAGAGAGATCTCATTGGAGCCTTTCAGGGCTCAAAGGAGGCTACAAGAGAGGGACTTTTTACAAGGGTTTGCATGAGGGTTAATGGCTTTAAACTGAAAGAGGGCAGAGCTAGATTGGATATTAGGAAGAAATTCTTTACTGTGAGCATGGTGAGGCACTGGAACAGATTGTCCAGGGAAGATGTGGGTGCTCATTCTTGGAAATATTCAAGGTCAGGTTGGATGGGGCTCCGGGCAGCCTGTTCTAGTTGAAAATGGGCCTGCCTATGGTAGGGAGTTTGGAACTCAGTGGTTTTTAAGGTCCCTTCCAACCCAAATCATTCTATCACCTCTTGTTCTTTGACCTTCAGCAGCCCCTCTGAGAGACAAGGCAGGATAGACAGATGCTTCATTTCCTTTGTCTCCAAGGCAGCTATGTGGAGAGCCCACCAGTACCCTTTTGAGTCCTTAAAATGCCCAGCCCAAGACAGTCTCTGCCAAGGGTGCACAGAGCCTCTGGGCCAGTCACAATGGGGTGGTTTTGCCAGTAATTTTGTCAGGCTGGTTTCGGCCTCCAAGACCATCAGCTGTTGGGATGTCCCTGTCACTCCAGAAATACAAGTGGGTTCTGTCCCTGTACAGCACCAGGGTCTGCTAAAGCCTTGTACTCCCATGGGGCTGATGTGCCCAGGCCATCTGATCCACACTGTCCAGTAAGCCTGATTGTCCCTCTCCTGCACCTGGCTGGAGACAGAGCTCCTCTAACACTGGTCCTAAGATTCTCCATTTCCTGTAAAAAAGAATTAGAATTCCTTTCCGTAGGATCAGGAATAACATCAGCCCTGCCATTCTGTCTGGGAGCTGCGCACTGAAGACTTAAGCAGCAACTTTCCTGGAAGAATTCCTGTTTATGCTTGTTTTTTTCCTGCAATTCACATACTTGTGCCTCTAGGGTTGAGGCATAGGTTTTCCATCCCACTTGATGCTCTCCCTGTGGTCCCAGAGGTGGAACTGGGGATTCCCTTGGTGTGTACCCTCTATATCCTATCTTTAGTGTAGAAGGTAGCTTTCTCTGTTGTGCTTTGACCTGCAACTCAGTCCCACACAGCTGCTTGCTCACTGCCCCCGGACACAAATCCTCCCCTGATCTGAACCCCCTTCAGCACCATGCTGGATCCTAGCACTGGGACCACGCTGGTTTTAACTCCCACGGGATATTGCGAGTTCTCAAAGGCTGTTGTAATTAGCCTGGAGCAGAAGGGGAAGGTGTGGGACCGCGTCTCCTCTGTAGGCGCGGCTGGCCGAGCGGGGAAGGAACAAGGTGTAATTACACCGGTTCCCCAGTAGATGGCTCCCGCAGTGCGCGGAGGACACGCATTCCCCCGGGAATGTCACGGCCAGGGATTCCGTGGCACCATTAACCAGCATTGCGAGCAGCCGCTACTAAACCAATACAACGATGCCTAGAAAAAATTTGTCTTCACACACTCTGGGTTAACCCTGGCGTCAACCCCTCATGGCCCATGTTGGGTGCCAGAAAATGCTGTCTTGGTTTAAACCCAGCTGGTGGCTAAGCACCACGCAGCTGCTTCCCTGCCCCTCTGCTCTAGTGGGATGGGGAGGGAAATCAGGAAAAGGAAAAACCCATGGGCTGAAACAAGGACAGGTTAGTGACTGAAATAAAGTAAAATGTAATGAAAAAGGGAGAGAAATAAAATCCAAGGTAAAAAATCATTTGATGCACAGTACAGTTGTTCGCTGACTGATGCTCATCCCCAGCAGCAAGTTAGCCATGTCCCCTCATGGCTAACTCCCCCTAGTTTATAATACTGGGCATGATGTTCTATGGTATGGAATATCCCTTTGGCCAGTTTGAATCAGCTATCCGAGATATCTCCCTGTCTCAGCTTCTGGTGCCCCTGCTCACTGGCATAGCAGGAGACACTGAGAAGCCCTTGGCTTAGGGTAAGTACAGCTGGGCAACAATGAAAACATCAGTGTTATCAACATTATTTTTGTACTGAGTCCAAAACGTAGCAATGTAACAGCTACTAAAAATGAAAACTCTATCCTAGCCAAAAGCAGGATCTGGACAAATAGTCCATTAAAGGACAGCTTTGCTGGGTGTTTTGCTTGTCCTGGTTAACAGAACATGAATTGTTACTGTATTGCACAGCTGCAGTACATACAGATACACAAAATATTAACTGAGTGAGTGCTGAGATCAAGCTCTCAAAGGGTTATTTGGTCATTTTGAATGTGCATTTTGTAGTTGGAAGCTACTTAAATTATTGAGACTCAATGTTGTGGCAGCCTGCCACCACGATGTGCTACTGTAATAATGCTGCAAACCAGCAAAACTGTTCTTACTGGTTTGTTAGGGTGTGTTGAACATGTCTGGCTGCTGATGTTATGGTTTCCTAGCAGTGTTATTTCTGAACTGGGTACAAGATGTAGAAGCCAATGGAACCTGATGCAAGGCTTGTTCTGTCTGAATTGTCTGCTAGTGATCACCAGCAGCTGTCAAAGCTCATCCAGGAAGCCCCAAGTGCTACAGTGAGGGAAGATCTGGAGAGGGAACTTGAGGCACTGGTGGAAAGGATGGAAGCAAAGGCAGACCAAATCAGCAAAGTTCGGAAGCATCGTTTGCAGGTGAGTTTCTTTTGCCTATGATCATACTTATGTAGAGTTGCTGACTTCAGCAGGGTTTTTTTTTGTTATAGCCTAATCTAGCAGCAATTGCATAAAGCAGAAATAACTAGAGTAGCACTGTCTAATTCTACCTTTGATGTCCCAAAGTTAGTTTGCATACCTCCATCTATCCCAGTATTTTTGCAGAAACATCCTTTCTGTCACCCTTGTGCCCACTCTTCACCCTGTCCTGGACAGGGCTTTCGCATCTGTTCTCACATTGCATTTTACACTGCTCTTGTCCCTTGAACATTGTTGAACAGTTTTCCTTGACTTGGAGTAAATGACCTATTTATGTTTTGATTTGCTTTTTTTAAGACTCAAAATACCTGTTTTGCTTATTTTGTAACTTTCAGAATGTTTTGGATAGTGTAGCCTTTTCATTCAAAGCTATAAAACATACTGATGCCCTGTTTTCTTTTGTCTTCATTAATTTTAGTGAATTTCTTTCAAAGAGCTTAACCCCCTGTGTTTAATCTGGTTCAGTTCATACAAACCACGATTCACCCTCACCTGATGTAACTTAGATACAAAACACATGCTGAGACCTGACATCCAGAATGGACCTGTGAAATGCTTGCTGTTAGAAGCATTACTCACTTCTAATATCTTATGATCTTCAGAGGAACTGCTGCAGAGAAGCAGATGTGCTGTAGTTCTCAGCAGTAACGATGCTGCATATGCTATTGGCAAAAGTTTTAGGAGCTGGGGTTTAGGAAAATTGCTGCATGCTGTCAACTAGAAGGAGAGAGCACCACCACCTGCGGAGAGGGGAGCTATAGAAGCCACCCATGTTGTGGTTTGGGTGTATGAATGTGTCTGAACCTCAGACTGTCCAGTTCCCCATTCAGTCTTTGCTGGGGAGTACTGAGACTCACATGCTGTGATTTTACAGAGCTGTGTGTGGATACCACCTTTTCATCCCAGCAGAGCTCTGGTATTCTTTCAAAACTACATCTCTGACAGTGACTAGCTATTAAAATTACTAGTATGTATGTAAAAAATCCTTGCTTTGTTTTCTTTTTTGATCACTGGATGGTAACAGTGATAAATCAACTTTTTTCATCTGCATCTTTTTGTTACATTCCTGATGGCAATATTCCCCCATAACAAATGTCTCAGTTTTAGAGAGGAGGTAGATCACTGTAAGCTAAACACAGCTCTAAAGATACAAATATAATAATGCCTTGTAAGGAAAATAAAGTATTTCTTGTTCAGTGTGACTTGGAAACAACAATTTGCTTACCTGGGTGAGATAAGTGGTGGGATATTTCAGCTGAATGGAAGAATTGCTGAACATAAAACTGAAATAAGATCACTTCTTAATGTTTTTCTTTGGGTTTCTCTTTCAGCTAGAGAGACTTAAGAGAGAATGCAAGTCCAGAAAGACTTCTGCTAAACAAATAAAAGACAGCAGGTTCCCAGTCAGTGAGGTTAAAGTAACGACGACAATAACCACAAGAGGAAAGAATGCAGGTCCTATCAAAGTGAAGCCTGGAGAAAAGAGTCGGAAAAATCTTCAGTTGCTGAGAGACATGCAGACCATACAGACTTCACTACAGAAAGATGATATCAGCTGGGACTACTGACTCTTCTGCAGGAGATGTTCTTGAAGCATCCTGGCCAGACTTACATTCTGGATCTAAAGCAGCTGCTTTTCTTGCTGTGTGGAAGAGACTACTGTATGATAAGCACACTTTTGAAATACAGGCTTACAGGCTCTTGGCTCTCCATCCCTGCATTTGATTGTATATATTATGGTCTAGCTTAAATCACATTCCGTTTTCAAGGTACATGGCCAGTGAATCTTAACAGTAGGGCTCCCCCAGTTCCCTATGTTATGGTTCCAGCAGTCCCTCTGTTTTGTTCCAGCACACCAAGCACTGCACATTTACATGGGTTGGTGTGTGTGTGTGTGATGTGCCAATGTCATTTCATGCTGTTGATCCGGGAGGCCTCTCAGGATGCATCTTGTGTGAAAACAGTGCTGCAGTCCTGGGTGTTGAGGGCTTTTGTCTGTTCTGTTCTGTGTGCAACTGCAATGACTCCATCTCTGGGAGTGTCTGAGGCAGAACAGGTAAACCCCTTCAAAGGTGTTCTGTGGGGCTCTCTTCAAAAGGCATCCCTGGTTCTTGATGTGCTACATTGCATTAGTCAGCATCAGTGGGAGTGGATGTTTGAGTACTTAGAAAAGGAGCAAGGTAACTTAGGAATTACATTGCTTAATGATCAAGTGAAATTTTTCTACAGAAATCCTGCTTTAGGAAAATGCTGTAGGATAGGGGGTAATACCCTGTCTCTAGCTGACAGCTTTGAGTGGTAAAGGAGTGAGAGAAACCACACAAGTGTTTTAAACTGCAAGTGCCTCAATCGTGCCATTTGGTCCTGGCATCTTGCTTTTAACTTAAGTATGTGCTTTGATGAGCTATCAACTTTGGTAGTAGTGCAATTAAGTTTGTGCTCTGACTTGCACAGCTGATTAAATGTTATTTATTATGTTAATAATGTAGAGAATTTCCTGTTAATGGAATCTATAGAAGACCCAGATTACCTGTATATACGGTTGAAAAATAATAAAGCCAGCTTGCCTGTTGAATGAATTGTGGGAAAGCTGCACTTCCTCTATATTAGCTGGGTGTTTGCTGCAGCACTGTGCCACAGCCAGTGGGCTTTTCATGGCAAGGTGACTTCTCCCTGGTCAGGGTGATGAATGAGAGCTGCAGGTAAGGTTAGAGTCAGAGTAGTCCACCCTTGCCTGTAGCTGAACAGGCAGGAAACTGCAGGGTCAACACAGGCAGAAGGGGGTTGAGTTTGTTGCCTGTAGGTGATCCACCCAGCTTGTCTCCTTGCACATAAGGTGTTAGCTGCTGTTAGATGCTGCTAACCAGGTATAGTGGGAGTAACCCCTTAAAGAGCAGTTCCTGACAGGGTTCCTGAAAAATCAGTAGCTGAAACTTACACTCGGTCATTTTGTTTGGGAAGGATCTCTGGAGATAGCCCTGTCCCTGAAGGTATTCAAGGCCAAGTTTGATGGGGCTTTGAGCAACTTGGTCTAGTGGAAGGTGTCTCTGCCAATCAGGGGGGTTGGAACTGGATGATCTTTGAAGGTCCCTTCCAACTCAAACCATTCTGTGATTCTGTTTTTATAATACTGAGCAGCTAAGCACTGTATCTGTATTAATACTGGTTTGTATGGGATAAATGAAACTTGTCCAAAGATGAATCTTGGTTTTCTGTCATTCTAGACTTCAGAGTTTCAACATTAGCAACTTGAAAGACCCTCTACAGAAGAATGAGAGAGGCTTGGATTTCACACACTGAACTTGCAGTGCTATTTATTTAATGTCTGCATGTCCTGCAAGTCCTTTGGAAAACCACATAGTTGAAAATAAGAGCACAGGAACTTTATCCATTTATCCATTTTTATTAGCATTAAGGAAACCGAACAGCCTTCATCAAGAAACAAAATATACACACATAGTCAATTTGCTAATACAGAATAATGCTTTAAACCATCTTATATAGTGATTGTAGGTAAGAGCAAACCCAAGTCCTTAGAAAGTATTTTGCGTGGATTCTTTGCACTATTGAACCGTAATGTGACAGGCCACCCCATAACAACCATGGTGATGCTGTGCAGCCTGTTACTCATCCTGTCGGAAGGTGGCTGTGGATTTCTCTGTAAGCATGATGTGGTGATGGCAGCAGTAGAGCAGGCAGAAGTGGAGACTGCAGGAGGAAATGACTGCTAACTGCCTTGGAAAGAATGTGGCTTTTGAAAGGCCATTTCTGAGGTGGAAATAGGTCTGCTCTTATGCTCCCTTAAAAAATCCTTCTCTAGTGGAATAGCAGCTGACAGGTATATTAAACAGGTGACCACAGTCTAGGATCTGATCCCAGAAGAGCAACACAGGAACCCACACCAAGCAGTATCCCTTCTCCTCAGCAGAGAGGTGGAGACGCAGCCTTGCACATGCTAAGAGCAAAGGCAGTTAAGACCCCTCCTCTGCAACCCTGTGCTTGCCTGTTTGGAAGAGCAAGGGGGCACTCATGGTTTCACCAAGTATGTGTTGTATCTCCTACAGTAAATTTTTGTATTAAAATTCAATTTCAGCTTGAATTTAGTTGAGTAACACCAGTTCTTGAAGCAGACTATGAGGAAAAGGGTAGGGTTTAGAAAATGGCTAAGCTGTTCAGCCTGCCAGAAAAACCTAAAGCAGCAGTTGCAATGCAGTCAGAAAGGTGTCTTTGGTTGACGCACAGTTGCTTCCATTAGTTAGCAGAAAGCTGAAATGCCATAAGTACACCACTATTACCCTGCACAGAAGCATTAGAATTGCTAGTTATGCTTACCCAAGCAAAATGTAATGGCTGATCCCAGCAGTTCACACATGCCCCTTGGTATTCCACTACTTTTTCCCCTGATGACTATGAGGCACTGGAGGCCAGAGGCGCTGTGGAAAGCCCAGGGGAGCCACACTCTGCTCCCCCCCTCTGAAATAAAGGTGCTTAAGTTGCAGCCTGGCACACCCACTGTAAACCATAAGTGAGATTCTAAAGTTGCAGAGATGGAAGGAAACGTCGTCTCACAAAATCAAGTCCTGTATTGTTGCTCCTCTACTGCAGTGCTTTATTGGGAGAAGCTGCCCTTTCTTTAAATAAGGCATCATTTACATGGCTTCCTATGCTCTAGGTTGAGGTGAAGGGAATAAGTTGTTTCAGACACTGCTGTTGCTTGTTTCCAGGTGTGCTGGCAAGCGCCCTCATTGACTGCTGTGCAGGAGGGTGTGTGATGGCACAGCTGCATCTGTGGCTCCAATACAAAGTCAGGTTTGGCCTTTCAAACTTCTGAGAAGATTGTTTTTCCTCCATGGTACTTCATGCTCATGCACAGACTCTTTCAAGCCACGTGATTTCCAGCACATCAGTGAACAAAGAGCAAGCTCCAGGCTTCTTACAGGTGGCAAGTGCAATTGGCTTGTATTATAAGCTAGCCACTGAGAAGGGTAATTGCATAGGGGGTCTTGTCTGTGTTGGTTTTTGCTTTAAGCTTTCTCTAGTGCTACAGTACTAATAAATTACCCTGGAGAGAAATAAATAAATAAGTTGGCATCTCCCAGGCACCTTGCTGGAAATCCAGAAGGTTTCAGAAAAGCTGCCCCCCATGGTCCTGGGAAGGTAGTCAGCAACAAAAAAGTCCATATTATACAACTGTCTGTACGGGAGCGACACACTGTGCGGGAGAGCCGGCTCGCTCTGAGGATGAGGTGGAACGGTTGGTGATTTCTCTCTGCAGTTCCTCCACTTTCTTCTGCAGCTCAGCCCGCTTGGCCAGAAGCTCCTTGTAGCGATTGTGAACAGGTTCCTGCAAGGAAATGTGTAGCTGAGCACTGGGATAGTCAGCAACAAGAGGGAGCCTGAAGCACAAAACTGCTGCTGGCCTTACAGACAGCTATGAGGGAGGGAGGTACATGAGTGTCATCAGTCTCCAGCCCGCAGGTACCTGGGTGGTTGCTCTGGCTCTTGGCTGTTCATTTGGATCCAACATGCACAGTGCAATGGTGGCTAAACAAAACAGTCTGTACGTATTTTGAAAGATGACAGTTGCCAAACTGACATTTCTGGGGGACACTGGCCATGGCATCTCAGCCTGGACATAGTTTCAGGGGCTTGGGAGGAAAACACCCAGCCAGATTCTTCTAAATATTTTCACGTAGTTCTGACTGTTGAACAGTCAGTACTGCCAAGTCTTTGCTGGGTTCCTGTCTCTAACGCTGCAGGTCTGCAAAGCTGCTACCTGCAGACGGGCACTGAGGCAACTGGGAATTTTTGTCCCTTTCTACTAAAAAGTGATGTCAGCATTCAGGGTCAGGCTCAGACCGCTAGTCTGAGGTGCCTGCCCTGGGCAAGCCACCTTCCCTGCTGGCTGGGGTCAGACCCCTGTGCCTCAGGCAGCCAGAGCAAGCAGCAGGTTCCCATCACCAGTAAATTAAATACAGCCCCAGAATTCCTATATAGAACCCCACATTCAGAGAAGTCTTAGGGGTTTTAAGATCTTTTGTAAAGAGAATTCAGATAATTTTTCACGCATTCTAAGTGAGCAATTTCCCAGATCGCTGAGAATCTTCAGCTCCTGCAGATTTTACAAGGTGGTGATGTCCAGCTGGGCACCTGCATTAGGCAGCTCAAGGTGGTGCTTGCTCTTGCTGGCATTTGAATTTAGGCGTTTGTTTTCAGATTTAAGCAGCAGCAGCATAAGTCTGTACATTACCTAAAGGTCTTGACCTCCAAAGTAACAGTATTGGTACTAGCAGAGAGGGAAGCAGGAGTAGGAAGGGGCGTACCTGAGGCTTCATCCTGGGATTCCAGCGGATGTAGTAGCCGACCCACAGCTCGAGGTGGCGCATGCTGGCCACGGGATACAGGACGTGGTTGGAGTAGCTCACATACAAGGGGTTAGTAAAGTCTTCCAGTTGGCTGTTGATGTAAGACCAAAGTGATACAGTCTTTTTTGGAAGGCTCTGTAAGGGAAGGGGGTGGAGGAAGCTTTATTTGCCATACGAATCCCAGCTATCTATAAACTGTAGCAGCACAGACATATGCCTGTCATTAATATGGAGCTGGTTGGTTGTTGTAGCTTAAAAAAAACCCCAAAACTGTTCTTTTGATGTGGTTATTGTACTCAAAGCACATGGATGCAGGCAGGCACACACACCCTGGCACAGAACAACCCCTCTGACCCACCCAGCTGTCAACACATATCAAGAATCACCACTGCTACAGCAAGGGGACACTGGCATGTGAACTCCCAATGCTTTAGTTAAACTTCACTTCTCTGAAGTGCTCCTGGAGGACTTGCTGGAGTATTTAATTGCAAAGGAAGAAAAGAAAACATTTGACTTAGGCCCTGATCTAGTGGAATAATTACACCTGTGAATACTCCCACTGAAACCAGTGCTGAAGTACTTTCTAGATTAAGTACTTCACTAGGCTGAGGCCTTTAAAAAAAAATCCAAACCCATGTGCAAACAGCATGCAGATTTTCTTCCCTGGAAATGACAATTATTCAATCACTGTGGACTCCAGAGAAACAGGGACACTGATTTCACTATAGTAAAACGCTATCACTTTTATTTTCCAGCTAGTTTTTATGATTATTTTTAACTGATGTTCTTTCACATGTAATCACATCAGGTCCCCATGGCACTGCCCTTGTGTACCTCCGTGCTGTTAGGCTGCAGCCTTTGGTGACAGAATGCTTCATCTTTAGGTAGGTGAGACAGAGTGAGTGCCACTGTTTTCCTTCTAATTCCAGACTGCGTCTGGATGTACACATCTCTATGCTCCTCCCTGGGCAAACAAACCTTGGCCAGACTGCAGGGCAGAGCTGGCTTGTGGCAGGACAGAGAGGCGTGTCCTTAATAACAGTAGGAGAGTTCTCCTCTCCTGGGAAGATGCAAGCACAGCAAGAACACACATAAAGACCAGTTACTTGCTGGTAAGTAACCTGTGTGTGCAGAATGACAGCACACACTAGGTAGTTAAAAGCACCCTAAAGGGATCACTTCAAAGACAAGGCACGACAAAATGGACCAGTTCCCACAGAGAAGGTTACAGTTAACTGAAGTTCAAAGCAAAGCTGCATTTCAGCTACCTGGGAGACACCAGGAGCTATTCAACCACTAGTGACTGACTGGAAGTAGACAGAGTGTCCAGAGAGGAGATGGTGTTGCTCTGAAACATGAAGCCTCCAACAGACAGCAGTTTATGCAAAGAGGAAAATCCCCCAAGTCCTAGCTGTTGAGAAGGGTGCTTGGCATTTCTCAGACACATCTACAGCTATCTCTGAGTGAGGAACCAGCTTCTGTAGCAGTATCTGGCCAGCTAAAGCAATCAGGAACAGGCTTTTACCTTGGAGAGAAGCTGTCTTACCTCCTTCACTCTCTGCTGCTCACTGCTGCACAGGAAGGTCCCAAACAAACAGCTGTACAGGTGATCCAGGATGGTGATCAGGAAATACTCATTGAACTCAAACGCTGTAGGAAACTTTAGGCAGAAATAGAAAATTAGGTTGGGATTTTAAAACAGGAAAATAAACTTTCTCCCATGCTGTGGTCTTGGTAAGGAGTTGGCCTCTTGATTTCTAGAACAGGATCTGTCCCTGTTCCCTGCCTGGCTGGATATTCAGGGTCATATTTGCTCCTTCCAGGAGCAAGAATTTCCCTCTTGGAAAGCTGCTTTGCATGTTCAGAGAGGAATTTTGATCAAAAGCCAGAGGTCTGAGGGGTTAGAGCACTGTGTTTATGTACACTCAGTGCTGCTTTAAATTGAAGCTTGCTCTGCTATGCCTGTCCCTCATGACAAGCCATGCAGCCAGACTGTGAACAAAAGGCACACATGAAATAAATACATTCAAAAAGTGGAAATTTCCCAGGGCCAAATGGAAATAACCTGGGTGCCTAACACAGCACTTCCCAGAGGGAACAGCAGGGAGGCACCTTGTGACAGAGATCAGTAAGAGCAAAAGGTCTATGGGCACAAGCCATGTTTGTTGCTGAGTTCTGTGCAGAAACAATCTGACCTGAGACAGGGACAACCGAAGATCTACAAAGGGTCAATAAGAATAAATGTAGTGAACTGCAAAGACATGCAGGGGTGATGGAGAGGAGAGCAGGAGGTCTTCCTCCCTCACAACCACCCTCCTCTTCCCAGGCTGCCCCAGTTGTGACATCCTGACCTCATCAGCTGCAGATCAGGATGCCCAGCTGTAGGAGCAATCCAAGGACACCATAATGAAACTGACTTTGGATGATGGTAAAGCCTCCTCTTCTCTCTGCATGGATGTGGTCCAGTGTCATATGTGGTGGCATCCTTCTCTTTCATTTTTCCTGGTTTAAGCCAGGGTGAGCCTAGCTTTTTTTCAGTGAACTGCCTGACCATAGCTGACTTTTGTGTCACAGAAGATACAAAAAAACCTTCCAGGTTCCACGTGCCTGGGGAAAAACCTCCCAGACACAGGGGATTTCTCCTGGACTGTACCTCTGCCATGCCTCGTCTGAAGTGAGGCACTCAGCTCTGTACCTCACAGTATGAATTGGGAGCAGTACATTTGCCTTCAGCAGAAGTTAAAATGGAACATGTTACAGGATCAGCTTGAGCAGAGGCAACAGAGATCTGTTGCACCCATCATGCTAAGGACTTACATTAGCAAGTGCTTTCAGGCTCTTTGCTAAGCAGACTCCCAAAAAGCCTGCTGCCAGAATCAAAGCAAGAGTACAAGCCCAGGAAGGAGAGCCTGCACAGGTCAGCTTGGAAATCCTTCCTGTGTCCAGACACCATGCAATGTCTCGGTGCACTGTGCATGGCTCTGTGGACACGGGTGCCACCCAGCAGTTTACCTGTCTTGTCATTTGCCAGACACAGTCGATGAACTGCAGGAAGACGGGAGAGCGATCCGCATCTGCGTGGTTCTTGTCTCCATGGCCAACTCTCTGAAACAGCAGGACAAAGAACACGAGTCACACAGGGCTTTGTGGGGATACTGCTTCATGGGGTCTGCTCTCAGTCACCTAAACCTTTACCAACGGCTTTAAAAAACCTCAAATGAGTCCTGATATTGCTTTGTCCATATCAGTGCGTAAAGGAGTAAAGGACAGCTACTCTCTTTGTCTTTGAAGTGAAAATTCTTTATGGGGATATTTTCATGCTAAGTTAAAACAAGAGTTGTTTGAGTAGAGGCTCCAGATGCTATGTTGGCACTGATTTCAGTTAATAGCTAAAGTTCAGAAGGAAGAAAAATGAGAATGCTTTTTGCTTCAGTTGCAGCTGTTGTCCTGGCTACTTCAGTAGTAGAGGGTGCTGGATGCAAACACTACCTACAGGCACGGCATGCGGCGATAACCGTCACGCAACACCTCGCAGCTTCCAAGAGCTGTACAAACACCAGCCCAGCCCATCTCCTGCCACCTCCAGAGAGGCAGCAATGACAGCATTCCCAGAAGCAGCCTCCAACCCTGACCGTGCTGTGTGGCCAACACGTGTGAGGCACGACTCCTCAGAACTAGCAGAGTACATTAACGGTTATGTATTACCTGGGAGCCCCAAGTACTGTACAAAGATAGAACAAGAATACGTAAGTAACAGAGATCCCTAAAACTGTTCTCCCCTCACCAAAGGAAATCACTGTCAGCTTCTTCACTGTCTAGGTAAGGAAGATACCAAAACACTCATTGCTCAAATACCAGACAAGTTTTGCTGCAGCAGAACCTCAGTTGCTTTAGTGCCTCATTTTCCCCACCTTCCTCAGAGCATTTGACAGTGCAACCCACCACTGCGAGTGCTGTACACAGACCTTGTTCTAGCCCTTGCAAAATTAACAACCACTGGAGGACAGCTACAAGCAAAACACAATAAGAACAAAGACTGAACGGATACTACTGAAAGGCTCTCTCAATTCTCATCAGTGCAAACCATAACAAACTGCTGTGTCACGAGCCCACAAAGCTGCCTCTCTGCCAACTGCTAGGGCACAACCACAAACTACTCTTGGTCTAGGCTCAAACTGCTGCTATTTCACCTAAATAATTAGAAGCCTCTCCAAAAATAAAGTGTGCCTGAAGAAAATGTGAGGTCAAGGCTATAAACAAATTCCCAAACGTCTTTAATACCAAAGCACTTCTTAGATGATGGTGCCCAAGCAGTCTGAGAAAATGGACTGAATTGGAAAGAAAGACAAAAAATACCTCAGTGGTCTCTGCCAGCTCTCAGCAGAAATGCCAGCACTTAACCCAAAGCACACTGCTAGTTTAAACCTAAGCATGGGAACATGACATTAGCAGTCAGACACCTGAGACATTTGAATACCACCTGTTCCCTGTATCTAACCAATACAGTCCCAAAGAGGTTAAGAGGTGAATGGAATTACAGGTGGAAAACAATAACATCAATCATTCACCTCTCTTCTGTGAGTTCAGCCAGGAAACTTCTCACAGGAAATGTTAAACTCCTCTGAAATCCTTCAAGAGGGACAACAATTTTCTGTTCAGTGCCTTCCATGGGCCAGTGACTCACCAGCTGAAATCTGTGGCCGAAGCTCAGCCACTCCTTCTCCACGAGCACTTCAAAGCCCCGGATGGTGCGGTAGTAGCCATCCAACATGAGCAGGGCGAGAGAGGTGAGCTGGGCTGTGCGGTCCCAGCCGTCACTGCAGTGTACAACCACAGATGTCTTCCCTGATTCCACTTTGTCAGCAATCCGAAGGGCTCCAGCGAGAATGAGCTAGGACAAGGGAAGAAACAAATTACAAAATCTCTTTGGAACAGAAACTATAAATGAAAAATGGCTAGTGACAGCACAGGACAAACCAAGGGCTCTGCTTGCCTCAAGGAGAATGGTAAATCAGTTCCAACTACTTTATAACTAGGACGGCAAACTGGTGAACACATTTTCTATTCCAGCAAGATGACAACACATCTAAACTCTAGTGTAGGCACAACTCTAGAAGAGCCCTTGCATAAAACTCAGTCCTTGGACAAGTCAAGATTTAAATGCAGGAGTGTTTTGTGCCTGATAGGAATGGCCATCACCTTGCAGCTGCCCCAGGAGCACATCTGCCTGTCTGCATCAGCAGAGCAATAATGTAAGCTGGACATTTTTAGAACAGAAAGAACATTATTTGAAAACCAGCATTGGAGAAGCCAAAACATTTTGCCTCCTTATTCTGACTCTGCTTGGATTCCTGAAAGGCTGAGAGGGCCCAAACTCCCAGCATTTGTTTGTCTGGGCCAGGCAATAATGCCAGGATGTCAAAGAGCTGAGCCAAGAACTTGGAAACTCTGTGACTCCTGAGTTCGAAGCAGAGCTTTCACAGTTACACATCATCCAGGAACATCCTTCACTTCCAAAACACCATCTTTCAGTATTTCAGCCCCCTCCCTTGTCCCTCTTCTCATCTCCTTAAGATTCCTCACTCTAAGAAACTATGGTTTTAAATGCTTCTAAATGGAAAACAAATTCTAAGTCTTGAAATTTACAAATCCTGGAGTTAAATCTGGATATCTTTCCCAGACTGGTAGGGACTTGTGGTTGCTCATTCACATGCAGTGGATGCAGACATGCATACCTTGATATGCTCTAGCCAGTGAGTTGACTCTAAGTTAGACAGCCAATGAGTCTCCTCGATATTGGGATACACAATTTCTTTCAGTTTTCTCAGCGACTCTCTCATAACATGAATGTTGTGAATATCCAGGAACACTAATTCTGCATTCTGATAGGCATCCTCGCTCTCATAGCCCCCTCCTTTAGCCTGAAGAACAAAATTCACATACAAATCATTACGCAAAACCATGTTTTGTACTTTATCCCAGTCATTTGTCCTGAGCAAATAGCAGCAGACAAAATACCACAGTGGCTGGGCTATCTAAAGCAGGCAAAAACCATTGGCTTTATCTCACAGCTGGGAGCAAACATGTACAGGCACACACTTTGTGTCTCTCTTCTGCAATACCTAATGAATTTTTACCAAAAAATATCACATTACAAGCCTTCTTTTCCTCTGTAATTATAATTTATCCCCATTCAAGCTGTTAACTCATTACATTCGCTAATCTATCATTTAAAAATTTACCATACTATTACAGAGGAGGATAACCCACACACTAATTGCCTTCCCTAAGTAGTGGGAAAGGCAGATTAAAAAAAAAAAAAAAAA
>VXBC01003922.1:432011-517173 GCA_013399945.1 Ploceus nigricollis | reverse complement strand
AAAAAAAAGAAAAAAAAAATCTTTACTGTAACAAAGCAGCTCCACCGTTAAAACAAAGCTTAAAGTAATGGCATGGAACACAATTTTCAGAAGGGTAGAATGACAGACCCTGGGAACTACTGAATTGTCAGCTTCACCTCTGTGCCTGGCAGGATCATGGAACAGATCCTTCTAGAAGATATGCTAGGGCATGTGGAGGACAGGGAAGTGATTCAGGATAGCCAGCACGGCTTCACCATGGGCAAATCCTGCCTGACCAGCCCAGTGGCCTTCTATGATGGAGAGACTACAGCAGCAGACAAGGGAAGGGCTATGGGTGTCATCCACCTGGACTTCTATAAAGCCTTTGACACAGTTCCCCACAACATCCTTCTCTCTAGACTGGAGATGATGGGCAGACAGTTTGATGGATGAGAAATTGGACAGTCACAGCCAGAGGGTAGTGGCCAATTGCTCAATGTCCAGGTAGTGACAAGTGGCGTCCCTGAGGAGTCTGTACTGGGACTAGTGCTATTTAATATCTTCATCAGTGACACAAACAGAAGGACCAAGTGCACCCTCATCAGGTGTGCAGATGACACTCCTGAAGGATGAGATGCCATCCAGAGGGACCTGGACAAGCTCGGGAAGCTTCATGGAAACCCCATGAAGTTTAACAAGACCAAGTGCAAGCTGCTGCACCTGGGTTGGGGCAACCCCTAGCATCAGCTCAGGCTGGGGGATGAAAAGATCAGAGCAGCCCTGCCCAGGACTTGGGGGTGCTGGTGGATGAGAGGCTGGACATGACCCAGCCATGTGCACTCACAGCACAGGCAGCCAATCCTGTCCTGGACTACATCCAAAGCAGCGTGGGCAGCAGGGCCAGGGAGGGGATTCTGCACCTCTGCTCTGCTCTGGTGAGACCCCACCTGGAGTGCTGTGTCCAGCTCTGGGGTCCCAGCACAGGAAAGACAGGGTCCTGTTGGATCAAGTCCACAAAGATGATCAGAGGTCTGGAGCAACTCTCCTGTGAGGAGAGGCTGAGAAGGGAAGGCCCTGGAGAGACCTTATAGCAGCCTTCCAGTACTTAAAGGAGGCTTACAAGAAAGATTTAGTTGGGCCTGTTGTGATAGGACAAGGGGTAACAGTTTGAAAGCAATAGAGGGTAGATTCAGACTAGACATAAAGAAGAAATTTTTCACAATAAGGGTGGTGAAACACTGGAGCAGGTTTTCCAGAACAGTGGTAGACGCCTCATTCTTGGAAACTGATTCAAAGTCAGATTGGACAGGGCTCTGAGCCCTGTTAGAGGAAGCAGTCTTTCAACCACGTGAATTGAAAAATGGTGATACACAAGGTCGAGGGTGCTAGAATCTGACCTTAGTACTACAATTTTTTTTCCCTTCCAATGTCATTTCCCACTGTAAATTAATATAATGGATTATCAGCAGTCACACTGATATCTTACAGATACCAGTGCAGGTATAAAAGTCTGTCTAGAGAACCAGATCATTGCATTCAGACTTCTTTTGCAGTGGAAAACCCTTTTGTGATCTTTAAGAATAATATGAAATGGTGGTGGGTAAGTGCTCTAAATTATTACATTCCCAGTTTTAGACAGAGGAAAAAGTACCCAACCTTATTGGCTACAGCATTCACACTAGGCCTTGCATCAAATATGAAGATTTTATGGGACTGGGCATTAGAATCCATGATGGCTTGAAGGTACTTTTCATCTTCCTTGCTCCGCTTGCCACTCACTCCCACCATGGGCTGGCTACAGCGAGTGATCGTTGCTTGACTTTCTGGGTGAATCCATGACAAGACCTTTGAAAACAAATGGGAAATAAAAAAAGGAAAAATGGGATTCATTAAACCAATGAAGTGAATTACCTGTAATGGCTTGCTCTGGGATTGTCTATCAGGGGGTTTCAGAAGGCTGGATTCTATTAAATCACAACTGAATGAAAGAAAGAACTCTTCTGTCTTTATTTATTCTGGTGGCATTCCCAAAGTTTGAACAAACAAAAGGTGATCAAATTGTTTGAGTCTGACTTTTAAATATGATGCAGACTGTTTTTCTGGCTGTTGTGTGAGTCAGTATATGGGCTATGTCTTACTTTATGTTACACCATGTAAAAGTTAAGCACTTTAGGAACAGACTGAATTTTCTATAGACTTGAGGAGTAAACCAGTACCTTTTCAGTTACCTCTGAAATAATCACCATAACAATGTGCTTTGTCTTAATTTTATTAAATAAACACTCTCATCAAGACTGTCACTATGTATTTCTCTGTCCTGAAAGTCAGAGTAGGAGAGGCAATCGTAAACAGCCAAACAGGGCTGCCTTGTGTTTCCCAGGAACTGAATTGAGATTTGGTCTGAGTTGTGCTAAATTATCTTATCTTCTAGTTTTGGTTTAGTCTACATGTCTTTCACAACAGTAGTTTCAGCAGATACTGTTGTTTTCTATGTCCTCAAACATGTTGTTGTCACTTTTATTATCCGCTGACCATTTATTTGCTCCCTGGAATCTACTCAGCCTGATCTTGGTATTACTTATTGCCCAAAGGTATGTGTAACAAAACCACATCAAAGTGGCTTTTTCTGTCCCACTCACCGGTATTCGTCCTCTGGATCTGAAGGATGCCACTCTCTTTAACTCCTCGTCGGGAATGTTTACAGGCACAGCTAGAATGGCAGGGTATGTATCACACAGCTCATAGCGCTCATTAATCTTGGTCAGCCTCCAGCTTTCATTGGGAATTCCCTAAAGAGGAAACTGCAGGTTAGCAAATGAGTTGCTCTGAGACCTCAGCACAGACAAATCCCCAGACCTGAAATTCAACACAGCTTTTGTTAATGAAGGTCATTTAGGGCTGGCACCTGGGAATGCATTATCTTGGTAACTTGCATTTCATGTCTCTCCCCAGAGAGGTGGATGTTTTGCTCAAGTCACTGAAGAGCAGGGAAACTGGGCTTCAGGCAGGGTCACCTATGGCAAAGGAACTGTGGAGGCTACAGACATAGCAACACAGTTGGTCCCCCTGAGCCCAACTTTAAGATACCTCCTGGTCTCATCATGGGCTTACAGGAGAGCCAGGAGCAGGAGAGAATGGGTGACCAACTCAGTCCCCTCATGGCACTTAGTTCAAATGTGTCGGCTGAAAACTGGGGATACAAAGTGGAATGACCAGACAGGATGGAGGGAAGGGGTAGAACGGAGAACAGGCAGTAAAATACCCCCAAAAAATCAGCCTGATTTGGGGTTAGTTCAGTGTTTGTGGCACAACTGTGCAAACCTCTAAAAACACCAAAAACTTAACAATTGTATGTCTCTGTTTGCATGACTGTATGTGATGTGCAACTCCCATGCTTCCATCACACTAAGCTCCCGGGCTGAACTAAGGACTTGGGCTGGGAGAGCAGGGAATCTCCACACACACATCATAGAGCTCAGCATGCTGTGATGGTGAAGCCACTCAACAGCTTCCCAGACAACAATCTCCAAGTAACACCTGAAGCACAATGGGGATGACCCTGACAACCTGCAGACGTGGTTTGGCTGAAGCTGGGAGAGAACAGACCAACAGGGAGTGGCTGGTGCAGCTGCCTGCAAGGAGAGATTTAAACAGACCCCTACTGCAGCAGGGGTGAGCACTGACACAAAGCATCTCTGTGGGGTAGACACATCTGCTGCAGAAAACATGGCCAGGCTGTGAAGCACCAAGTGTGTTTTAGGGGAGCATCAATTCCTTACACAATACACGCCTCTGTTCTAATAAACACTACTTCATTTTAAAGCAGGGTGGTGGGACACTGGTTACCACTGTCACGGCTCCCACAGGAAATAAACGGCACATCTAACACGGGTCAGACGAGCTGTGATAATTACGGCTGACCCACACAGACTGCAGCCGGTCTCCCATCCCAGTGGTGAGTCATGCTGTCAAAAGAGGTCATGGTTAGAAGTCTGAGGGAAGGCCAGACCTTCTGTCTAGTATCAGTCACACACTCTGCTTTGTGAACCGCTGCTGTCCTTTGGCCCTCCCTGGGAAGGAAATGTTACTACAAGGATCACCCCAAAAGCCTGAAGGACAGCTATTTTTGGCATTGTCTGAAGCTGAAGAATTGGCAGAACCAGACATCAAGCAGTGTGTATACACAGTTCAAGCTTAGTGATGGGTAAACCATGCTCAGAGGTTTACCTGCTGTACACAGCAAGAATGGAATCTGCTGGGCCCACCAGCTCTGCTGCCAGCCAGGGCTAGACTCTTGCCAGTGACCAATCTGTCACTGGAAGTGGACTAATGGCTAACTAGTTCTCAGTCCTGTCCTAATAAGCACATGCAATGAATCCATAAGCAATTCCTGAAAATTTCACCTCCCCCACATCTGAATGAAAATTACGCTGTCAGCACACTCTTGGCAAGAAAAATAGGAGCTAACAAGCAGCTACATGAAAGAAATGCTCCTTTTCATTTTACCCAGCAACTCTACCAATGCTCACAGAGAAGACCAAGGAACAGGCATTGGAAAGCACCCTCTTCACAGTGCTGGGTAGTGTGGCTTCAGAACACACTGCTTGGGCTAGAACTGAGCTCTAAAGCTCTCCAAAGCTCTAAGTCTTTCAGCTGCCACACTGACAAATTTGAAGGAAATCTTTCCTCTGCAGTAGCCCAGACCAGAAAAATCCATTATGAGCCCCCAAAAAAAGAAAAGATGCTGTGTGTCAGCATTCAAATTTCTTTTGACTCATGGGGAATATCTCTGCTTTTCCCTGGCCCAGGAGCCTTGAATCACAGCACTGCCCAGAATGCTTTAGATTCGGATCGTGACTTTCTCTAAGGACTGGAAGCAAGCAGAAATAAGCCAAGTGGGCTAGAAGAGAAGCCGAATTTGCATCTTCCCTGGACGTTTGCCATAATGCAGTGTAGCTTCTGCATTTATTCGTGCTCCTTCAGATTTGCCCTTTCTCCAGCTGGAATCAATAGAAAAAGCTAAACGTGATATAAAGCACACTGGTATTTCCTCATCTAAGATGCATTTCACTGCTTCCCGGTTAAGTTGTAAGCACCAAAAAGCCAACTATGAAACAAAACTGTTACAGATGTAACTCAGTAGGCCTCTGCAGGGTAAGGAGCGGCTCTCGGTGCTGCCTGCCTGTGCACCTGCGGGAGGAACTCAGGCATGCCTCCCTAAAAGCAGGTTGTGATCATCCTGAAGCTGCCAGGGCACATGGCATGTCCACATTAGTGACCACAGACTTCTGCACCGATCTGCCTTCTTCAGGTAAATTAATGCTGCAAGCAGCCCCTGATTCTAGGGGAATTCATATCTCTGGTGGATGCCAGAGGGCAAACTAAGGAAGGCAGCAAAGCCACACGTATAGTCATAAATCAAATATACCCATGACCATTCTCACTGAGCCCAGCTGAACCAACGCACCTCACATCTGTACTAATAAACTCATTTATCCTCCAAACAGGATATTTTGTCCAAAGTACCACTGGTGATCCTTAACTTGCATCACAGTACCTTTGTGCGTGGTAAAGATGCTCAAACACACTCACTCAAAAGACGGATGGTAACAGCCTGGTCTGTAGCTATGCCTGAAACTTGCCCCTGTGCTTGGGAACACTCCTTACAACTGTATCATCTAACCATAGAGATACAGCGTTTGTGTCCTCTCCACAGACAAACTAGACTTGGTTTCCCTCTAGATAAGACATTCATGCCTTACTGTAATGACCTGGGTTTGGTTATCACTTGATGTTGTAGAACACGGAATTTCTTTGTTTGCAGGGAAAAACTGTTGAAGCCACCCCAGCACAGCACCGACACCACCACCTTGCAAAGCACATGGTTAAGGTTAAGCACAGGAGGATCCTTCACTAACAGGAAAAAAATCATTTCCTTGCTGTAGTTACACACAGTCACACTCTCTATGGGATCAAGCAGATCCACTCTGAGCTTACACATGTAAGGGCATCTTGATCTGCAGCAGGCAACACAGGATACAGCTGCAGAGCCAAGCTGGTCCCTCTGCCATTTACTAAGCCCAGGCTGTGCCCACTCAGCACCAGAGAGCTGTGATCTGTTCTGCGGTAGAGACATACACAGCATAAGCAGCTCCTCAGTTCCATGGGACATTTAGCAGTTCAATCCTCACTTTGCTCCCCTAAGTTACACCCAACAATCCTCTGGAGGATGATGTTATCAAGCTCTACCTTTCCCACTCTGCTTGTATGCTAATGCTGGGCACCTCTTTTATCCTCAAAACAGGTCAGTTCTTCTGAGTTATTAGTTTCTACACGTTTTCTCCAAAAGCAGCAACCACAGCCCTACACTGTGGCTCCCCAGTAGATATGACCAGAGCAAAGGATAATAGACAAGAATGACTTTTGTAGGGAAACATCACACAACTTCACAAACTCTTGTAATATTTTCCAAATGCTCCCTACCTTATTAAGGAAAATAAAGCTTTAAGTTACTCCAAAGGCATCTTAAGGACTTTTGGTTTCAAGTGAGTCTTATTCACTTTGCAATTCTGTTTTATATTCTGCCAGCCCATGTGCAATAAAAATCAGGGAGCAATTTCAGTTTTAAATTTCATTTGCCACATGTGATTCCATTTACCAACTAAATCTCAAACCTCTCTGAGTTCCTTTTGTTCTCTACAGGTTGTTTATTACTCCCCATAGTTCTACACAATCACAGATTTTTAATAAGTTACATATTTCCATCCTTCCCAAGCATGCTAACGGGGAAGTTAGGGGTTTACTGACTGTCTTTCCTAATTGCTGCAATTGTTATCATCTCAACATATTTCTATTAATCTTAATAAAAATTGTAATAAATAAATAATGGCACACTCCAACTTGCCATGTCTACCAGTGTGGACATAGAAATTACCATGGATCCTGGTCTAAAAGTCTTTTCTGGATGCCTGGTAGTTGGAGTTTACTTTTGCTCCACTCCCCTGTTCATGTGTCCCTGCTCCCACAGGGAAAAGACTGACCTGGCCTAAGATATAGCAAGTTAATGCCTGGTCATCCTGCTGGGCTGCTAATGCCCTAGGCCAGCTCTTCTCTAACACTTTCTAAACCAATTCCAGAAAGTCCTGCTGACAGTGCATATGTCCTGCTTTTCTACTTCTGATCACAATTCATAGAGTCAGAGACAGGTAATCCCATTATCTGATTTGATGATGCCAGTTTTGTTTCACTGTTAACGAATCCCTGCTGCCATTTCAAGACATAACCCTGATTTACTGTAGTATTTGTTATTGCTTTAGCAGAACCTGGTTGGATTAAGAAAAAAGGCTATGACATTCACACAGATAAATTGAACATCCATAGTTACAAATTCTGGAATTAAATAAACAGACTGAAATACCTAAAAGTTTTGGAGGGGACATAAAGCATCATGCTGCAGGACCTAAATCAATCTAACAAAAGGGATGAAATTCTCCCCCTGGCCAGATCACAACATAAACATCTACTGCAGTATGGTTTGCCTCTTCTTCAGCAGCTGGTGTTGGTCACTTTTGGAGATAAGGAACTGGAACAGATGGATTGTGTGATCTGGAATGGTAGTGACCGTGGCCCATCATGGGTAAAGCTCAGAAAGGCTGTGGCTGCAAAAAATCCTGGTTTATATTCGCTTTTGCAGTTACCAAAGGAAATGACCGTGGGCTTCGGCACGTGGACATTAGTTTGGTTTCTTGACATAGAAGCAGTCAGGCAAGTTTGTCCTTTCCACTCACAAACAACAAAGAAGCAGGCCACAGCACAAGTACACACAGCAGCAATGCCTCAGCTGTGTCATGTCTTACACCCATTTTCTTTACAGAAAGGCCATGAAGAGCTGCAAATCACAGGCATGCAAACACATGTATCCTTTCACCATGTAATCAAAATTCCTGACAAATTTAAGGTGCACCAAATCACAGTATAAAAACTAATATGGACATAAAAGCTTCTATCATAAAAACTGGCATGCCAGGATTTAGAAAGTGGAATAATCTACACTGAAACTATCTAAGGTCACCCTTTCTTCTTGCAAGGTGTTGTAAAAATGTTTTTCGTACTTCACCTGTTTTGACTGATGCTTGGCTGAGTGAATGCTGTGCTTTCCAGTAGAGATTATTTTGACAGCACAGGTACTCTTTTAATTCTTACTCCAAAATTTTCAGCCCTACAAAGAAGCGTCTTGCTCGAATAGCTTGGGCTGCAAATCCTTCTCTACAAGCAGATCTTCCCATAAAATAACCACCAAGAAGGAGGTAAAGTCTAAACACAGCAATAATCGCTGCATTATCTGACCTTATGCTCAAGTTGACCTTAGACACAAAGTGATTACAAACCATTGGAGTTTGTCCTGACCAGGATTTTAGATTGTGGCATCTCACTGCAAAACACACACTTCTGTGCAAGGAAGGCAGCATACAGTAAGATACATCTCACTTCCCATTAGCAGTCTAGAAGCCAGCGATCTATCTTAGGCAGCTATTTTAGGAGAGAACAAATCACCCCCAACAGTGAAGCGCTCTCTCCCATCTGTTAATGACAGGCCTAGATAACCAATTTAGAAGGCATGCTCAGCTTTTAGCAGGCTAGAGCTAGAAAAATGAATCCTTAGGTTTTGGATTCCAGGAATCAGATGAACAACTAGGCTGGGACAGAGGTCTGGTTTTGTTTGATTTGATGAGGAAGACCCAAATAAATCTTAAAATTGCATGGTTCAAATTTTTTTTAATTTTACAATAGAAAATTGGTTTTATTCTGGATGGATTTGGAGGAGACAGAAGCTTATTGTGTCTAGGGCAAACATGTCACCAGATCATGCTCCCTTTTCTACTTGAGAATTTTATGACAGGAGTGATTTCATTATAAAAATCAAAATTCTCCCATCTTTTACTCCAGAGAAGACTACTCAAGCCTTGACCACACTACTCCTAATTGACAGCCTGTCACTACATAATCATTAATACCTTTGATCAGTCTACTCTGGACACACTACAACTGTGTGTTCTAAACTATGGTAACTCACAGTACTCTCTAGGTTGATCGCTATGCTGAGAAACCATGCCTAAGATAGTGAAGGCATTCTACACTTAATTTTTTTCCCCCTAAGTTGCTGTTTAAGGCAGGAAAACCTGGAAACAATTAAAACCAATACAAGCAAGCACTGAGGTGTGAAACTCAACAACGGGATGCCTGTACCTGGAACACGCACCCTCCATTCCTGACTGCCCGCAGTACCTGATCACCAAGCCAGAGCATTAGATTTTTCTAGCAGAGCCTGAAGTCAGCTCTCTGTCACCTGAGCTGATGTCCATCAGTGGATGCTTCTATCTCTAAAGCTGTACTGCTCTCAACAAGCACTGCAGTGTGAGAAACGACATCCTAAGCAAGACTGAGCAGCATTTTTCAGCAGAATCATTCTCTGTTCCATGTAACCTGTAATTTTATCACTGCACAGACTCTCATTTCTGAAGAGTAGAGGATGAGGAAGGATGTGGCACAATACCCACCTGTCTTCTGTACTCCCAAGTTGGGTCATACACTTTCCATCCATTTTCTGGGAAAACCTCTTTGTACTCAAAGGCAAAAAGTGGCTGAAAGAAAGAAAATTTACCTTTAAGAGCTCACTCAGAGCCCATTTATACGATGTTTGATATCTCAAATAATAATTCATGACTGACCCTTCTTTTTCTCCACCATCACTTTTCTTTCAGGGTTTTATAAAAAAGATTAACACTCTCACTGTAGCAGGTAATCAGTACAACAATATACCTTTCAATATGTCCCTGATCTTGCTTGGCTATTTCCTAGTACTGCACGGACAAAAGAAGTTTGTTATTAAAGAGAGAAGAAAAAACTACTTAGGCAAGAATGCTCTTACAGATTAACAACCAGAGCCTTTCAACCAGCATTTGAAACAATTGCAGTGTCATAACATTAGAAAACACAGGGGCTGCATTCCAGATTTGGGGCAGTGCAGTCACCACTAGCTGTGAATCTCTGATGGATGTCACTGTGATTTGAGTACTTTCCCTCTGTTATAAGGCTTTATCAGTAAGTCGTTCCCCATGCATGAAAGAAGGCACTGTAATAGATTTTTCCTGTTTCCTATATGATCTAAATTCCTACAGAATCAAGTTTAAAACAGATTTGAAAACTAGCACTTCTCATCCCTCAAGAAAATGCACCCCATGTGAATGCTGTATTATGTAGATGGGATAGAACAAAACAGTTTACTGCTACTCTGTGTATTTTGGCAAAAGCTGAAGAGAAAACACTTACCAGATTATTTGAAACTGGAAAAGCATATTTCATTAGGTTCTCAAATATGGATCGCCTAGTTCTCCCTTCAGGCTTATGAGCAAACCGCAAGTTTCGAATATCCTAGGGGAAAAAAGAGGGAAATCAAGTTGCAAATTTCTGAACCACTTCAAAATCCAAGGAAAATCCAAAAGCCAGAATTCAAAATGGGGTCACATGACAATGCTCCTTCTAGCACTGATTTAATACTATACTTTGAACAATGTTGTATTGCAATGTTGGGTTTGGTTGAGGGGCTGTTTACAGCCTCCAACAACAGCAGAGCAGCCAAGGAAGGGCACACTGTGCCTGACCACAGCATCTTGCCTTCACATGAAGCTCTCTACCTGCTGAAAGTCTTTGGGACAGCCCTGCTCAGGAAAAAGCTATGTTTGACCGGTAGGACTTTGTGAGACAGACCTCCTTGGCTCTCACTGAGCTCTCACACCAAGCAGTGCCATAAGTCCACTGCAGGGGATGACCTCCACAGAGCTACTGCACGTAGCGGGCCCAAGAACAGCCTGTTGGGTGCAAAGCATCCAATGCCGTCTCCCTTTAAAGCTTCCATCTCTCAGAGTACTCAAGAGGATGTCTTGAAACCAAGAACTCCTCCACTTTGCACAGCAACACAGTTGAGACAAAAAGTGGTCATTCAGGACCTCCTTTCCATAGTAATCTACAAAACCAAATTTGGAAAGCAAATAAAACATCTGTAAGTTTTCCCAGCCAAGCCTGCAACTAAAATGCTTGCAGTAAAGAGTCAAAAACTCATCAACAGGAAATGAGCTATCAAGTTCGAGTATATGAAGATGGTCAGAGAATGAGATAAACAGCTGAAGACTTTGCTTCCTCACAGGGATTACATGACTGGACTCAGACAGAGAACTTTTCAGGATGCATAAGATGTATCTGTACCACTCTGTTATTGCACTAAGCTGCTGTGCATATCCGGTGAAGCAGGCTGACATATTTAAATATGCTATAAAGGGCCAAAACACCCATCCTATGTTTGTGCCTGAGTTTCCCATACAGGGAAATGATACAGCTCACTCCAAACCTGACCAAGTGTGCTTAGAGACAAAACGGCTGAGGACTAGGAATCAGGATCAAAACAGGGAACAAATCAGCTTGCCAGCACAAGCACCTCACCCTATGCTAGCCGGGGTGGATTATGACTCTCACAGGACAAGGCAGCAGCTGGATTATTTGGTACAGATTGCAGTAACTTATCTTGACTCAGCACACCCACAGCTTGACAGTCTGCTTAGCATCCTGGTGCCTCAAAATCACAGCAGTGACCAGAGCAGTTTGGGATTCCTTGTAATTCCTCCATCTGCTCTTATCCAGCATCCTTTAGCATTGAGGGGCTCTGACAAGGTTCTGAACCCAGCTCCTCCTATGTGGTCACTGAGGGAAGCAGAAGGGCCATCTTATCCAGAGATATGGATTTAGGAGGGGAAATGGTGGCTTTATTTACTTTGTGGGTCTATAGTAGGCAGATGTGAGGAGGCAAATTGTTAATTTTTACTGCAGTTTGTATTTCCAGTTATTCCAAGGGCTCTTGAAAGGCACACGTGAAATGTGTACTGCCTTGAAAGAAATAAAAGAACAGCCCTGATGAGAACTGAAGGCTACTCACCAGCCCCTCATAACAAAGCAACAGGTGGACATGAGCTAATGATTTAGGGGGGAAATGTGCCCCTTTCTTGCTCTTGAAATGTAAATGAGTGAAAGGCCTACTGAATTCCACAGTAACTGGAGACTACCTAGAATAAGTCTGGTGGGTAACCCTGAGAAATGAGGATGCAGGCCTACACTTCCATGATGAAGAAAAGCCATTGCCCAGCACAAAGCCTGAAAAAAGGTTTGGACCTCTTCTCAAATGAGTGGAGCTGGAGAATACTGAAAACTACTTGTAAAATTGTGGTTTTTGACACCTCTGAAGTCATACTGACAGATATATTTTGCAGAACTTCCTACAGTACCACAGAGACAACCTTTAAAAATATATGTTCCCCTTCCTCTATTGTAAAACACAGATAAAAGTTTACCTTGCACACAATCTCCAGCCCATATGAATTTTCACCACGACTGGAAGCACCTCCAATTTTCTCCACTCTGTTGATAACACCTAAAGATGCATCTAGGACAAAAGGAGGGTCCTGTAGACAGTTGAAATTTGTGAGTTTAAAAAGGGGAGGGGGAAAAATCCCCAGCTCCTGCTCCCTTATGTCTATATTCCCAAACATATAGCCACATTTCCCACAGAAATACTCCCAAACAACACCCAGGTCTAAAGATTCAAAAGGTAACAAAAGCAGATTATTTCAAAAGCTTACCCGTTCCATGCTTTTAAAATACAGTCTATAATTGGTAACAGTAAGGGTTCCTCTGATTGCTCCAGTGAAGGGGCAGATGTAAGTAACATCCTTAGCTTAAGGGGAAAAAAAAAAAAAAAAAAAGAAAAGAAGGAGTTGTTAATTTCACAGTTAATTTATGGGAGAAAAATTATGCCAGCAACAGTATTTGTGGGCTCTACCTTGCAGATCCTGAAATTAAAACAAGCTTAATCTGTGGTTCTAGGCTAGAGCCTAGAGCTAACTTTCAAGTTTCAGTTCTGTGGAGAGGGTAAGAGTTTGGGTAGAGACAGTACCATCACCCAGAATCCTACATTTGCACAAAACTGCTACCGCTGTCAAACAGGCCACTGTTTGGTGCACACTGTTCGCTCTTACTGCCAGTAGCTGAGAACATGATGCATGAAAAGAGGAGACCACTCATGCCTGGATGAACACATTTGAAGCTGACAACGATCTGCACAAAAGCTAAGGATTGTGCCCAAGATGGTTTGTGCCACCAGGGGCAGGAGAAGGCAGTTCCCGTACATGTGGTTTTTAGGATGCTTAGGTCCTTCTGTACACCTTTGCACGTGGAGTCAGCCCTGGGATGAAAGCCCTCATGCTAAAAGCCAGCAGAGCTACAGTGATTTGCAGGAGCCGTGAATCTGTGTAACACCCAGCTGCCTGTGATCTTAGGTCTGAAGTCAGCGATCAAGTTACTCTGCACAATTCAATTATTTTTGAGCCTGAGTGACGGTGACTCAAAACAGTCCCCTTCTTAAAAGGCCTCAAACATTTCTCACTTGTTCCAGCAAAAGGCAAGAGGTGCTGCTGGCTTTCCACAGCAAACACCTCTAACTGCTCTTCTGTTTTATATCAATTAAAAACGCCAAGATTTAAGTTGTTGCCTCCCCACCTCTGCTGCCTATCACATCTTCTGACACTGAAGCAGTTGTCTGGCTGTGTCATGGCAATGGTTTACACTATCACCAACAAGTAAGGACACCCCTCAAAAACACAGAGACCCACTGAGCTGCCAGATCCATGAAAAAACTCCCTGGATCATCTTAATAACCTCAAGCCTCCAAACCCTGGGGAACCCATTTTGCAAGGGCTGTGTCAGGAGGACGGCTCGCCTCCCACCCAGGAGACAGCCACCATGAACATGAGGTGTGAGGCTACTGCAGTGTCAGAATGGGAGCCTAAATTTCTTCCACCTTTATCCCATGAGATTTAGCCCAGAGAGGGAGAGAGAAGTCTGCCTTATTCCAGGGCACTGGTAACTCATAACTAAATCATCCTCAAGTCAGCTCTGCTTCTGCATTGTCTTCATTGACTCTCAAGATCTGGATGTGAAGAAAGATCCTTAAAATATCAGAAGTGACTAATTTGGAGCGAAATATGTAGCACACAATATCTGGTTAAAAAGAAATAAAATATTCACATCTATAAAAAACATGCTAGTAATTCCATTATTTATTTATTTATATAAATTTACATGGATTTGTTTGAAGGACAATTAAACACAAAATCCTTATAGCTATTTCTCATTAAACCAAGTGTTTCATTAGTGTCAAATTATTAATCACTTCTTTTCAAAGACTAGTTTGACAAAGGTTTGAAAGCAGACTCAGGAAGCATAACAAGGATGAGGGCAACCTGCCTAGTTTTTCCACTGGAGTTCCCATTATTCAAAATGTAATTTTGAAATGCTTAAAAAAACCCAGCAAAATCCACTAACAAGAAAAGCGTGCATTTACATCTGAAAAGGAACAGGATTTCTGGGTAAAGAGTAAAGGTGCTAGAAAAATGTTTTCCAGGTAAGGAACCTCCGGCACGATCTCAAACACTGGCCTTGCCAGCTTGTAAGCCACACCACCTTTCACATTTGCATTTTATTAGCTTGGTTTCCTAAGGAAACAATTTTATTTAATTACACTGCGCATGTACAAACGTAACCCTGCCACAGCTGTATGATTTCAGCAGTCTCTGCTTGATAAACAGGGATCTCCAAGGCATTAAAGTGCTTCACTGTTTGTGAGAACTAATGCCAGGTATAATAGAGAGGTTGTAGTGGCGCTATCACCACGGGAAAGCATAATGAGCTCAGCCTTTGGTATGTACAAGAGAATACATATGGGAGAAAGGAACTGGAAACCAGATTTACTAATTCCCCTGCTTATGGAATTCCTGTCTTTTACAGGCCAATCTTACCCTAGATTATTGGGTTGGCTGAAAATATTCTTTCTTCCTTTCCCTGTAAAATATAAGGAGAATTACATTTGCCTTTCTTCACACTTTTAAGAGGAAACAATTATCGCTGATGAATAACAAAGATTTCCTTTTTGCTGCCTTTAGCTTCTTGCTGGAACAGGCAGTTGCTGTCTGAGCTACTCCAAAAGCCATCCAGTCTTATAGATTTACATGGCTCATCACACCATTTGCCAACAGATAAAACACTGGTAACTCTGACCTCTTAAACCATTCCCTAGGAATCCTTCAAAATACTGACTCACTGTCAGAGCTAAGAGCATCTGTGGAGTGAGTTAGATACCAGTCTGCAGTGTATGGTTGGAGTATGAGTTCAAAGTCCTTAGGACTCTGAGAAAAGAGGTTGAGAAAAAGATTAATTATGGAGGTGGGTTGTTTGGAGGTTTTCTTGCTTGTTTTTATATTGCTGTTGATGGTTGCATTTTTTTTGTGAAGTATTTTCAGTTTTCAGTTTTTGATTTTTTATGTTTAGGACTGAAGTTGCACTCTTCCTTACCATTTTAAGAGGAAGGCAACATGTTAAAAAAGCAAAATCTTTCACAGAAAATTAATCAAGAGGCTTACTCAAGCCTTCAGAATGGAGAGCATCAGCAAATCTGATGCATGCCAGAATGTTTGGATGAAAAAAAGAAAAAACCCATCCCTCATCACAGTAAATTCCCTGCAAAAGCAGTGTATCCTTTCCTAAAGCCCATGACACATAATTGTGCTGTGTCAGCCTAGGAAGTCACCCTGTGGCAAGGACAAACTGAAACAGTTGATCCATGTCCTCTCAGGGGGCAGCAAATGCAGAGCTGTACAACTCACACCCCATCACTCATGGTAAGAGGAGTTGAATTGCTTTGTACTTGCTACGTGCTAAAAGAAGACACAGTTACCTTGGCCCATGCGATGTGCAATAGCTCAATTAATGAAACAACTTGATCACGGTTCCCAAAACATCTGCAATGTGCTGTTGTTGGTCAGTGACCACCAAGATATTTTGCTCTATGGATATTCTACTGTTTGTCAGCAAACAAAAAGGAATTTCCTCTTCACATACCCATGTCTTTAATGGTTTCCCCAGGCAGCAAAGGTGGCTCTTCCATTTCAGCCAATTTATTAGCCTCCCTCAGGACCTAGGCAAAAGATACAAGTACAAACAGAAATTCACTATGTTTCCATAGACGAAGAAGTTTACACTTACAGGTCAACAGTATCAAGGACAACAAATATTCAAAGATCTTGAAGTATTGCCTAGGGTCTCTTCAGAGGTCAACCCCAGGCTCTGTACTTTGGCAGCACACTTCCCAGGTGTCCTTTCATGCACCAGCCTTCTCTTGCCCAGGCCACCTTCACAAGTCAAATTCCCCAACAGTTATGGACAGAGCCAAAGGAATCAGTTGAAGTGCTCAGCAATTACATCAACATAATGACATCAACTATTCAGCAGAGCAATTTCCAGTTTACACTGAGGAAAACTGAAAAGGACACCTTGGTCACTCCACTGTGCTCAGTGAGAGTCCCACAACTGCAAAAGTCCTGACTTGACTCAGTTACAAAGGTACTATTTTGACAGGCATATATAGGAGGTACAGTTTTGATTTTTTTGTTTTTGGCTGCCAAATGACCCCTTCTTCACTTTCCTTTGGGTTCATGTTATACCACAGAGCATGACTTCTCAGACCTATCATTGCATTTACACAAAGGTTTTCACAGGAACAGCTGCTATCATGGGCAGATGGACATTTTAGGAAAGCATGGCTGTAACTAGGAAAGCATAGCCTGAGGTCTAAATCTATAAGAACTAGGAGAGAAATGCAAATATAAGTGATCAGGATTAAGGCCAAGTCTGTGTGGCCAAATGTAGATGGATTTAATCATGTTGTCCATGCCTCGAACTGGACAAATGACCACAACCTCAGCAGTACAGTTTGCTCAACCTCTTAACACAGATAGAGAGCAGCTAAGTTAGTCCAGACTCTGCTTCATGCTATAGCAACCACAAAACTTCGAGTTTAAAGTTGGTGTGTGTCCCACCTGGTGAAGACAGGCAGAGGGAGCTCATTGCTGCTTGTAGCTCAATGTGCAGGCTTGCCCAAAATGTTTTTTTTTATCATAATGCAAGGAAAGAGAAAAAGAATTGCTTCAATTTGGTCTCAGGAAATCCCTGCAAAGAAAATTCAAAGACATAGCCTAAAGTGGCATTCTAGAACCTGACACGTCTGTGGTCAACTTTCATGTAGGATCAAGCCAGAGGGAGAGCCTCAGGGAAGAAAAATTCCCTAAACTATGCAAAAAAAAATTGGAAACAAACCTAAAGAAAGCCCTTGCCACAATAAGAGCACATTCCAGCATTTTCACACAACAGATTGATGCATAGATGAAAAGATTAACAAGATCAAAGCCTTCTTGAGAACAAGATGTACATTTTTAAAAATGCATTCAAAAGACTCTTAGGAAAAAAAATTAATAATAAAAGCAAGTACAGTCCTGGCTTCCTAACAGAAACCTCCCAACTGCACCCACTTAGATCAGGTCTTACCAGGGAGGCTGCCAGAGCAGCTGGGCTGGGGTCCACAGGATGAGTAAGGAGAGGTCACCACTGACAGAACTCACACTGGCAGCAACTTGCTGGGAAGCTTCTCTTCCCCCGCATCAGCAACATCAGTAAAAATAAGGTTTTGCTGGTATAACGAGCAGAAATCGATGTTGAGGACTTCTTGTCAGCACAGCTGTGTTGGCCAAAGATCACACACCCCATCAAAGCCCTGACTGAGGGCCTCCCTGACAAAAGCCTGTGATGTAGACCCACTCTCAACTCTTGTGTGTCCAATTTTGCGCTTGAGTAACAGCCCTGAAATTAGCAGAATAACATCTGGATTATGATAAATGAGATGGAAGCTTCTGGCTAATTAGCCCATAAGTGGTGGTCATCTTTTTGGCCTTTTATCTTGGAAGGACATTAGTGAAAATACACTCTGCATTCAGAACATGATCACAGCTTCTTTGAGAAGGTCCGTACCCCACACAGGCAGCTGCTGCTGCCAGGATCACTCCGGTCAACAGCTGGACTCACTGCTCTCCTGCAGATGTCAGTGGGAGCACGTCCAGCAGTAAACATTTGGGGGACTGGGTTGTATCTCAAGCCAAAACAAATATGAGGTAAGACACATAGAAAGCACTCGGTATGACAAACATCTGCTGAGGTGGCAGAGGTGGGTAGTGCTCAGGTGGGTTTTAAACCCTGTTCTGCAAGTGGGGGAGAGAAGGAGGGAACAGGCTAGCAGTATGAAAGACAAGGACGTCCATGTCAACATCATTCTCTAAAGACGAGGTTGAAACCTATTCAATTTAAAAAGTGTCTCTTCTAAGTCTAATAAAATCCATCTGCTCACTCACACTTCTCTGAAATGTCCCCAGGATCAGAGGAAAGGGTTAGCAATCCAAACCTGTGCTCACTTCAATGCAGGGCAGCAGACAGCTGGCTTCCTGGAAGCACAGCACTTCAAGATCAGCCTCCTTGCCTCCCCTCGTATTATTTCAGGGTTTTTTTTTGCTACAGTCTTGAGGACTAAACTCATTTTCACCACCCCTCAAGTGACTTCAGCACAGTACCTATCTCAGGTAACAAAGCACTGACCCCATGGTGATTTCAAAGGTGCAAGCACATAACCCCTGGAAAACCACCATCCTTTCCAGGAGGCTGAGACAGACATGGTCAGAAAGCCCAGAACAAACACTTCTCTGTTGTGCCAGTCTATGCACTGTCTGCTCAGCAGTAGATTTTGAATGAGCCTCTAGTTGGACCACTGGCACTTGAAACCCAACCTGGCAGAAACCAAGAAATGAATGGTAGGCATTTTCCTGAAACCCACCTCTATCAATGGCTCCTTAAAATTGATTCAGAGAAATACAGTCTGTGTGGGGCTGAAAATGCAGGCAGCAGGCAGGAGAAGACATCTGCAGCACCAGCCAAAGACAGGGGCCAACAGGAGGTAAGAAAAGTGTGTGGATAAGAGAAGAGGAGTTTTGGAAACAGATCAAGGAGAAAGAACGGTATAGGACAATGCACATGAAGCTCTGAGATGACGTCAGTGTCATAAATGGGCCCTTTGCGCCTTATATGACTAAGGAGATGACATGAAAAGCCCTTCCATCTTACTGCCAATCCTCCTCTCCCCCTCAAAATCCAAAAATGGTTCATTAAACTGTGAGAAAAATCTTTTTTTGTACATTAGCCTATTTTCAAGACTCTAAAAATAACACTCTTGGGCCCAAATTTAGCCCTCTGTGAACCTTACAAAATTAAATTAAGAGCACCAGTAAGGCGAGGAAGCAGGGAAGGGAGCCAGGGACACAACTGCAGCAGCCTGGCTGCAGGGGGAGGACAGTAGCTGCTGATACATAAATGCTACTGAGGCAGGTACCACATATGCCTGCAGCTGAAATGTGCCACCTCCGTGTGCCTCAGCCTTTGAAATTGTTCAGTGGGAGTAAAAGCAAGGAATTCTTAGAGATCTGCAATGAAGAACACATCCAGAGCTGGGCGCATCATTATTACTTAGGAATAGGACCACAATGACTTAAGAGTCACACACAGCTCTTTCTGTCACAATCATCACTAAGATGGTTTCTGTAAGAAACAGATACAATGACCAAAAACCAGTGGAATATTCTGCCTTGCCTTTAAGTTGAACAAGGTCTTCATTATCTTTTCCCCACAAAGATGTTATGCTTGTTAACTGGATCTCTGGAGTAATGAAGTCCTGTTATACACCAGAACAGCCTTTATTTCTGTCTGCTTTTACCAAGTAACATCATGTACCCATCCCACCTGTCAGCAGCTCTCCCTCTAGATGAAACAGCTCTGTAAGAGTCTGAGAATGGAGTACCTTAGAACCTAAACACACACCCTGGCTCAGCTCAGAGGGTGTGAGGACTTCATGCCACCACCTACCTTTGTCCTCTGCTCAAGCAGCGACTTGGCAGAACAAACCCACACTGCTACATTCAGCAATCACTTCTCTACTCCAGGATCCCACCCTGTGCAAGCTCCAGCAGTCACCCCCAGCTGAAGGTGCAGAGCTCTCTCACGCCCTCCCAACTACTGCCCCCAAGACAGGGAAACTGCTGTTTTGTTGAGGCAACCTCCAGATCTGAGCAACAAAATCATCTCCTTTGCTTGTGTGTATGGGGTCAGGGAAAGAGATTTAGGTCCTGCTAAAAAGGTAAGACTGCTGCGATTCAGGGTACTGCAGTTCTGGCAAGTCTCTCCAACCACATGTTCACACTGCCTCCTAGCATAGCAGCCAGCATGCTGCTACAAAAATCCCTCTCCTGGATGATGTTCCTGCACAATTTGTGCACGCAGCTCATCCTGAGCAGCTGTAGCCATCTGGGGTGGTACAGAGCTGAACTGCAAGCACACTCTATGCACAGGGTCTTAGAGGTCTGTCCACCACTGAACAATGTTCTAGAAAGACCTGAGAGGGTACATGACCCTCTAAATTCAGGGTTTGCTTTTTGACTGTGAAACAAACAGCTGATGTGCTTTCCTGTTGTAGTGCCTGGTGAGGCGATTGCCTACCAGCAATGCTGCACAGCCTGGTTGACAACCCCCATCCTGCGCTGGCTGAGGCCAAGCCAGGACTGCCTCCTCCTACCCTCCCTGCCTATGCTGTCATTGCTTCAGTGTCTAGTTCAGTCAAGATGCCCGGGGTCCACTTTATGACTTTTATAATGGAAGTTTTTCCATTACCTGGATCATTTTGTCAGGACTAGCTTAGAGTGTGACTGCACGAGTGAAGGCAAGCAAAACCTGGGCAAGGGAGAGGGAGCAGCTTGAACCAACCAGGGAGAGAGTAATTTTATAGTAATTTTATCCCTGGACACTGCACAAGCCTCCTAATAACGAAGATGCATGAGGAGAGCACCTGAGGTCTCCCCTAGCCATTTACCAGTTATTCTTTTGTAACCTTCTCCTGAATGTTTGAGTCGTGAAACCCACAAAGGTCAGATTGTTTGGCTTCACGCAACTTAAAGGGAGAGAGGTTTGTGTTACCAAATTGTTGTGTAACAGTTTTCCCAAGTCTGCAGAGATTCTTCTATCCTGAATCACAATAAAAATGAGCAAAAGGAATCTTTTTTTGGCTTAGACAATATTAAAACATACCCTTTTTTGTAATTTTTTTCCTTTCCTCTGAGTTAATCTCTCCTTGGTAACCTCCTACACACTCCAAGTCACTTTGCACATTTTGAACAGAGTTATTGTGCATAAAGCCACAGCACTGGTTCGACACGTTCAATCCGACAGGATGAACACCTTGCTTCTGTATTACTCCTTTCCCCAGAACCACGTCTGCTCCATCTACTGAGAAGACAAGCTCTCCAAGCTGGGAACTGCTTCTGTTCCAGCTACACAGTCATGCTTCGTTTCCTACAGCAGGAAGGCGGTCGCTTAGCTGGTCCCTTGACATAAACATATATAACCTGCGTGCACAGACAAATATTATGCACACACAAAGTCCCCTTGCTTCTGCAGCCCCTGAGCTCAGATTTGGCATGTCTCTGTCTACCTGATGAGCATGCACTAGTCAGCAGCAACAGCTGAAAGATATGTTGCAGGGACAAGAATGCACATGTTGTACGTGTACAAAAACATACAGAGAGAATTAGTAGAGTTTAAAAAAATGTATCTTTTTAAATCACATGTGATATACAAAATTGGAACTCAAAAGCAAAGCGAGAGGTTTAATCTCCTATAGGAAAATCTCTCTCTGATACTTCACACTTAAAGGACTACCTGGGAATATTTTGGTTGTATTTAACATATCTAAACTTTCCTTTGCTCCCTTTTTTTTTAATGTCTTTGTCTCAAGAAATGGAAAATTATTAAATGCCCTCCTTAATCACCATTTTTGCAACTTTGCAGGCAGTGTAGTCAGTAAGCTGCAGGAATACCGATTTCATCCGAAACTGGAGATCTACGTTTGTGCTGAGCCCCCTAGGCACTCTGTAGCAGTTGGTGGAAAGCAGGATACCTAAGAGATGCATCTTTAGGATAAGTAGCCTTCTTCCCACTGAAAGCTAAGAACTAGGGTAAAGGAATCTCAGCACAGATCTGGAAGGGCAAATCCCAATTCAGGTCCTTCCTTGTGGTCAGCATAGCAAAACCCAATCTCCTGGACATCCACAAACAACTGAGCAGTCATATCCCATGCTTTTCAGAGAAGTACAAATGTGCTGTGTGCAGAGAGGCAGCAGGGAATGAGCCAAGTCAGACACAAATACTGCATGGATTTAATTTAAAAAGGCATGACTCCAAAGCTTGTAAGACAGGTTGTCTTAGCTGAGGTAAAAAAGACAACTTTTGTGTCAGAGCTGGCTCTTGTCTGCTGTCACAAAGAACTACATAAGGGAAGTCAGCCTTCCTGCAAAGACTCAGCCATAGGATTACTTTTACATATTTGATTAATTTATTAACTTTGTAAATTAACAGCAAAACATATACACTTACATAACTAATGCTTCTCTGCTTTAAATGCCTTTTGGGGGTCTCAAACCATATCCACCTATTCATTCCCCTGAACTGCTCTACCACTCCATCCCTTTCCTCTTTCATGGCTGTTTCCATCAGTCAATCAATGAAGGACAGTGCCACTATGGCAGGTGCATCCAGATTTATCATTATTCCAATGATGGTGTAAAAATATCTGAAACAAAACAGATAGAGAAGCTCTTTCCATTCATGCCAGAAAAAAATCTCCACAGTGGTCAAATTCTGTCCAGCTGACGTTGACAGAAGCTGCCAAACTGACACAGATCTGTGCAGAAACAAGATGAGTATGCTTCTTTAGGACAGTTTTTCACAGGTGCATAAGTTTCTTCTCTAAATGAAACATTTCTTACAACAGAAAAAAGGACACATTTTCCCTAGCATTTTACCACTAAGGTGCTTCTGTCCTCTCAGTGCTCAACCATCCGGACTGTGGAACAGAAGCCATGCTTACTTGACTGCAAACACTGCACTACTTTGAGGAGAATTTCAGCTGCCATTTATGGCTATTTCCAGTGTACTTGTAGAAGATTTGTGCTAAGAATCCTACTGGAAATGCAATAAAACATAAATCAAGCAAGTAAATGGACTTTGTTGATTATTTTTGAATCATTAAGAATACCACAGCAGAAAGACTATGGAAAAGAACAGAAATATCTCTGCCTGACTGAGGCACAGGGACTTTTCTGAGGATTATGACCAGATGGCTTGAAAAATTATGTTAGAGACATTCAGAGCTGCAAGATATTAATTGCAGGGAAATGCTTTATGTCTTATTCCTTTGGGATATTAAAAGTTCAAAGGGAAAAGACAAAACACTATAGACGCAAGGATCATTTCAGAAGAGTACATGAAGAATCAAATATATCGTCCAAAGACCACATCAAGCCCATTCAGCTCCTAAGAGAGCATTTGGCCAAAGGCAGCCTCCTAGCTTGGTTAAAAAAAAACAAAACACAAGAAGAACTTAAGTTATCAAAAAATGTTCTGACAACAGATCACGTATTACACTACTCTAAAGACAGTAATAACATAGAAAGTACATCTGCCTTTTAACTACTCCTTCCTGACACAACCAAAAAAAACAAATCACAAACTGTGATCTCTACCTACCATATATGTTTTGAGAAAGCATAAAAGTGCTTGAGAAATCACTTGCTTACTTACCACTGTCTTGAAAATCTTTAAAAAGAAGCTGAAGGTTATTGTATTAAAAAAAAAAAAAATGCAGTCCCTAAAGTAATATAAAGAGACTCTTCTGCAGGAGGAAGCAGCCACCATGCAGTGTTTCCCTGGGGTTTTCTGCTTTGTTTTTTCCACGATGCTCTTCTCCACTCAGACCCGAATGTCCAGTGACGAAGAACAGCCTCTCTGGGTTCCCCGGGCTGGTGAATCTCCTGGGCCCTTGCTGCACAACTACAAGGCAAAGCTTAGAAGCTCAAAGGAACACATTGTTGAGGGCCACTCGTTCAGCCACGGCTGGCTTGTCTCTTCAAGTTTGTATGGCTTGGTGCCTCAAGACAATTCTCTCATTAGGCTCTGACAGAAAGTCGTCATTGACTCAACTCAGCAACAATCCCTGGCACAGAAGGTTGCAGATATTATCTATTCAGACAAGTCCAACATTTTTTAATACAGAACCTTCTTCACTGCAAAGGGTTCCACATACGTCTCAAACCACAACCCCTCTGCTCTCCACGGGCTGCTCAAAAACTTTGGACAGCACATTAGCTTGACTCTATGCTTTATTTTTACTGAATTTTGTTTAGCAAACAACTTACATGCAAAAAGAAGATTAAAAATTTCAAGGAAACCATTAAAGTAGTTCAGTGAATTTCATATCAACAGTCTTAGGTGATAGAAAAACACTCTGACCAAAAACAGAGTTATAAATTCTACCAACTAAAATAAGTCACAGAATACTGCCTCCATTACTAAGAATTTCACTTTTGAGTTTGATACAGATAATTATATATTTATAATGAGCAAACAATCATACAGAAGGGAACAAAGATTTTTCATTCTGTGCAAAAACATCTACAGAAAATCAAATCTTGGCAGGCACTGCATGCAATCACAAATCCATGTACTCCCTTTAAATACCATGCTTGTTCATTCCTGCCTGATCTGTCCTTCAGTTTACAAAACTGCAACTAACAGGGGGCAGGGGGGGAAGCCACCTCTTACCTGGTTTTACTCAACAGAAAGAAAATTCTTGCACTTTGTAGCTAGGAGAAATATGGCAGTCAATTAGGAAGAGATGAAAATATTTTTGAGAACATATGAAGGCCATTTGCTCATTCTCCTTAGCTTTCCATTCCTAATAGATGGCAATCATAAATGCTTCCAGAGATTTCTTTCACTGTGCGTTACTCCATATTCAAGCATTTAGGTACCTCTATATAAGAAAAATTAGCAATGTTTGCTGTCTTTGCTCTTTTCTAACTAGATGAGCACTTAGGGAGTATTACTTCCATGTAAAGGAGACAGAAAACTGACTGCATCTGGCTTTTTCCCCTATCTAATTTGCATGAAATCAATATTTTTCCACCCAGAGGTTGGCTACTCTGTGGGTTTGTTTCCTTGAAAGGGGGAGGTGCAGAAAAGGACTTACTGGGGAGAGGTGCAAGGAGGGCACCAAGATTTTCCATCTCTTGGGATATTTAAAAATGAAAATTACTATGATTCTTATGAAATATGCAGCACTTACTATAAACTGGAGTCCTCAAAAAATGTGGCAATGGCAGGGGCTAAATTCCAGTCACTGACAGGGCTGTCCTGGTATGACCATGCTTATGGACAAGAGCATTATTCATTCTCCAGAACCAGTCCTTTGTGCCTTTGTTCATCAACAGCCTAATGCTCCAAAGAAAGGAAGTCCATTTTCCCCAGGCACACACACACAATTTCTATGGTCAAAATCAGAATTTTGAGATAGTTAAAATATGTTTCCCTGTAAGACTTATTTACTTCTGCTGCTATTTAAGTCCCTCTGTTTGACACCTCTGATAACATAAAGCACTGCCTGTTCTTGGATTTGGCCCCTGGACTTCATTGCTCTGTACAAAGGGACCTATGGAAATACTACTGGCAGGTCAGGTAAAGGCCACTTCTGCCTGCATAGCTTCTGCTCCTGTACAGACACACAAAAACGTGAACTGCACCTCCATGTGAGAACGGAGCCATGCAATGATGCAGAGAAATACACGGTCAAGTCTTCACACAGTGACAGTAAGAAGATGAACAGTTTATTCAATTTCACTGCTGCATCACCAGCTCACATGTAGCCAAGTGTTTTGTGACCACAGGTCAATTACCTTCACCATCTGGTGGCTTGCGCAATACAGTCTGTAACTTAATAGCAGTCACAGTCCAGTGTACCAGGAAGGAAGGCTCCCAAGACGGAAGATACCTTTGCATTTGCTATGAACAAGGCTGCTTACAGGCACTCCCATGCAAAGAGTCAAGGGCTAGTCTGAAACAGGAATATTTATTTCCATATATTATCACGGAGCTGACTGGCAGGGCCGAAGGTCTTCAAATACCATGGAGGAGCTTAGGCAGAGATTTTGTCATGATTTAGTGCTTCCAAGCTAGCATCACTCACTGACTGAAAAGTCCCTTAAAATCAAAACTGAAAAACATTGCTTAAATGAGTGCTCAGAGTTTAAAACGTTATGTCACTCTCTAAACCCGGCTCTTGTTGAACATGTGTTACACATAACCAAAGCCTGACACACTTCCTGCATTGGCAGGGAGATAGTAATGGAAAAGCTCACTGAGGCTAGTTTTAGTGATTTACAGCAAAGCATGGAGGAGGGGCAGGGGAAATCACATCTTTCTTCAATATGTTTTTCTACTAACAATATATGTGTTCTACATAAAGCTAGTCTAAGCTACTTTTTACTAAAGCTAGAGTAAAGCAAAGGTGGCAAAGTCATTGACTGGCATTTCAATTAATCCTGCCCAATATCATCTGAGGGACAGGATTTACCTCAATTTTAGGAGGCTATATCTGGAGATATTACTCTGCAGTCTCTCCACAGTCAGAAGAGAAACATATTAGGTCCTCAAAACAGATAAAACTGCACCTTTAGCTGAGCCCAGTTGAAGCTGGGATCCACAGAAATCACTTGCTGCCCCTCAAAGTTATGTTCCCAACATCTGCACCAAGGACTTCTCTAGCTCAACTCCACGACATTCTCACCTTACATGGGCATATCCTTAAAGCTGAGATAGATCAAATCATAATTGATCTATGTGAGCATAAAGGAATTGTGGTTGGCTAGCTTCAATGCAGACTTGTCCAAACAGATTTAATCCAGGAAACCTAAGGAGACAGCAACAGTATCCATTTACTGTCTTGGAAGGAAATACTCCTTCATATACCTTTTGTCATGCACCAGTTATGTACCTTACAAAATAAACCACATGGGCTTGTCTACAGTCTCTAACCATACACATAATAGATAACAAATTAAAGTTACAAGCCAGTCTGTTTCTTCCCATTTCTAACCTTCAAGTCCTGGGAATGCTACAATAATATTCTTGCACCTCATGCATAAATCTATTTACTGTAAATCATCAAATTCCGTGTATATTAAAGAAGAAAACCATTATGTAGGGAAAAAACAGTCATGAAGGGTCATATGCTGGTACAGTATTTTGTCTGGACTTCAGAGGAGTATCAGAAATTGTGGATCTCATTGTTGCCCTCAAAGGGGAGCATGGTTTAGTGGTCGCAACAGCAATGCTAACAACAAAGATTTAAACCACTTTTTCTGAAGGCTGCACAACTAAGCAGGTGACACAGATCTGCTGTAGTTTTCTTCTTTCTAGGTGCAAGAAGCAATATAAAGAAAACAACATTTGAGTTTCCATCCTCTGGTTTAAGTCTTTGCTGCATACAATCCAAAAGCAAACATAATAGGCCTTAACAAATTATCAGGCAAAGGTACTGTTCTTAAGAGAAGTGGCAGCAGGCTCTACGGCCATATCCACTGCTTCTCAACTGCAAATGAACAGGACCCAAGCCTTTTATAGGTGCTACTCTAAAGCTTTGAACATGGTAAACTTCAGGCATTATCCTATAAAGCAACAGCTACCTAAAAATGAAAATCCCTACTGATAAAAGATAGAGCATCAGCAAGAAGACTTAAGTACTATAAAATGCACAGACACATCTCCTCATACGCACAGGAGAAAATACTGCCTGCAGGACTTAGGAGCAAGAAACTCACTGTATTTTATAAACCACCAACTTCCCAGATCTGTAACAGCTATTTATACACTCCAATCCCTTTGGCAAAGTTGGCTTTATGGTGTTTTTAACATCTCAACCCAAATTACAAAGTATCTATGGATTTCCAACTCCATTTTCACTTCCAACTACTTAAATTCTGTTCTTGCCTGACCTATAACTTATGTTAAAACATATGGCAGTGTATTTGTCAAAAAATCCCTCCAAGATATATATACCCTAAATCAATTCTAAACAGCTTCAGATTTAAGATCAGGAAGGGGGTGGAAGGAGAACCTAAGAGTGCTTTGTTGTTTTTCTGTTGGGGTTTTGGTTTGTTGGTTTTTTCTTTTTTTTTCCCCTATGAAACTAACTGAAGCAGCCAAAAGTTTTTTAGAGTTAGTTTATGAAGTGAAAATTCTGTAAACTTTCTACTGGAAAGGCAATTTAATCTCAGTTCCAGATACTGACATGCTCAATATACGTTAAAAAAAAAAAAAACCTTCATAAAGGTTTTTATTAAATACTTTGGAGAAAGATTTAGGAAAAATACTGCACATGCATTCAGCAGGAATCCCTAGTGGTTGTCTCATTTACCTCATTACACACATGCGCGTGCACACACAGAGTGTTAATTGCACTCCAAAAGAAAACTGCAGACACAGACTGCAAGAAATTAGGTGGGTCCTTCCTCTGGTTCCCTCCCCCCAGTGGACGCCTACTATTCTTCTAAAAATTCCCCACAGAAAAAGACAGTGCTAATTGTAGCTATCACAAAGTGTTTTTCCATCGTCACAGAAATTTAATTCCTAAATTTGAGCCAATGCACACGCAGAGGCAGAGACCAAATAGAGGTAGGAGTGATGACGAATCCACATAGCAATTCACTCTAGCAGGAAAAATTTAAACACACAACAAGAGAATAATCCCATAACTGGCATATCCACATCAAAATCTTGAAAAGCTTATTTTCAGCCTCTTAAAGCTAACTGATGCAACACCATCCTGTGAGAACACTGCACAGCCCAGGCACTTGCCACACATACCACAGAGTTACCACAAAACGCATCAGTTCCCTCTTCAGGGCTTGTTCTCTTACATTCTTTCAGGAACAATGTGGGACATTTTTTTGTCCTACAGTAGTGACATGCTTAGCTCAAATCTCAGTACCTGAGAACTCAAATCCAAGTAACACTTGGGAGTTCATGCTGTCTTGTGCCAATGAAAGCTGCACAAGATGCTCAGGCGTGTATGGAAAGAGCTGGAGTAGAGAACATGCTCGTGCCACTGTACTAGTTAATTGTATTGCCTCATCTCCAATATTCAAGGCAAGGCCACATCTCAGAAAGTTCAAAGGAAATAGCAAAACCAATCAGGACCTTAAAAACATCTTTCACAGAACTGACTTTCAAAACTTGTGGAACAGTCACATGACAGAGATGTCAATTCGAAGAAAACCAGACAAAGAATGACAAGCCCTGTGAAAGAATGTCCATTGTCATCGACTTAAGACCTGAAAGAAATCAGCATTAGCTGACCACCACTCATAATAACTGTTTCCTTTGGGAGCTGGCACCAGACTGCAAGAGGAAGCCCAGGGAGCAAACAGCAACACACCAGCAACAACAGCGATGATTAGAGGACAGATGGTGGGTCTGCAGTTGCACTGGCAATACCAACACGACAGGCTGTACACAGGTAGAGAACGGATCATCTAACCCCAAGAACTGCTCTCCAGCATAAGACAGCCTCAGGAATGAGAAGTGAAATGATGAATGCATGAGTTCCTCTAGGAGAATTAAGTCAATCTGTAGCAGTAGAAACTGTCCCTTTCTGCCTATACTCTAATACAAGTAGGAGCATGGGACTGCATTTTCTCCAGGTCTGCCTATCACTGACAAGCAGCCACTGGAGTGTAAAGGAATGAGCCAGCTTTACACCTACACACAGCTGCACTGCAGCCACTCACACCACCTCTGCAAGAGTAAGCTTTAGGTGAAGCATGTGCCAAATTGTGTTTACACAGAGTTGATGCAGGTGAAGAGCAAGAAGCCTTTTGCCAGCAGAAGCAGGTGCTCACACTTAGCCTGCAGTGACACTATTGTAAGTAAGTAATCTTCTGCTTTACCATCTCTCCTGAAACACTACTCTAAAATGAAAGAGAAGCAGCATTTGTTCCAACCAAGGCAGAACTTTAGATTGCTTAGAAATAAAAAAAGCAGGCAGGCTGTGAAGAAAGCACTCCTGCATATTACAGAAACTGTGGCACAGCATGAAATTATGGGCTCCTAATGGCCTCCAGGAACACCCAGGCATCTTCTGCTCGAAAAAAATCTCTCATGCAGCTAAGTGAACATTCCTCTGTGGACACTGGTTTTGATTGCTAGTGAGTACAGAGGCTCTGTTGAATGGGAAACCAGACAAGCTGAGGAGAGCTGGAATCCCTGCCCAGACAGCTTACAGTTCACACAGATAAGGTGACAAAAGGGAGGAAAGAGTCACAAAACAATCAGGATTGCAAAGAAAACATGTTGAGCCATCTTAACCACTGGAAGGGAAAGACAACTTCAATTCTAAAAGGGAAATATTGCCTTGTCCTCTACTTCTAAAGGTAGTCCTCAAGTGTCACAAAAACTGTGAGAAGACAAGTTACACATCAAAACTGAAAAAAGAATAACTTCAAAAGAAACTGAAAAAGAAAGAATTAAATTTCAGTAAAAAATTAAGTAAGAAAGTTTAATTTTTTATAATATTATATATATAACATAATATTATACAGTTAGAGCTGTAGTAGAATTTGCAATCTTATTCATATCAATAAGCCACTTAGCCTCAGCCTAAAAATTATATTTTCCCTGTGTTAGAGTGACTGAATACCCTAACGTCACAAGGGGAAAATTTCAGACATATTACAAATTTCTATACCCAGGCGTGTTGAGAAGATAACTATTTGTATCCATAGGCAAAAGGTGCAAACTATCATAGAATGCACATAAACGACTGAGTAATTTCCAAATCTTAGCTTAAAATTGGCTAATAAGCTGTCTTTAGAAAGAAACATTCATATACTTGCCACTTACAAACAGGTGGACTCTCTGTTATTAATTACAGATGACTGAGACAGCACTCACGGGATGAAAAATCATCACGGTTGTCAAAGGAATTAGCTTTGTACTCAGAGATTTTTATGCAATTTTACTGTGTTTACATTTTACAAAGATTCTCAACCACAGCTGAGAAATGCTGAAGTTGTTAATACAATGTACCAGTACCAACAGTTTTATATCCAGGGACTTTTTTTTTTAAAGCTAAGATATATCAACAAATCCCTTGGTTTCATAAGAGGAACATACAGATAGCTTTCAAAACTCCTGTGACACTGAACTAGAATTTTGAATTTATAATTAACTAATCTAATAGCAGACTTAAAAGAGCCCTGTCTGGACCTTTTTTATGTCAGAGCAATTCACTGTGACAGAAGATTATTTTTATCAGCTTGGAGATTGCAATATTTCTCTGAAAGAAGATACTTCAAGGACTCAGTGTTTATAAACAAGCAGAAACTCTCAAGACTGAACACCTCATGTATATATACATACATATAACATACATACACAAGGAAAAAAAAGTACATACAATGGACAGGTTGAGGATTTCACTTACTTAAAGCACCTAAAAGAAAATGGAGCGGCTTTGAAAATTCATCTCCATGTGAGGATTGCAGAGTCAGCTTTTTCAACATTAAACAACTTTATAAAGAAGGACATCATATGGTAGAGATTAAACTTCACCTGTTTGACTTCAGGTCCTTTCAGTAATTTGGCTAAATATATTTTGGCATTACTGAAAGCTGACATTATTTTACCATAGCAAACTCACAGAAGCAAGATGTTATTTGAAGGAGGTCACATTTTTGTATTTTTTTATTTTTTAAGACAAAACATACCCTTAAATCTGGAGAGAAGTTGTCTGTTGAGGTGGAGATGGAGTCAGACGACAAAGCAGAAGCAGATTTGGTGTGCGTGGAATGGTCCGACTGCGACGTGGAAGCGCTATAAAGAGAAACACCAGAGTGTATCAAGACTGTGCTTAAGAAAGTTCAAAAGCCATGTCCATGTCCAGCCACTCGCTTACAGTCATATCAGGCATTTTTCACTGTTCCTACCCTTTCCACTCTCAATTATTCAGCCCTCAGCAGTGCTTTAAGAGAACCTGTTCTACTTGCCATTACTAGGGATTACCAAAGCATACACAACTCATTACTAAAACTCAGCTCAGACTGAGCCAACGTTAACACAACCACCAGCTTGTGCAGAGGAACACACTCAGTGCTGGGTGAGCAGCTGCCGTGGAGCTGCAGGTTAAGCTGTGTGTGGTGAGAGCCCGAGCCAAGAGGCCAGAACTGCCAACCCATTGCACAGTGAAGGGCCTGGGGACCTATGGCCCAGCCAGGTGACCGGGCACTCAGAGACACGGCAGGAGCCAATGACCCCAGACCCCCCTGCATTTAGACTGACAGGGTATTAAAGCCCAGGGTTTCCTTTGTCTGGGGTTCCTCCTCAGAAGCACCAGCTTGAGCTGCTATTTTGTTATTTAGTTACTGCACCAAGATTAAGTTGTTTTAAGGATTGAGTCATCTGAGACCCTGCTACAGGAAATCTGGGGTCGAGATGGTATCGAAACTTGGTCTGTCTGTGAGTGTGAGGTGCAAAGGGGCTTTGGTCCCAGCTCAGGTGGTGAGAGAGGGACTATCAGACTGGCTTCTGGATGGTTGGATGGGGAAGTTTCCTTAGCACTGGATCAAATCCTAAATTACAGAAACTAAGGGCCTCCATTTCAGCCCTTCAGATGGGAGATATTAGTGCGCTGCAAGGGGATGAAAACAGACAGACTCCTGAACGCACGCCAGCACAGCCCCAACCGCAGCTGTATCGTGGTGGAAGAAATTCAGAATTAAAACTCTTTTCATCACACACAACTTTTCTTCTTCAAGGATACATACAAAGCTGAGGAGAATAAAAAGACTCTCCCTGCATGTCTCTGGTGATATAAAATGCAGTTCTCTGAATAACAAAGCAAAACAAAAATTTTCCTTTTCTATACAGTTTTCCTAATATAGCTGTAAACAATTAAAATAAGCTTATATTTTACAGCATTTTTATGCTGCAACCTCTCCTAGAACCCTAATTGCTTAAAATTAGCATTTGATACTAAGGCTTTTAAAACCCCAGATGACTGTAAAGAAAGATCCTATGCAGTACAATGTTACTCGCTGAAGTCACTGTACAGTGATAAATACCACCTGTGCCAATTAATTCCCACACTCTTACCGACCCCACAAAGGTTTTAGCTGAGTGCAAAGATACTCCTAAGGATCAGCTATCAGACTTGGAAGCCTAGCCTTGGCCAAAGCAGAATACCAGCATGAGTATTACTGTTACTACTTATATTAATTAGACATGTGACAACCTAGAAATAGCTGTATCTGAGATTCCAAAGGGCCTGGAGATTTGGTAATTGTCTGAAAATTGTTTTGCTGCTGATAAACAGCCACCAAAAGGCCAAAATGTTCCATTTTTATTTCTATTCTTTGGAGTTTGGCAAAGTATTGCACAGGGAGTGTTAAAAACAAAAAGAACCACAGAAAAATTGGGCTCTTGCTGGGAGTAAGTCCTGTCTGTTCAAGAATTAAAGAGCACTGGCACCTCTTTCATCCTATGAAGTAGAAACTTCAAAATAGAACCTTTAGGAACAGTAAAAAGTTATTTAAAATAAATTACAGTGGTGTGCCAATTGATTAGCACAATTCCACTGAATGCACTTGTTGTACAATGTTCGACAGCCAATCACTCAGCTTTCCAATGTGCTCAGCTCCTGTGGTGTTGCCAGGTAAACTCACATAATTCCAGACAGCCAGAGGGACTTGTGCATACAACTCATGCCACAGCCACCCTACAGCCTCTGTTCAGGCAGAAAATTATCTTACACTAAACCAGCAAGAACTGAATCTGCAAAACCTCCCATTCTTGTGAATGAAAAGGCCTCATAGAATCACTGTATCTGTGTATAGTTTCACATCACAACAAAACTGATCTAAAGTGTCTGCTTCTGCTGATGGGCTGCTCACATTCCTTTCTTCTCTCGATCCAGACTGCACATTCCTGCCATCTCCATTGTGCTGGACGGGCATCATGGGATGCACGGTTCAATCTGCTGATCTGATGGGCTGTAAACTATTAATAAACATGAAGAGAGTCTTCTGTTGGGTAACAAGGCTGATTGGATTCATTACATGGCTATATAAATCATCAGATGCAGCACACAGAGAGGGAAGGAATCTGTATCTGGAGATGATGAGGAAGGCTGAAAACACTTTGCGCACAGCAGCCTGCAGGCATGCTAAATTAGGCTTAGCACTAAACCACATTTTTACATTACTCTTCTTAAATGAGCTCAGACCCCTTATGTGTTCCCTTGAAACTTCTTTCAGCCTGATTTCTGCACGGTCAGTCTTCACCCTTGTCTTTGCACCCATTTAATTAACTTGATTTTTAAAAGCATGTTAAAAAAAAAAAAAAGAAACAATTTAATCATTCCACAGAGCAGCACCCATTTACTGTACAGCAACCTATAAGGAGATGGTACTCAGAGTGTGCTTTAAGGTACTCAAAGGTACTTAAAGTCATCAATGAAGAGCAAACAGATACTGTAGATGCTGTTATCGTTGGGTGACAAGCCTGACTCCTGTCCTTGGGTCCCCACTGTGCCTTCTCCCACACTGGCTCCAGCCGGGGGAGCCAGAGGCTCAGGGTACGCCTCCAGAAGCCATGCGTTCTAGCTCCTTCCCCTTTCAGGGCCCACACTTTTGTGTATTTAAATGCATTTTAAAGGTCAGCAGCTCTGCTGAGTTTACAAATCCTTTAGCACAGGTGTAAGTACCTAAGCCAGGGCACACCAGCAGCTGACCTGGCCCTGTACCCTATGCAGGACAGCTTACTCAACCAAGCAACCACAGCACAATCACAGTAACCTACTGGTAGAAGCATTTGCATCAAAAAATTAACGTCCTTTAGAGACAGAGAAGAGAGCTGGAAAGACCAGACAGGTTTAGTGGAGCGTGCTATCTGCCCCAAAGCGAGGACAAACTAGACCCAAACAGTTCCCAAGAGCTGTCTTTCTAACTTGCCCTGAACAGCTCCCAGGGAGGGAGAGTGCAAACAAAAAGATCAAAATTTCACTAGTTTTTCTGCTGACACAACTTGTCTGCCCAGATACATTCCCAGTGACTGCTTAATACACAAGCAGCAATTATCTAATCATTGTAAACCAAAGATTTTATGAAATTATTAATTAATTTCACTTTCAAACTAAGGGGCAAACAGCATTATGCAGGGGAAAAAGAAAAAGAAAATGAAAAAGGGGGAGAACCACAATCCACAGCATGTCTGAGCTGTAGAAGTGTTTTGTGTTTATTGATCACGCTTGGCTTCAAGTGGCTGTTAAAGAACTAAAGCATTTGCATTTTAGAAGTGGATTTTCAAAAGCTCCCCACAGCAATGTCCCTGTGCTCTCGCAAAAACCACCAGTGAAGCCTCCCTTCAGTGACAGCAGTGGGAGCTTTTGGGAAGCAACGCCTGCAGACACAGCGAACAATACCCCTGGATTATGCAGCTCAGCACAGTATGCATAGGTTGCATATGTTTGGCTCGCTACCTCTGTTCTCCTCATCTGCCATTTCCAGGGAGCTGAGATGGAAGGAAGGAGCAGACAGCAGAAAGGCCGCTGGTTTGTGGCTCCCTCCTCTTATCGTTGTCAGGCAGCTGCACAGCTCCAGCTCCACTGCTTAGCAAACTAATTAATCTGATGTCCCTGCATGCACACGAGAAGTTTATTAGTTTCAGTGGTTTAGTCAATCTTAGCTCCCCTTTGCTGCCAATACAACAGCAAAGATCCTCAAACCACAGAGTTTCATATGCCTTTGGGTGAGGGAGAACAGGAGAGCATCCTGGGACTGGCACACAACCTCAGAGTGAGGACACCGGAGCTCCCTCCATGCTTCGCCACCAGCCCCTCTGCATCATCTCAGGCAAATCATTTACTCATGCTTCTGTCATGGCTTCAGCACATTATCCCAGCTTTTGCCAATGTGAAGTTAAAGCTGTCTCGTGCAGTACTTTTGGCAGCCTGACAGGTATGTCTGGCATCAGTTTAATGCGCTGAAGACCCCACTGAGGACATTCTGTTCTCACAGGGACAAACGCCCAACAGCTGCATTTCACCAGTAAGGCAACACAGAGCAGACCTGAGGGATGGCCAGGGCACGACAGGCACATGTAAGTGCTGGGTTGGGAGGCACCTGACAAACATCTGAGAACACAGGTAGGTTTGGACAGATCCCAGCCAGGGTTAAAAATCGCTAAAGCTGTGCCAGTCACTGCTAGCTGCAATACTACTTCAACATGCAAAATTATGGTATTGGCTCTGAACCTCATTAAGGTTCTGGAAAACAACATATATTCACATTCACAAAATACTTTGAGTCTGGCTACAGAAAAATAAGTGAGCTCCTGTGAAGAACCAGGGATGACCATGGACCTCCTGGAGCTTTTCTCTTCCCCATGCTTCAGGCCCAGACAGCTCTTCCTTGTTCTTGTTGATGGATGTCTGTGTTAAGTATGAAAAGAGACCCCTTCAACAGGTCAAAAGCACCTTCAGGGAAAGCACCTTACTCCTGTGACTGCCATCCCTATTTACTCCTCTCCTCATTCCTCCCCCATGCAGAAGCAGGAAACAGGTCTAGGATGCAACTAACACTGATCTGTCTTTCATCTTGGTAATTATTTTTATTATTTAAATGTTTTTCTTTATAGCCAGATTTTGAATGATAAATGGTCCAAATACGAGCTGGCACAATGGTCTTATACAATGTCTGCATGCAGTAGTAACCCTTTGGCTATATGGAATATATACATGCAACCAATAAGAGTATTACACTGGAAACTGAGCACAGTGACTCAACTCCTGATAAAGTGTTCATTGTTATTATTAGGACTATCCCACAATATGCCAGATGGTTTTCAAACATAATTCAGACTCAGACAGAAGCCCTCCGGTGGTTCCTGTTCAGGCAATTGAAAGGTATTACTGCACTCGTAGCAGAATTGAAGGTATGCCAGCATGCTGAGCTTAAAGTGTCAACAAACATGGAAAGAAGCTGCAAACAGAAGTATCTGTGATGCACAAACTTGACCTGCTAAACTACAAACATGCAGGGGAAGTATTTCAGGTGAAACCCGTGATAAAGTCTTAAGCCACTTCAAAAAGTATCACTAAATGGCATTTACCATTAATGATACAAGGTAATCTCCCTGCAACGTAAAAAATGTGATGTATAAAAAAGCCCAGGAAGAGAAACAAAACTCTTAGTTGCCATTTGGTTTGGCAACTGTTACACTAGAAGTTTGAATATGAAGTTTTTTCTTTCCTAGCATAGAGAAGCAATAATTTTCCCTGGAAGTAGAAAGCAGACGTACAAGCTTCTGAAGAGGGTGCTTCCATCTTGTGAGGATCTGAGCATGACAGTGAACACAAGTCAGGTAGAAAAAAAGCAAAAAGATGCAAAGAAACTGCCAGAATCAAACCATGAAGCCCTGAAGCTTTAACTTGATGCAGACAAATGCACCATTTCTGCAGGACTGAGCTCTTCTATCTGTATCCTTACCCCTGTTGTTGGGAACTTAATACAACATTCTTCATACTCCAAACCCAGGACATTTTACTTTGCTGTCTTCACACTCCAGAGGAAAGAAAAACTCCTACTAGATCCTGTGAAAAGCTTTCTCTGAACATCAGGCCTAAGGATCATACCATTCCATACAACTTCTTCCCTTAGATCATGTGACTTAAGAAAAAAAGTCACAACAACCAGTTTCATGTATCACTTAAAACCAAACAACAACTGCTGGCACAATCTCAGACAGAAGTCACAAAATTAATATGAGGTGCGATCTGGCTAAACCATTTCAGCCTGTAATTCCTGACAATGGTCATTTCTGAGCAAGCTCTTAGAATTGTGCCTTATTCTGTTCAGCAAAAACATAAAGTATACATATAGTCATTCTACTATACTTCTGATCAGCAAGAACATAAATTATATACACCTTCCCAAAGACAAGTAAATCCTGCGCAGAAAGGGACTGGATATGATGAGGGTGGTGAGACACTGGCATAGGTTGCCCAGAGAAGTTATGGATGTCACATTCCTGGAAGTGTGCAAGGCCAGGATGGATGGGGCTTTGAGCAACCTGGTCTAGTGGAAAATGTCTCTGCCCATGGCACTGGGATTGTAACTAGATGATCTTTAAGGTCCCTTTCAACCCAAACCATTGTATGGTTCCATGACACTTGCTCACACTGAAAAGTTAAAAAGAGCCTTTTGTCTTGCTTCAAAGTAAGATATTGTCAAAACAAAACAAAAAAACAAAAAAAACACACCCAAAACAAAATAAACCAAAAAAACCCCCAGAGACAATAAAAAGGAAGAAGATAAGATTAAGTTCTGATCCCTGAAGTTCCCCTCCTAAATCCAGGAGCAGGAATATGCATATGAATTCAATACCCAGAACTGTACAAAAAAATTCATGGAACAGAAGGGAAACACATCTCTGAAAAATATACCCACTTTGAGTTGCAGTACATCTACAGGGCTTCAGGACAACTATTTTTTGTATCAATGTCTTAAAAACTAACCTGGCTCACTCCTGTAAATAACACAACCAAAATCAGTAGTCAGTGATGATAAAGCCACCTTTCCAGCACCTTCTTTATGAATATTCTTTCCCTGTCAGTACAACAAGCAGCTGCTTCATTGCTCTCAATGATGTGCCAATTACTCAGACACTAATTGTCATGAGCTGCTCACACCATTTCTTCTGTATCAAACAGAATATTTTGTTTCAATAGTCACTGAACTGACACAGAAAACAGGTGACAAAATGCACCACTGAGCAATACAGTTTCAGACACAGAGGTCATAAATGAGAAAAACACTGTAGAGGGCAAATTTCCATTTCCTCTCTTCCTGTTTTTTTAAAAGTTTCTCATTATGTACATTTCTAAAAATTAATCAAGGTGAAAACTGCAAATTAATGATGACAAGTGGCAAATACAATTTAATTCGAAGCTTCAGATGCCAAGAGAGCTGGGTCCAATTGATTTGAATTTCCAGCAGGGCCATGAATAGAAGTACTTGTAGCACTTGGGCAGCTCTCTCACAAGTATAATGCTGCAGAGGTATTGAGCGCTCCCCGCTCGCTTCCCAAACTCAGACTGACAACACTCCCTCCTCAACACTTCCAACACTCCTGTTTCTTCAAGAGAAGAAAAAGGTAATACTGAAAAACCTCCTGGGTCATATCAGAGCAGAGGGAGACAAACCAGCACTTGTTCTCCATGAATATGACTCTGTCCTAGCCAGTACTGGCTGAACTGGCCTGGGACATCCAGCTGTTGCCCACATCAGACTCTCCCATTTGCAGCAGGTTTCTGTGGATCTGTGCTAAGGCTAAGTGGTCCCCACAGTCCTTATCTGTGTATACACACATACTCCAAAGGGTCCTCAGAAGTCCCTCACACACCCCTCTCCAGGCAAGCACTGGAAAGCTCAGCTGACATCTTGCCAGAACCAGGGCCTTGCAGCAGGAGCTGGGTACTCTGTGCTGGCTTCCACTCTGCCATGAACAGGCTCTGCTGTTGTAAATTAAGTTTTAGCATTTTAACACCATCCCTCCCAGAACAGGAATCCCACAGTGATTGGCACCACATGTGCCCCTTATAAAAGGCAATGCCTTTTCCAAAGAGATTTCACTGACAGATAAAGCAGTGGTATCTCCAGCGAGCAGTGACTGGATCTTAATTCTTCACAGTGAAATAAAAAGTTAAAACAGACTAATTCTACCTAGACAACAAATGCCACAGGAAAACTACCAATAGCATAGGTAAGATGCAGCCTTACCCCTCTGAGCACCCAGTATCATCTTTTTAGACACATGCAGGACAGACAGCTATCAGTTTCAGATGAGTTGACTGGAACTCACAATTTTTATAAACATTTAAAGATCCCACTTCAACCTCTGCTTGACCTGTGACATCCTCAGAGGAGAAGAACTGAAAGCCATAAACAAATATGCTTTTGAAGGAAAGAAAAGCACAGACTGCCAGGCTGCCTCTGGCATTCAGTGAGGGCATACGTTATATAATAATGTACTCTCACTATTTAAAAGGGCCATCAATGTCAAAGTTTACCATCATCTCAAACAGAAGACATTTTAGCAAACAAATCATGGTGCATGTATGTGACAGACCTAAAATAGCCCCCCCATGCCACTTGCCTGAATGAAAAAGTCACTTCTGTTGCCAAGCAAAGCCGGGTCTCAGTCTGACTTCAATGTTCCAAGGGAGGAAAATGACATTTTTTAAAAGTTGATCCTTCCAAGTAGCATCCTGAGCTCAATATACAGTACATCTTTTCCCATGAGCCATAAAGAAAATGTCCTATATTTTGACTGTGAACAAGCTTTTCTAGGAATGCAAATTTTGCCCTCAACAGTTACACAATGGACTACAGTGTCACAAGCACCGTTCGTGCTCCATTAGTCATTCTTTTTTTTTTTTTTTAACTGAAATTCACAAGAGGCCTACAGTGTGCGTAGAGCACTTGCTAAACAATAGGCTGATTGTTTAAAATATTTGCAAGATTCCAAGAATAAAGACCAACGCCCAAAGACAAACCAATATGCACCATGTAATTAATAACAGCAAGGAGTCCACAGTATCATGCTCTCATGAGTCAACAATCCAGAAGGTGAAAACCAGGAAGGACAAGAGCTATGAGACCCCTGAATCAATATTCTCTGATCAGCACAAGAAAGATAACAAGAAAATGATCTGTATTCATGAGAGGAACAAAAGGGAAGTTCAGTTTCTAACAAGCTCCCAGCTGGTATGGGACGATCCTCAGCTACAAGAGAAAAGAACAAAAAAAATTCAAGAAGTTGTTAGACTTCCACAGGGAACTGACATTTTGACTCTGCTCTACCAATTTAATTTCAGCCCAAATCCAGGGAGTGCAAAGTTAGTTCCTACCTTCTGAAAACAGGCTGATAATCCAGTATTTTGGTCTGATTCCAGTTCCTAATGGAAATGTTTGGATTGCAAAATCCAGCCCAGCACAAGCACTTTTGCTTGCAGCATTAGGAGCTCGGGCAGGGAGCGGCAGGCAAGGCAGGCATCCCATGTTCCGCAGGTAGCGCACAATGGAAAGGCAGCCCTGTCCATCTGACAGACCTCCTAGAGATGATGTACACATCTGGGTCTGTGCTCCAAAGCTTAGGGGTTTCCAACCACCAGCACACGCCCTTAGCATTGAAGATAAATCAAGACTATAAGATGAAGAGAGGTTCAAAACACAACCCTGTTTACTGCCAACATAAACAATGTTGTCTATGAGAACAGTGCTCTCACCTGCTCTTGTCTGTGCCTTCCTACACACTGGGTTATTGCTATGCTTTTGGACATCTCTGGTATTGTTCAGAAGAAGCTAGAGCCTTTGTTTTCAAGTATCAGATGCTACAGAGGGCAGGACTGAACTAGAAATGAAGAAGATCTTCCCTGCACTGAGAAAACTATTTCTAGGTCAAAAAAATATGGCTGAGGTGGAAACATTCCAGCACCTCAGGCTTCAGATGGCTGAAGCAGTGCCGCACAGGGACAGACAGAACGCCATCAGGGAGACTGCTGATTGACAAGACGTCTGGCAAGAGATCTCCTGGGCTGTGATGAACCAGCACGTGTCCTGACCTGCAGCTTTCTCCCTCAGACAGCCCAGGCAGTTGCCTCAGAGCCAAGGGAATCTCCATGCTGCATGACTGCTCTGGCAAAACAGGAACTCACAAATCCAACTTCAGGTGTCTCCTGGTGCTACAAGAGCACCCATTGTCTCCTAGCCTTGCCTGAGGAAAATGCTGATTCCAGGGCTCAGGATGTCCTGCGACAGAGAACTAAGACACCAGGGTGGTGCTGCTATCTCCTACATCAGAGCAAACTTGGATTTCCCACTGCATCCCACAGGAGAAAGAGAGCTGGCAACATCTAACCGTCTCCACAAGTACTTTGAATAAAGACAAAAGCCATGATGGAAATCCTACATACAATTCAAAATCACCCTTGCAGTTAATCAATATTTATATCCACATTATAAACACTGACACCCTTCCTTTAAAAACTTATCAAGCCAGAAAAAGACATAGAAGTAAAATACTATCAGGATTTTGATGCAAATTCAGACATTCCCATGCCAAGTTGCAAAAATTAGTCCAGAAGTGGAGAGCAAGGAGAAAGAAAAAAAAAATGGAAACACAGAACAACAAATCTTTCATTTTCTTGTTAATTTATATTTTTTAGGAAAAATGTATTAATTTGATAAAGAAAGAGAAACAAGAACTATATTAATGAGTACTTACCTTAGGACAGAAACAAGAACTCAATAAAAATACAGATGTAACTTCTCTTTTACAATTTGTATTCTGGCAGTACCTCAATTTCTAGCTATGTACGAAGAACCAGTTGTGTTTAGATTAACCAAATATACGTGTACTTCTCACAGTTCATGCGCTGTCTCAGTTTTTCTTTAGCTTCCTTCCTATGTCCCTATTTAAGAAACACCTTAGTTAGAATGTAACAGATATTGTCAAACTTTCTGATTTTCTTTAAAACACATACCACACAATCCCCTCACCCCAATAAACCTAACACCCACAGGAATTAAAAATACCAGTGATTTACTAATCAATGACATTACTTGTTCCATCCTGGGAAAAATCAAAAGGAGGAAAGGATGTATAAATATAGCCAATGTGGAGAGCCTTGTATCACCTAGCAAAACTGTAACACCTTGCTAAGCTTTCATAGACACCACGCAGGCATGTGTTCTGCCACATTCAGCTCAGAAAAAAAGACTGGGAACACCTTTATTCTGTTGGCAGTTCAGCCTCTGCATGAAATTAGTCCCTAGCAAAATCTCAACGCTCAAGTCAGACAAGTATTCAATAATTTAGGGGCTTCATTTCCTGAAATTCCACCTAGGCCAACACAAGATGTTTCCAGAAACACAGTGTGAGAAGTGAAGACTGAGAAGGGATCTCAGCAGTATCTCCAAGGTGGGTGCCGAGGGGATGGCACCAGACTCATTTTCGTAGCGCTGAGAGACAGGATGAGGAGCAATGGCCATAAACTAAAACACAAGAAGTTCCATCTCAACACGAGGAAGAAGTTCTAGGGTACATGTTGAAAACAAAGGTCTTTCAAATTCTTCTGCCTTGCAGTGAAATGAGGAATACAAACTATGCAAGCTCATCTGAGGATTTTCTGTTCATCAGTTATCATTCATCTGAAATGAGGGCTAAACTAAGATCACCCACAGCCACTTCCTCCTGCCATTTCTGCTTCCTCAAGCAGAAATCAGTGTATGTGAAAAACCAAGTAACTCATAAAGGAGTAGGATCAATGAGGTCAGAATAGTTTGCTTCTGGCTGGTGGATAACACAGGTGTGTTCGCTTCTACTTAGCCAAGGGAAACCCAGGCAGTGGAGTTTAGACTATTCGGCCTTCCCGAAGTGGACCCTTATCTTTGCTCTACTAAATTACTTGTGGAGTGTATTGATTCTGCTGAGGGTAGAGAGGTTTTAAATAACTACTTCCCATGGAGCTATAGCAATCTGAACCAGATCCTACCCCGGTTTCCTGAAGATCAGTGTCTTGTGGCAGAGTAGTTTTACAGAAATACATATAATTCATTTCTCCAACTTGAGAGAAGCCTTGTCCAAAACAATCTGCACATATTCATGACATCCTTCTCATCTAGGTATTCCCTTGTGTTGAAAATCAAACAAACTTTTTCTGTAAAGGAAGAACTGCTGTGCCCTCCCTTCCTATATCCATTTTTGCTTAAATGCAAAACTTGTCACAAGTTATTATTTTCTCTCCTCTGTAACACATGGCTAAAACTGTCCAAATGTTAGAAAAATTATCAGTGGAGAAACTAGACAAATATATACACATACATGGAGAAATGGGGCTTAGGAAACCAGACTACAAATCTCTGCTCTCTTCTCAGTTACAAATATATTTAGTTAACATGTAAAAAAGAGGTATGCTGTGAGTTAAGAAATAGCTCCTTCCTTTTTTGGAGTTGAGAATAACCCAAATTCAGTGCTCTCTTTGCCCTTACCACAATGATGGGGAGGGAGTTCTGTGTAGGTGGTCACATCTGAATTACTCACTGTAGGCTCTACTTAGAGTCACTGTGGAGAAACTAAGATGACTCATTGTCTACAAAATTGATTCTTTCTCATTGTCTACAAAAATAAAAATAAAAAAAATTAAGAAAAAGAAAAACCACCAACCCAGAGACTACCAGAAGTCTGTATTGATCCAATCAGATGAGAAAAATCTCATGCAGGATGCCTGTATTTCTCTGTATGAAAGGTGGAAGCAGAAAGTGGAATCAGGATGCATAATCTAGAATCAGAGTATGTTTTAACAAAAAAAGGTGAACTCTGTATTTCTGTGGTGCTGGAGACAGCAGTGATCAGCAGAAGCTGTACCCAAACAGGTGGGAATACTGAATGCATAAGACTGCTCTGCTGTACAAACCCTGAACACATCCACAATAGTCCCCCCACATCCTCCTTCTCACATCCCAGTGTTTAATGATTACCCTGTTAGCATGTTGCTTCACCTTTGAGGAAAAAGACTTGGGAAGTACTCCCTCATAAGGTGTGGGGGTTCATTTGCAGTGTGGGAGTGAGATATCAATTCTAAGACTGGAAGACACAGCCTGAATTTTCAAGAACATTCTACTCCAAAAGTCAACTTAGGTAAAATATGAGCAGAAGATCCAACATTTTTCATTTCTTTTCAGAGAGGTTCTACTCACAAGTGAGATGCTGATCAATTTTGATTTGTTAAAGGCATCCATCTTCTGGTCAAATCAACTGATTTTAACAGTCATCCTTCAGCAGTTCATCTCTGGTACTACAGGTCCCAGTGACCTGCCCTTACTTTCAGCATCTGCTCTCCACAGCAGGCAGACAGGCCCTTCAATCTCACAACTGCACCAAACTCATTCCCAGCCTCCAGCCCTTTCCTGGGCAGATTTAGCTGAATCTGTTCACAAAGGCAATCCTACTGCCAATGTGTGCAATCTTTCTCTTTGAGTAGACCACTGAGCAGTGATATCAACTGAGGTCAACAATAGGATTTATTAAAACAGCAATAAAAACAGCACAAATGCTTTATTTTCACTAAAGGCAGAAGGTATGAATGAGGCTGTGGTTCAGCTCAGTACTTCATATACCAGTTCATTTTGTACCGGGGTAAAAATGCAACACTCTGATCACAAAACACCAAGCAATGATCACAGGTATATTCACTCAAGCAGTTATATTTTGTACAGAAAAAAATAGTTGGGTTAACCTTTAGCCCTGTCATTCAGTACTGCTATTGTTCTTCATAGGCTATAAGCTTTGTAGTGAATTTTCAAGGCCTTGGAACATGTCACTTTTGCTTTGTTTTTTCTTGGCCTGCTTGTAGCTTTGGATTAACTGGTTTAGGTGTGACTACAATTTCTGTAACTGGTCAGGTATGTATATCCCTCTGTTTTATTTTTGTTTGTGTGTGGTACAACCACAGTTTTGCACAGACAGCAGTAAAAAGCAGCTATTCTATATAGAATATTTACCACTAACGCAGTAGAGAGAAATACAACAGCCTGGTACCTCAGCAGAGGACCGGAGGAGTGGAGACACAGGATGTGGCATGGAAGAGTAGAGGCACAGGATGAGAAACAGGGCAACAGGCTTGGCACCTGAGACCATGGCCATAAACAAATCACCAATGGTCAACCAAAGAAATGCAAACCTGGAGCTGGACAAAACTGGCTTCAGAGATAACAAAGAGAACAAAGAAATCGTATCTAACATTCATAAAACCAACTATATATAGCAAAAATTCAGATGCAATGTGGAACTGCAGAACAATGAAGAAAAGAGACAGGTGTAAAGTTGTTTTACCAAACATACTAAAATGACCCCAGGTGGATCCTACAGTAAAGAGAGAGAAAGAGAGAGAGAAAGGGAGAGAGAGAGGGAGAAAGGGAGAGAGAGAGAGAGAGGGAGAAAGACAGAGAAAGGGAGAAAGCAACATGATGAACCTCATATCTCTCCCAGGAAAGGACTCCAGATGCTGATAATTTGCTTTAACACTCACTACTACCAGGATAAAATCAGCAACCTTGGAACCCAGAGGATTAGAAGAGGGGTGAATGTAACACCATGAAGAGGGATAGAAACCAAGAACTAAAGGTACAACAGTTTTAACTGCATTATTATTTTTTATTTTTCTGTAATAATTGTGTCTGGATTAATCATGATTAGACTTCCAAAAATTCAGTTATGCTAAGAATAAATTCTTTGCTACATAAAAACACACTGCCTTTTTGGCTGTGAACAAGGTTTTGAGTGGAACACTTTGTCTGGACATGCAGTCTTCACATCACAGTAAATAAATCCAGATAAAAATGTTGTTTTATTCTAAACAGGTGTTGTCAGTCTTCCCAGAACAAAGAAAAAAACCCCCATTAACTCCCATTTTTCCAAATAGTTCAGCAGAAATATGATCACGTACCCACACCTGACCCAGACCAAATTTGAATCATTGGGTGACCCAGTATTAATGATTCTGGAGCCATGGCCAGAAGACTACAGAAGCCAGATCTGTAAAGTGGGAGCATTCGTAAGGAGCTAACAAAACTACTAGAAAATCACCTTGAAGGGGTTATGGACTCAAAAACTGCTAATAATTTCTCTTCATCAAATATATAAGGGTTTAGAAAGCAATGGCAAAGGATTCATGTAGCAGAGAAGCAAGAGAGAAACAAAAAAAAAGGAGCTACCTTGAAATTACTGGAAAATTACTGAGTGAGAACATTCTCTGGCAAAAGTAACTACAGATGGTAGGAAAGGGAAAAGCAAATACTTGAAAAGTTCCACTGAATTTTTGTTGTTGTCTTTCACTTATTTTTTTCTTCAATTAGCTCCCAGTTACTGGGGCAATAAAAAAGCAAGATATTATTCCAGTTAAAAATGAAGATGGGGTAATTACTGTGACAGTGTCTCTCCTGTATTCTCACTTCCCTGGCTTATCCCAGACATCTCTACAAACCAAGCACTTCATTCTCTTCCTGTCACACTCTTCCCTCATGGTGGAATGGGCTTCCCATGGACAAATAAAAAGACTTTTTCATGTGCTGTATTACAACTACACTTGTACATAACACCCATACATCAAGGTGACCTCTGGACTGTTTCCTTCATTTCTTATCAAGGTCTGTTGTTTGTTTTCCTTGACTAAGCTTTCTGGTAACACAGAATATCCTGAACTAGAAGGGACCTACAAGGATCAAGTCCAGCTCCTGAGTCAACAAAAGCCTTTTGGTGCATGGATCAGGTCTCTTATTACACTGCTGATACTCTCAGAACTGAAAAACCAGTAACAGTAAAGCAGGTCATCAGGAAAAGATTAATGAAAAAGAAGATGTGGACAATCAATCTGCTGCGCCATTAAAGAGGTATTATGACCCTTCCAAATGCAGTTCTTGCCTGTGCACATGAGGTGTAAAAGAATTAGCAAAGGAAGAGAGATGATAAAACATCAGAAATAGGTAACAAATTATGTTTGAGACAGGTGTCAACCTATCAGGAGCACAATCACGCAACAGATAGGAATTGTGTAATTTGACACTGTCAGGTCATCCACAATCTTAAAATTCAGGTTCTGTGATTGCAGCCATGCTGTAAATAGCCTGTAGTTAAGGAACTACGTGTACAACTCAGTGCTGTCTAGCAAACAGACTGCTAGTCAACACAGCATTACCGTCTCTCTTCAGAGAAGGCAGCGCTTGACGGGACCCAAGAGAGTCATGTTCTGAGCCTAGCTTCGCTCCTCGCCAGTTGTCAGATCTTGCCTCGTGTCTCCACTGCAGTTTCTCATCTCGCCCTTAGACTTTCTCACACTGTGTCCAATCTCTTAGCAAGGAGTCTCAGTACTTAACTGCACTTCCAAGAGCTTAGTAAAATTACCCACCAGGCATTGTTAAAAATAGAGTAGTCCTGGCTGAGGCACAATTAAATCGCTGGCCCCCATCTCTTCAACACAGCAAGCATCAACATCTGAACAGCAGCTAGAACTACAATACTGCAAATTCCTGTAAGGCTTTTAAACACCATTGTAACCTTAATTACAACACAATGAACAGATGAGTGTCAATCATATTTTATATTCTCAAATGGAAAATATGCTTAAACCCAAATAATTTTGCCGTCAAAAAAAGGCATTTTAGTGAACGGTCAGAACTGGGACCAAGAGATGTGCAGGTGCCTGACAGAGGAAAACTTTTAAGCTGAAGGTCTCACACTCTGAGACCAGTAGAAATGGTTTCTGCTAAATGCAGAAGCAGAAATGTGCATGGCAAAGATTGCTAGTAAAAATAATTTGTGAATTCTTTAGAGATAATGGTTTCTCTTCACTCTTATAAATTAAAAGCACTAAAGTCTTTTTAACTAAACGTTATTTTAATTATTTTCTGCCCCAAACCCTGAGACTATTAAAAAGATTCTCCTCATTTTGCAAATCTATATGCAGGAAAAACTGCTATTTATCTTCACAATACACAGTATTGTGAAGAAAAATAGAAAAACCAGAAAAAACCACCCTTGCCTCAGAACGGACTTCAGTTGCAAGTGTTTGAAATTATCACTCATTTATTAAAATCAACGATAATGAGCCCGTCTGGAGTCACTAATTGGTTGTAGGCATAGTGTCAAGTTCCTGAGATGCAAACCCAGTTCATTATCAACATTCAGCCAGCAATGTACTTGTCTTTAGTGGTAACAACTCTTGAGAAATCTTGCTTTGCACTCACAAGAAATCAAATGCAAGAAATGCTCTCAAAGCCCATGAGGAAAATGACAGCTACTCGCATTTCACCGAACACCAGAACTGGCAAAAATCTTCCCTTTCAAACTCTAACTTCAATGACTCATCACAAAACAACTCAATCAGCAAAGCTCATACATCTGGTAGCAATGTGGTGCTACAGCTAAAGCCCTCCTCAGCCAACAACTCACAGACCCAACTCCTTCCAGCATCACTCTCACCCATGGGGAAAGAATTCCTTCAACACAGCCTTAAATCAGACCAGGTATTGACAGAGCCTTATTTGAGACAAAGGGGAAGTTCATACCTCATGGAGTTACTGGTTCAACAGACCTCAGTGCACTGATTTACACCGAGTTTATGTTTTCAGACTTATCCCTGCAAACATAAAGACAAGGAGCATGATTGCTTTCATATGCTTCAGTAAAAGTGTAGTGCATAGGATCCACCATATCTGCAGACCTCTGTGGATGATAAACACCAGAACAAAGGTGATAACAAGCAGCCAAGAAAGCCATAACATCAAGCATTGCTACAGTCATGCTGGTGGGAAACACCTACCCACTGCCTTACCTTTCTCTAATTTTATACTGATGTTGAAAAATCACTGACATCTCCTATTGCAGTTTTTTTACAGTACAATCATCTCCACACTTTTGTACAGGCAATACAAATTTATCTTCAGCAGACCTAACAGAGAGCCTCTTAGATATCTTACTGGACCATTGCTCAGACTGAACTGTGATATGCTTTTTCTGAGGAATACAGAAATGTATGCTCATTCAGAAACTACAGAACATAACCACAGAGACTGCACGAACAAAATGCCTAATCACTTCTCATGGAAAGTAAATATATTAAATTTGCCATTGTCTTTTTCCCTAAAGTCATGTGTTCTGCTAAAGTCATACACAACTCTATCTAGCTTCCCTTTCACAAAAGGAAAAGATCATGGTAGAATTTTGTGGGCTGCTCCTTTGAATTCCAGAGGTCAGGGGGTCCGTACGCAACCTCAAATCTGCAAAAACAACAATACAACAAACCCACCCACAAATTCATTTTAAGAATGGTCTTGGAAGAAGTCTGAATAACCAGCACAGCTGAACTGTGTTTATCGCTCACTCACCTAGGATCCTCAGGCCATTCTAGAGATATAAAAGCAACCCATAATATTGAGAAAAGCTCGCTCTTCTGGACATAACCATACTGTAGCTCATCAAACGTTTGAATCAGTGTTTTACCTCACTCCTTCTTCTGTCTCATGGGTTGTTCCTGGACAGACACTGCAGACACACAAGCACTTCTTGCAAGCTGCTAGTCAAATACCACCACAGCTCTTTATGAGTAACTGGCTCATGGTCATGCGTCTTCCATGAGAACAGGATGGAAGGGGAATGTCCATCCTAAGTACTGACCTTTGGAAACCACAGAGAGCTGCAGAACCCGGTGCTGTGCCACACAAAGCCAGCACTGGGTGAGACAGCTGAGACTTGAAAAGCAGAACAGCTGTTTCAGCACAACTATGAGGGCAGCTGAGTTAATTAGCTGTGACCTGCTCATCTGAAACTAACTCAGTATTTTCACAGAGAGCTGGCAATTTTTTACCCTGTACAAACAACTACACTGTTAGTCTCATCAGGAGTTTTTCAAATGTTTTTCTAGCTGGGACAGAAAGTAGGTAACATTTGTTTAATTATTCCTACATCTTCCCCAAGGACCACAAGTACTGCACATTACTAGAGTCTACTAAAATATCAAAGCAACTTTCACTGTCAAATGCCCTTATTGCCATATCTCACGTGCTTTATTAAAAGACAAACCTATATTGTTCTTCAAGACACTTATTCAAATGTAAGCAGCCTTATGTACAAGTAAACTCTATCAAGCATGTCTCCTTGAGGAGCTAGATCTTAAGTACCTCTAGAAATAATAACACTTCCAATCAGGAGCTAAGAGAATCTAAAGAATGGACTGCTGTATGTATTTCATATTAGCACCTTTCCAAGTCTTCTAAATCTTGCATAAAACAATTCAGTAACTGCAACTGAGTAAGGCTTCACATGGCTAGGTAACGGTGATTCTGGGATGAGTGACCTTTGAGTCATTTTTTGATTTTTGTTCCTTTTAAATAAAATGAATTATCAAAACTGATGACAGCACCCTCGTGATTCACTGTGTTCCTCACATCATCCCCAAAGCTAACTTCTTCTTTTTAAACAAAATCATTTGGTGAAAATGTGTCATAGGTTACAACTTGAAGCTGGTCTAGCTGTTAGATCACAATCACAGAGATTAAAAAGTATATTTCAATGCATACAAATAATCCAATTAAATTATTCTGATACATAAAATCAAATTGCAATACAGCTTTAATGAAAAAAAAATCTGATGATAATCAATCTACTGTCCAGTTCAGAGACAATTATTTATTTGTGCATACGGATCACTAAATTGGCAAGGGATGCTGATAATAAACATTCTGAAGGTCACCAGGCATCTCTCATTACAAGACTCTGGTTTTATTTTCTTGTAATTTTGCCCTAACCTTGAACCATTTCAACTAAAAAGTTTCACAGTGTACACCAACTCAAGATGAGGGTATTTTTATTAATAATTACAGATGAAAAACATGAATCTATTTCAAATACCTGTATCTTGTTTGGAGTACATTAAACCTTCCCAACTGGCTAGCTTTCTTCTATGGGCTCTAGATGTTCAAGCAGAGACTTGCGATTCTGAAAGCTTTTGAATAAGCATTTTTTACAACAGATTCATTTTTTTACATCCCAAGGAATCTGTAAGTGTCTGGGCCCTTCCAGGGCTTGGAGGACACAGCCTTGTGCATGCTCAACAGCAACAGATTTATCATCTCAATTTCCCCACGGCTCCATTTGTGCAGGGCACGCTGCCGAGAGGCTCAACAGGAGCTTCCTTGTAGCCACTGGCTCTTCTGAGTTAAGCTTAATTTAGTGTCCATAGGCCTCTTACAGTGAATGACCTCCAGATGGGTCCAAGTTGCCTGAGTTGATGCAGAGATAAAAAGAAGAATATATTGGGTCAGTCAGCTAAGGGGGAAAGAAGCCTGAAGGTTCTGGCAGGGCACTGGTAGAACTGCACAAGGAAACCAGTACAGAGAGCAGGGAACAGAAGAAGTTGATGAAGAAGGGTGAAATGAGGGTCAGGAGTCATGAAGGACTCAAGAATAAAGAAACCTGAGTGCAAACTGGGTGATGCCTGTCTGAGGAGCAGCGGGGTAATAGCCAAGCATGGAAGTTTTGAGATGCTGGCAACAAAGTGGCCACCAGCATCTTGGGCTCTAAGAACAGAGGCAGAGCCAGGAGATCCAGGGAAGGATCCCCCTCTACTCAGCTTTCAGCAGAGCATTTCTGGAATACTTCATCCAGGTATTAGCCCCATAGTGCAGGAAAGTCACTAGGGAGCTAGACGAAGTACAGGGAAGCACCAATGGGATAGCAGGGCTGGAGCACCCTGCCTGTGTAGAGACTGGGGAAGAGACTGCTTTAGGGGGACCAAAAAGGCAGCCCCAGCGCCCCCAGTGCCAGTGGAAGATACACAGGAGACGCTGATGGGCTGTCCAGAGAGTCTGTGTGCACTTCATTTTTGTAGGTTTTCAAGACCAAACTGGGTAAAAGCCAGAAGTAGCCTGATCTGATCTTAAAGCTGTCTTTGGTATGAGCAGGAGGCTGGACTCAGGAATGCTGAGGTCTCTTCAAGCCTGAGTTATCCAGGGATCCTACAAACTGGGCACGGCAAGGGCAGCCAGAACGCAACAGAACAACCTTCAGCAGCCATCAGGATATCCTGCTCATGGGCTCTACCACAACACCAGGGCTTCCCACACCACCAGCCCTATCAGTCTCTCAGCGCCTGCCCTTGCTACCCTACTGCAACCTTCTCCATCCGACACAAGGCCCAAGCAGGATGTGCTTTCAGTCACTAAATTCAAACTTCACTGGTAGCTCATGGATGGTGGGAAGAACACAAAAGTCTCCTTTTGGCTTCTGTGGCTTAAGGACCTTGAATATTACCCACGTGGCATTACAAGCCATTCAGAACACAAAGTCAGGCTCTCAGAAAAAACCAGGATGGCAAAACCACAGAGGCTCAACATGCCACAGGAAATTTGCTCCTGAGGAGGACAAGGCCTGGCTTGGGCACGGCAGCGTCCTGAAAGGCAGCTCCCAAGCGGGTGCTGCGCCTGCCCTTCCAGCACCGCTCACCTGTGCTGCCCATCTCCCAAACCCCTCCGCCGCAGGTACCAAGGGCAGGGGCACTGCTCTGCCTATGCAGGGATTTACCGAGAGCCTGGTGGAGGTAGCATCTCCTACTCTGCTTAAAGGCCTGAAAAAGAGAGCGGCTATGCCGCAGCCGAGCAGAGCCCACGCCTGCCTTCCTGCTCCATCACTCCACGGCCACCCACAGCGCAGGTACACCCCAGCAGGAGAGACCCGACCCGGGGAAACGTAGGAGCCTCCTACCCACGGAGAGAGCAAACAGCACCAGCTTCATCCCTTCGGTTCCCTTTCCCCTGGCGGCCCCTCCNCCGGCCCTCAGGTGGGCGCGGGGGTTGGATCGCGGGGGTGCAGAGTGGGCAGCGATCCCCCTTTTTGTCCTCTTGAGAACCGAGGGAAGGTGGCAACTCCGGGGTTCCATCCCCAGGAGCACGGTGGTCGTTCCTAAGGGCAAAGAAGTGGCCTTTCTCAAGCGTCCCTCTTGAAGTCAGCTCACCTGCGTTAGGCTTTCGAGTTGGGTTGTGTACCCGCAGTTAAAACAGTTGTGCTCCTCACGATTGTAATTGCCCCTGTCTGCTCAAGAATCCTCACTGAGTCTATCCCTCGGGTGGGTGGAGCAGGGGCTGTGGAAGGTGGCAGGTCGCAATCACACGAGTCACGGCTGCGGGGCGCTGGCACGGACCCTCTGCGAAGTTACCCGTCGGAAAGCTCGAATGCATCCATGGCGATGTGTGTCCGGAAGACTTTGCAGGAGCAGTTCGGTATCAAGTGTTCTGCAGGAAGAGCCGTGGTACGCCCAGTTCCTTGAAGCAATCGAAGAGCGGGAGAAAAGCTCTTGGCATTGCTTACAAAGACTGAGGGACTGCATGTTAAGCCTCCCATATCAAGGATGCAGATGTCTTTCAAATGTTTAGCTGTTTTGGCAAGAATCTCATGAGGCAAAAAGAATGAACCACTGGGGACGTGTTAGGAGGCTGGTGGGTTTCCAGAGAGGCCTGCTTGTTGGTAAAGAGCATCTTATGTCAGGAGCATCCATCCAGATGGACCTTCCTGTTTAAATACTACCTCAAAATAGGATAAACTCTGTGTGTTCTAAACATTAGTATACTGTGTGGCTGTAGAATGGTTACTGAAACATCATCCCTCTTCGTGCTCCAAAGAGTAAATTAGTTGATGTGTTTCCCTCTGTTATTTCCCATTTTGTTCCTGTTGTCAGAAGTCATGCAGGATGCTGAAGCAGGTGCATAGCATCCCCACCTGAGACTGCCTGATCCAGCTGTAAAACTGCCTCTGTTGCTCTTTCCTTTAGTCTCTATCAGCTGCTGTTGAGCAAGGTTGATGTGGGATGGTTTTGAAGCTGGTTTAAACTTGAAAATGCAGTTTAGTTGAGACAGAGTTTATTTTTGTATTTTTAATTTGATCTTCTGAGCAAAAAGTTGCCAAATTGGCAAATGAATTTCGGGGGAGGGAAGGTTTCAGCCTAGAAAATTGAGTTCATGGAGGCTTTTCTAAAATGAAGACTCTGTTTTATGGTTAAAAGTGAGATCCTTGTTCGAAAAATAAGCTAATTGCTAGTGGTTTATTGCAGCGTTAAAATCCAAACAAAATGCCTCGACATCATTACAATTGAAAAATCCATTGACCTGTGCTGATTTTGTACCAGCTACAAGATTATTTTAAATGTTCATCTTTTTTCTTCCCCTCTGGTTAGGGGCAATGAACGTTTTAGAAGCACCATCCATTTATTAATAAAAACCGAGGTATGAATGGCATACTGTCTCTCTGCCTCTTCTGTTTAGCTTTCCATCCACACCTGTGTCCAGCGAGCAGATGGTGTCCTCTGTGGCACATGCGGGCAGGGGGTGCTGTGGCAGCAGTACTTCAGCAGCTTTGCTAAGCAGTCAGGCAGTTCCTGGTAGCCTTTTCCCACTGGTGTGCTCTCTTCCCAGCCCTTCCGGGGATGGAGTTCTGGCGGCAGTAACCCTTGGGAGAGGTCAGCGCTGTAGAACTAGCACAAAGCAGTGCATGTCTCCCTTTCAAATCTTATCAAATAGCCTGGTGGTGAGTTGGTACTACCTCTATTCCTTCTGCTAAGCTTAGTTAGATAGAGATGCAGTTGTTTAAAAAAAGTCAAGTAGGAATAAAAACAATATATAAACCTCCATTGCTATGTGAAAGTATTAGAATGCCTTCCTTTCTTCCTAATTTGCTATTGATGTGGCATCTCTAAGTAGTTTATTGATGAAGTGCTCTATTTGCTTTTCACGGCCCTGTTTTGTTCTTGGCCTTATCCCCAGGGCCTGTGAAACCCTTTAGAAATTCCCACTGGTACTTTGTAAATGAGAACAAAGCTAATCACCTCCTGCATCTCTCCTGCTGCTGAAAGAAACTAGCAGTCTGCTCAGTGAGTCTTTCTGCTCAACAATACCACATTTTCAAAGTCAGTCAGAATATTCTCTCTGTGAAGTGTGTTTCCTCAGGGCTCTTAAATGTGATGGAGAATTAAATAAAGGCCTGACATAACCAAAACCAATTAAGGACAATTCACAAGACTGTTGTATAACTGATGCAAAATAAGTGTGGTTCAGTCTGTTAACCTACTTTTGCTTGCCACATCCCCTACCATTATCTTACAAGTATCATCATTTGGATTTTTTTTTTTAATGAGGGAATGTTCTATCATTTTGTGATTTCAATACAGGAAACAGTAAAATAAAATTAACATCATGGATAAGAAATAGAATTATCTGTGTTCATCTTTAATGCCATGTGGCTGACACAGCTGAATGATATCTGAAAGAGAGAATGACAAGGAACTTCCTTGAATCAAAGGTGTAAAAGATTTATTCCAAGTAAAAGACAAGCAGACATCCTCCAATACTTCCTGAAATTGTATGTGGTTGTAGCATATACAAAGTGAAAAATACATAGCCCCAGGCTTTCTTAGGTGTTTAGAGGCTGTCAAAGCTGTGGTGAACACAGTACAAAGAGGATAATATTATGTACATGTAAAACATGATTAAGTGAGGGGAAGTAAGACTTTTGCTTTAGTCCTTCTGGGTGAAAGTGAGATTCTATTTTGTATCCATTGTATTTAAACTATGTGTCTGTTGAATTAAGGGCTTTCAAGCTATGTATGTGTGGTCCATACATCTGCTATATCGATGTGCCAGATGTTATGAATCCAGATGTTCTCATTCCTGGATTAGCTCCTCAGCTTTGCTGCTGCACAGCCAAACACAGGTCTCTTGTGTCTCACACTCTCTCTCACTTTGAGCATGGGGCTCACCAAAGCTAAGGACAGTCACACACCCCAGACATCCTGGCACAACCTTTTGCAGGGGTCTCGTGAGGATGTTTGGCCATGGTCTGTGATTGCTTGACCAAATGTTCCCAGAGCAGAGGAAGGAATCCTGTTTCTACAGTGGTCAAATGGTAGACCATGAAGCAGGATCGTATACTCAAATGGTCCTCTCTGAGAAAGCTTGTTCCCCTGCTGCAGTCTTTGTCATAACCTGTCCTTACATGGTATAGCTCATCAGACATTCCCCTCCCTCCCTCTCTTCCCATCACACAGCTCATCCCATGGTTGAAAGGCCTATGAACAATAAGGGAGTCAGAGCCCTAATCCCTTTTGAAAATGATCACCTTTTGCTCCAATCCCAACATTAAAATCTTATCCATCGTAAAACTAGCTCTCTTTGCTGCAGCTTTATGGATCTTCCTTGGTTTTGCCACTGTACTCATATATTCCTGTGCCTGCTTAGACAGCACGTTAAATGGTTCATGGCAAAGGCAGCTTCACACACTGTGCCTTCTCTAGTCTAGTCCCCATCAATGAGTCAAAAAAATTTGCAGCATGACTCAGTCCCATAATTGTTCTGAAAACCACACAGCCAGAGACACCCTTGTCTCTCCTTTGATTCACTAAAATGGTTCTGAGATTTATTACATTTTCTTGTCTTCTTGATCTACAGCTTCAGGGCAGTGGGCAGGCAATAAAAGATTCTCAGTGTCTTGGGAAGGGTGGATTGTCACTGGTGAGATCCCACTGTGATGTATGATCATCAAATCACACTGGAGGTGGCATGTGTTCCTTTTGTCAAGCCCCATCAGCTGATAAAGTATGAGGTCAGAAACAGCAAGAGCTTTGGCAGAGGCAGAGAGGTTGATGAAGAACAACTCACTGTGGCTGTGATTTGGAGCTAGAGCTGTTTGTGGTTGCAAGAACATCTGTTACAAGATGGTCATAGGGTACAATCACAGATTTGGTCCTGCTGATGCGTAATGCCTGTGCTATTGAAGTTGGAAACTAGTCAAAACAAAGAGAGGGACTTAGGACATACAGCTACACTGAAATTGTCACTGTGCCTCCAAAGTTACTATACTTCTGGTTAACCTGATCAGAGTGGTCACCTCAGCTCACCCACAGTCTGGTTCTGTACTGGCTATGATGGCACCTTGACAGTGCATTTGCTTTGCACCCCCTCTGTGTTTGACAGAAACAGAAGCTAATGATCAATGACCCTTTAACACTTTTTTTTGGACACTTTTTTTTTTAATGCAGTCATGCATGTATTGATGCAAGGTGCTACAGATGTGGAGCTCTGGACTCAGCCTGGACCTAATCCTGTACACTATAGCTTGTAACCTATTTATGAAGCACTTTTGATGGGCACACTGTTTTGTTCTTCCTGCTGCTCTGTCTGTGTACAGCTTTCTTGTCCTCACTCCCACCACCAGCTCATGGCTGCCCACAGAGCAGTCAGGCATTAAATATGCCACAGGCTAATGAGTACATCAGGTTCCATCCATGTATGCTCAGTGTGCACAGTCTACCTGGAGTCACCATGCAATTCACCTGGCTTTTAATTGCCTGATGCTTTTAATTCTCGATGGCCTGTGCATTATTGCAGTGCTTCCTAGCCTGAGTTTGCTTACAGCTACGCGATGGTACCAGCACAGTCCAAGGCACGGACTGTAGTGCTGAGCAGACAGGGAGCCTGAGGGCTGTGGGCACCTGGAGAGCTGCAGGCCTCGGGCTCTAGGGGCAGGACTTCCACTACATGCTGCGGAACACACAGATCAATTTTTTGTGTCAATTCAAATAAAGCATTTTTTCTCCTGAAGGACTAAATACTTCACAGCAGCTGTCTGGCTGTTTGGGCCGTTGCACTCCAGCAGCTCCTTGGCATCTGTGTAATGGTCTTCAATCTGGCAAACATGAAGTAAGAAATAATTACTCACAGGAGTTAAATTTGAAAATTCTGATGCTTGTTAAACCACTACTGCTGGAAATAAATGTATTTCCAGAAGCTGTAGGGTGACCAGGCAGGAAGGAATTATGTTGGGGTAAGAATTGGTTTAGTACTGTCAGGCATTAGGAAGGTGTCTGAAGTCTCAGCACTTGCAGTCTCTGAGATGGGAAAAGGTGTTCATATGGAGGAGAAAAGTCTCTGTACCTCTTAGATCTCAAATTTGTGTTTTACAGTCCTGATTTATACACCAATTTTCAAGCAAACATTCATTTAAAATTTAGTAATTTTATGTCTACATTGTCTGAAACAGTACTGTCTATATTGCCTATGTGCACACAGACTCCTTAAAGTGAGATTTTAATCTGCAGCTGCTATGTTTAATAGCTACAATTAGGGAAATGGTTAAGAATACTTGATTTTATTGCATTTATACTTCCTTTTCTGTTAAGGAAGATGCACATTTGTGGTAGTGTTTTAATGAAACACAATAAAATGTGGATGGTAAGATCTGGAGATGATATTAAAATGAGAAGGACACTTCTAGAATATAAAACACAGTAGAAATTAATTCCTTTTTGTTTCCCTTTTATTTACCTTGATGGCTCAAATTTCCATGTGGAAGGCTCATACTTTCTTTTAAAAGCAACAGGGTGTTATGCTCTAGTGATGAAAGGGTTGGGGAGTTGCAAGCTTAACAATGAGTGCAATAAAAATGAAGTATCTGAGAGTGTTTGATTGTCTGCTCTGTGTAAGTTATCTGTCTGCAGTGTGTGAGCTGTAGAAAATGTTCAGGAAGCTACTGAAGACACATTTAGCCCATGGATACAATGAGGGAAGAAGCTTATTGCCATTTCCAATGGAAGTAAAGTTTAGAAAAGGCAGATCACAGGGCTTTAATACAGGCTGAGTATTGCAGGCATGAGGCAAGACTGTTCCAGAAGGAACTGGTTTTGGTGTGAGCAGAAGCCAATGTGCTCCACCTGGCTCCATGGCGGGCATCTCTCTGACCACTTTTTATTTTAGCAAGGTGGACCTACCCATGGAGCTGTTTCTCATTGACTCCAGGACCATTACACACCCAGTGTGAGGATGCTGGGCAATGTTTCTCAGAGCACCAGGCAGCTGGAAAGGAGAGTGTGTGCTTCTCCCAAGAAGGTGGTAGCGAGTGGCTAGTCAGGGAAGTGCACAACTGCAGGAGCCTGCAGTGTCCTACAAGTGGTCTCAGACTCTAATTTTGACATGAGCTGAAAGCACTAGTTGCTGTTCCTGTTCTCCTAGGCATGAACAGCACTGCCCACCTCTTGAAGCTGGCTTTAGACCATGAAAGGAGCAGTTTTTATCCATTCTGCCTCTTGTTTGATTGATGAATACATCAATCTGTGTTTTATTCATCACAGTAATGTATGAAAGAAATATTCAGTATGCAATGCCACGTGTACCAAAAGTTAGGAAATGCCTGGTTCTCAAATTTCTCTGTATAACTCAAAAGGATCCCACTCAGACATCCCATCTCCATGCTGGATGCAGGGGAAGTTCAGGACAAAAAGCATAAAGGGACTGTGCAATTAGAAACCACTTTTATGCCTGCACATAAGTGCAGGCTTCACAAGCAACACCAAATATGCCACTTCTGGTCATAGTTCAGCATTTAGATATCAACTGCTTTTACCTTGTGCTGAATTATAAGGTCCTGCAGTTTTTGAAGGCCAAAATTAAGCATTAATTATCTTACATGAATGTAATAAGTTACCTTGCTGTTATCTACAATGAGTCACCTCTGAACCTTCAGTACAGTAACCCAGAGACTTTGATGATCTTAATACCCTCATTCTGCTTGTGCACGTCTGTATGATTGGGGTCTGGGATGTTTGAAAAGGATTGCTGTCTCATGTGTTTCACTCAAAAGATAAGGAGAAGGAGCACAATCCAGTATCCTCTTTCCTGCCCTTGAAGGACAGGGGCCTCAGGTCCCTGCAGTTTGGGAGATTAAGAGGGAGATACACTGTTGGTGGTGAGTGAATGAAGGAAGATGCTAGCCCTCATTTCTTAGCTGGGGAATTCTTGACCCTAACAAGGAAGGAGAAGGATGAGAAGTGAGTTTTGGTGCTGGATATGTTGGCACTGCTGTGGAGGAAGAACAAAGAAGCCTAAGGCAACTGTTCTTTTCTTTTGCCCTGCTCAGGGATGGCATTCCTCAGTCTGTCATGGGGGCCCCAGGGGGGTGTGACAGGATGGTGACATGATGCACAGTTCTCCACCATCTCCCAGCTGCAACTGCTCTGGCAGCTCAGCTGTGTCTCTGCACAACATCTGCTGCTGCTCTGCCAACAGGTTCAGCCCATCCTTAGCATGCTGACAGACAAGCTCAGGTGGTTTGGGAGCAGAGACAGTTTGGAGGTTGATGCTTTGGCTGAGACATGTTTGCTTTGGCCAACTCTGCTACAAAAGCAACTGCAGAGAGCAGAGGTGCTTTGTGGTGTTGGCAGTGCCTGAAGTCAGCAGGAATTCAGAATGAGCCCTGACTTGAACCATCAGCACATGCCTCATAGCTCCCTCAATGCTTCAGTCATTCTGGAGTGTTGCCAACATGATTTCCAATGTAAAGAAACTGAGAAGTGAAATAACAGACTTTTAACATTCAATGTCTCAACCAAAGCAGAGAGGAATTTCCAAGTCAAAGATACTTTTTTACCCCAAGGACATTCCCTATGCAGAGTATGAATATGTGCTTCCAAAAAAATGGAGATCTGATCCCTTCACAGAAAAGGATCACAAGGGTCCATTGCAAAGGCAAGGGTTAAGTAACCCTAATGTAGGATGGACCAGTGTCCCCAGTAGGAGATGTTAATTCACTTTTCAAAAGGAAAAGATGGAAAGGAGAGAAATGTCCTTGTTCTGCTCCAGCTTTCTTTATGGACAAGGTATAAAGCCTTTGGCTGTATGAACATATTGCTCAATAACCTGAATATCTGTTAGCTCAGTGCACATTGTAAAAGTACTTGTACAATGTTCTAGGGAGCACATTCCCACTCTCATTAAACATAACACAAACCCGAATACATTTCGAATTTATACTATGATGACAGTGAAGATGAATAAAGTTATTTTCTTCACTGTGAAGCCTCTGAAGTCACAAATAATGCAGCTGTTTTAGGTGATGGACAGCCTAGGAAATCAGGGCTGTGTTTGCTCAGAATGAGGTTTGCTGTTACAAAGAATTTTCCTTTATTCTCTAAGGATGATATAAATTGCTACTAGTGCCAATTAACTGTTTCAGTGATGACATCTTTTAGAGAAATAGGCTGGAATGGGAGAGGAGAAATATATAATGAGTGAGGTTTTTGCCTTTGCTCTGCCTTTTCTATAATGAATCAAGTGAGTAGTGAAGAAGAATAATCCATAAAACTCCCAAATGCAGTTGGAAGAGATGTTCCCTCATGCAGAAAACAGCCATCGGTCTGCCTTCTAAAGATGCTTCCAGAAGCACTAGACCTGGTATTTTGAGAGGATGATGCTGGAGACAGAAGGGCCTGGAGCCAGAGTGCAGCCACAGCCACAGCATGGAGCAGAGTGGCTGCCCTGGGCAGAGCTCGGGTGCCTGAGGGCAGTTACTGCAGGCTGTGAGCCACAGCTTAGCCCGTGTCCCCAAAGCTGGCTAAGCTGTGCAGAATAGCTTGGTATTAGGGGCATGCCAAGGTATCTTAAGACCCCTTTAGCCCTATTTGTGGAGCTGCAAGTTTCTCAGTTCAGTAAAAATCTGATTTAATGTCATAACCTCTCTGAGAATGACTCTCTATTTCTGCCCTTGCCAGCTAAGGCACTGAATTTACTTGAATCCTTAATTAAGCTTTCCCTCAGAAAGCACCTGCTGGCCTGAGAACCCCTGCAAAGGTGTTTCTGTTTTGGACTTGCATTTTCCTAAAAGGTTATAGAGAAAGTTCCCTGTTTGGGCAACTTAAGAGCTTTGATTCTTGGTACAAGGCAGATTTAACAGCAGCAGATGAACTGGTGACGACCCCTGGCTGCCCAGGAGAACTGCTTTGAGGAGAGGCCATGGCAAGCACCTCTCTGCCATTGGCCAGTTAAGCCACAGCCCAGTGCAGAGGGGTGAATTGAAACCACTAGCCAGGGTGCTTGCCTTCTGTTTCCCAAGAATCCTGTGCCGGCTCTTCTGTCCATGTTGGGGATTGTTCATCAGTGTTTGAAATTGTGAACTTCATATCACTGTTTTATACTGCAGAATAGCATGCTCTTCACCCATCCAATAGGAATCGTCCAGCAGCTTTGTGTATAAATCTGTTAGGGCATGCCTGCATTTCTCTGCTATTGTTTTAGGAGTCTCCTTCCGGTATTTAAAGACGGGAAATATCTTCTTTAATATCTATCGTCTTCCAGCTTTGGAGCTGTGCTGAACAACAAAGACAGACAAACATTTAATTCTCCCCTAATCCTTTAAATACCTCTGCAAGCACAAGGCGTTCACACGCTGTTAAGCCCCTCTCCTGCAGCAGCGGTACATCTTCTTTTAACTCTGCCTCTAAAGCCTGCAGCTTCAACTGGGCTGAAACAGGAGCCCGTGGTACCCCGTCATCCTGTGGTGGCTGTCCTTCTGGGTGGTATGCAGAGGGATGGTTTTCCATAATAAAGTAATCTTCTGGATTGAATTGCAGATACCTAATCCTCTCACAAGGTACTCCTGTTTAGTTTTGTGAAGTGAACAAAGACATCAACTTAGACAAGCTCCAGGCTGGATTCGGGTATCTCTGAGAGCTTCTGATCATTCCTGTGATTAGCCAGCCTGATCTGGTAACTTTAACACAAAAGTGCAAGCACAGGATCAAAATATTTTTCTTCAGGAAAGGGAGCTGAAATAGAAAATTTCTTTAACTTCACTCCCCAGGAAAATATCTGAAGGAGCAGACATTTGGGACAAACCCATCTCTCTCAAGCCTCCCGCTGTTTTTTTATGTTGTAGAAGCAGAGTGGGATTTGAATAGTTCCCTTACAGGATGGAAAGTGGGCTGGGATGCATTGCTGTTCATATGAATTGGTAAGTATTCATTGACTTAAGCCCCACAAAACATTTTTTTCCCCTTTCCTTCCTCAACATGAAAACTTTTCACTTGTTTTCAATATTTTTGCTGCCTTTCTCAGAGGACCCACAAAGACATCTCTTCCACTGGCTGAAGACAGATAACCACACCAGTATCATTTCTGACAGTTGCCTAAAGCAGGTCCTGAGGACCTTCAGACCCCATACCCTCCTCAGACAGTCCATCCTCATATTATCCTTCCTGTTACAAAATTCCACCTGGCATCTAACCTGAAGCCATGATTTCTTGGCCTGTAGAGATCATTATGGGAAATACCCAATCTTTTACCCTGGCAGCAATGAGCTATCCATTCAAAGACTCTCTTTCCTATTCCTACTCAAATCTCCTCTTCTTCAGGCTAAAGAACCTTCATTCTCCTCTATATATTTTCTAGATTTTTGTTCATTTGCGTTGCTTATTTCTGCCTGGACTACATCACATTCCCAGGGTGGCACTATTCTACAAGCTAAAATCTGAGGGCCAGACATCATCATTTAGATCAATGTAGGCATGGGAGCTGGGCTTTGGGCTTCTTATCGAAAATCTTGCCTTTTATCAAAGGCTGTAAAAGCCTGGTGAAAGCATTCTCTGATGAAAGCTTAGATAATTTAATAAAAAGTAGCATTTCTGGAGCTAATCTGTCATCCAAGTGCTACGCTGTGCCGCAGAGTTGGTGGCCATTGGGAAATTTTTCTTTATTGCACACTCTCACTTGCTGAAAGCTAAAACCGATCTAATAGCAGGAGGCTTTGGAGGCACAGTAAAGTGTATAAAAAAGACTCAATTCTAAATTTTTTGTAAAAGAAAACCAAAAGGGGAAGCCAAAATAGGCCACTACTGAGGGTTAAAAAGACAGATGTAACAAAAGAATATTTCTGAGGTTTTGTGCTGTTTTGTGCACTTGAGTCACTTATGAAAAGACTGTATTCAATGCTGAGAAACTAATGAAATGTTCTTCATGAAGGGTTTTTTTAATTACATTTTTTAATGATTTACTTCTTTAAACAGCACTATCTTGTTATTTGTTGAAAGCTTCTCTTTGTAACCTTCTAAAGCACTCCATATATTTTCTGTGAGAAGGTTTTAAACTCCCCAGCATAAATAGATGGTCTATTGGTATTTGTATGTTAGAAGCTAGCAGTTTATATGGTAAAACACACTAGATTAAGTCTTTGGCATTGGAGGGAAAGTTAATGAATAAGATTATCATATGATGGCTTTACTCTAGTAAGATCCACACAATTAATCAAGACCAGCATGGCTATAATAACATAAAGATGCCATGTAACTATGGGCAAACTTTGGTTAATGGATTTGTTACTTATATGAAGGGAAAAGTTGGCTTTCAGGGTGTGCTATGCACGAAATCCTGATTTTAGCTGTACTAATGCAGTTAACTTGCAGCTCACGTGTGAATGGGGGCACCACATAGCCCTGCAGCTTTGATCAGCCTTTTGGAAACACACATGGGGTTCCTGCCTCTGCTGTACACATCCTGTGAGCCTGGTTATCCAACAGGCCAAGGCTAACATGTTCACACTAAGGAAATCAGTGAGAGTACAACGGGTTTCTTTACACCGATTTTAATTTGCTGCAGAGTTAGGTTATTCATAGAGGTACTATGAATAACATTATGCTAGCTAGAAGTTTTGCTGAAGGACAAGTAACATGGAATAAAAGCACAATCCTTGAGAGAGGAAGAAACTCAATAAAGGATTAAACATTCATTAACAAAGCTGTTGTGTAGATTCACAAAGGGTTATATTGCCCAACGAATGTATTTTTAGACATTCTTCAGTATTTGCCTTAAAGACATTGCTAAATTTGAGGAAACAAATAATAGATCATGTGTGCTCTGACACATTTCTCTTTTTAAAAACTGCACTTTGGGAAAACTCATCTGCTTCCTTCTCAAATAAATTTGAAGAGATGTAGCCAAATTACAGAGTCCCCCATACATTTTTCCTTCAAAAATTAGGTGTCTTTCACTGATGGAAATTTCATTGGTATGCAAACTATACTCATATATTAACCTGACTGTTATGTGTGCCCATTTGTTCATGAAATCAGCTTATGGAACTAACCCCATAGGCCACATCTACAAGAAGGAGCTTTCCATATGAGATCCTTAAACAATACTACAATAATTTCTAATAAATATTTCTCAGCAGCTGGTACTCTAGGACCGCCTCAGAAACTAATTTAATTTTTAAAAAAAATTTTTAGGCCTCTAGATTGGAACTTCCCTGTTGTACTTAGAGGCCAGGTAAGCACAAAAGGCAATTTGAATTCATTCTCTGGTTTTATTTTCACCATGACACTCCAATATAGTGGTATCAAGGACAAATCCTGATGTTCATAGACCTTCACAACAACCAGGAACTTTACCTTTCATCCCAAATTGATCTTGAGGGATAGGTTTTGCCATCAGATCTGTTAACTTCAACAGGAGTGCATGGATGCACCTATACTCAGCATTTCACCCAAACACTGAACAGCACCACAGGGTTTTCCACGTGTTCCTGGACAAGAAGGTTAAAACAAAGGACCTGTGTCCTGTCAAACAAGGCAGACCAGTCAACCAGAGTGAAAACATGTCAGGCAGCCTTCCAAAATAAATGTAGATAGAGCATCTTTGTTGTCTGAAGCCACGTACCGGAATGCAGGACAAGTCTGGGGAGAGCGAGCTGCTCACCAGGCATGTGGCAGCGCAGCCAAGTGGGGCTTTATCCCTGCTGCTCTGGGAGCCTCAGGCTGCCTCTGCCACTGCTTGTCCTGAGGGTGGCAGCTTATCCAGCCTTGGTACCCAGGCACACAGCACACCGGCAACACGAAGATCCACCCGTGTCCACCCACAAGGGCTGTTGCTTGCTGGGTGCTCCCTCTTCAGCACACAGGAGGCTGAGTCATTACAGGAAAAACAATCATCTAAGCTTCGGCTCTTTTAAAGGAGCTTCTTGTAATGAAAATGCCAGTTTGCCAAATGATACTTCATCTTGAGCTTCTTTTGTTTGTTTTGGTTTTGACTTGGTTTTGTTTTGTTTTGTTTTGCTTTGTTTTGTTTTGTTTGTGTAGGTTTTTGTGTTTGTGTTTGTTTGTTGTTCTGTTTTGTTTGGCTTTGTTTTTGGTTTTTTAAAGATGAAATTTCTAAGTCCTAATCATCCTGCTTTTTTCAGTTTGCCTGACCTTTTCTGGACCCAGAATGCCTAATTTAAAAATTAGAACGAAGTAAGTTTTTACCATGGTTGAAACTTTTATTGTGGCGGGAGGAATCCTGTCCATGTCATCCCTTTCCCTGCAGCTGCCGGACCTCCATGCTGCCGTGGGAAGGAGCAGCGCTCTTGGCTGTGCTGCCCAAGCTGGTAGTGGTTCCCACCAAGTGATTTGGGTGCAGTGGGAAAGGTCAGCCCTTGCCTGGGCCTGGTGCAATTCCTGCTCTGCTGCATCTGGCCAGGCAGGGAAAATATTCACTGCCACTCATGCCTCACGCCCCCTCCACGTGGCCTCTCTGGCTACATCTCCCTGGGCACAGGAGACAGGCCTGGGGACGTTTTCTGGCACGGAAGCCATGTGGTGCAGTGTGACTTGTATTTTATACTGTCTTATCCCTCTTGTCCTGCACCCACAGTGGGAATGGCTTTTGATTGTGAGACCTATAGGAGGGTGGTCACGGCTCCCAAACACTATCAGGGACTCAGAGCCTGGTGGCACAGACAACCACACTCCAGGGACAGGCAGGGGTCCCAGGCTGTTTTTTCAGCTCACTGACAAAGATGTACCTTCTGCGGGTGGGCAGCAGCCCTGCCTGATGCTCCCACATCCTGCTTGCCTCGCCTTTTACCTTTACAGCTGAGATAGAAAAGACACAATTTTAGGACATGATTTCTTGATTTGTTTCGGATTTACCTTTGGGTGAGTGGGACTGTGCCTTATTTTCCCCCTTGAGTGCAAGGGAAGCACTTTCCATCACCTGTGCAGGAAATGCTGAAGTGAGGAGAGAGCCACACACCTCCTGGGCACCTCCTCACTTCAGTGTGTCCACAGCCTCTGCAGTGGGACACCAGGCTTCTGCCAGCATCTTCCCCCATCCCTCCTGTGAGAGCACCAGATACCAGGGCAGGACAAAGGAGCCATTTGTGGGTAGGAGTCAGATACAATGGAGGGACTGAGCAACATAACCAAAAAACCTGAGAGGGCAGCAGCCAGTAGAGCTGGTGTTGTGAGGGGCAGCCAAGGGAGGTGCCTTCCCACTTACCCTGTAGGGGAAGGTGAGCAGACAGGGACTAAAAGGGTGGGTGTGCTGCATGGCAGTCCCTCATCATCACCACCAGCAGTGAAGCAGTTAAGATGTGGGGAGCCCTATTTTTTTTCCTACATCTCAAAATAGCACAAGGCAGCCTTTGAGCACAGGCAGTGACGTGCTGACATTTGTCCCTTGGAAACATCCCCTCCACCACCCCTTCTGCTCAGTTCATGGGGCAGGAAGAGCCACCCACTTGGAGATGGAGCCCGGAAAGCCTCTCGAGGAATGGGACACTTCCTCAGGGCTGACCTTCTAAAAATAGCCTGGTAGGGATGAATACTTGTGTGAAACAGCCTGCAACCCAATGCGATGTTGTACATGCTGGAATCTATTTAGGCTAGAACAAGGTGTAATGTGAAGGAGGCAGGGAGGAAAGGAGAAGTCAGTTGTCTGATTTCTGGCTTCTCATTAGTGGTCTCTGATAGTGAGGGAAGTGGGGCAAATATCTCCAGGGTATGATCCAGGGCAGGGCACAGGCTTGGGGACCTAGCCAGCCCCCTTGGGGTAACTGACTCTTGGGGGTACACAGTTCTCAGCTTCAATTTTTACAGAATCCCAGAGCAAATTGACCTGCTGCAAGATTTTATCAACCCATTCACCAGGAGCTAAAATAGCACTTTTTGTTAACCATTATTTGTTAACCCTTTCTGGTAGTGAAACCATGTCTTCAGTCAGTAGGAAAATGTCACAGTTCTCTGGCAAAGAGGCAGACTGAGCTCCTGGAAGCTGCCAGATGTTCATTTTTATCACCCCCCCTCCTAAAATATAAAAATTTAAATTTACTCAGATGAATGAACAGTTGACTAAACAGACATTCAATATAAAATTCACAGTAAGAAAAGAGACACTTGGGATAATTTTGATTGATTTACTTGGCAGAGTTTTGATAGCTACTGAAAAACATACTATTCATGTTTAGGTGAAAAATAAATGGAGTCAAATAAGTGTCACTGCATAGTACTAGGAGGTATATACAGCCACATGTAAAAATGCATAAACACAAACATTTCTGTACAGCAACTTTTCTTTTCAGTCTGTATAGAGAAACACTGGTTTATAATATGGGGAAAATATAAAGCAGACATACATGCAACAAGGACATGACAGTTACATAGATCCCACCTGCCTCCCAACAGCTGAAATAACAATAATAACAATAATTATAATAATAAAAGCCTTTTTCGGGGAAAAAATTTGAAACCTGGAATGTTTTCATATTGAGGTTTCCAGAGAGCTTCAGACGTGAAACATATCTGAAGGTGATTTAAAGGCTTGATTCAAAGCCCTGTGAAGGCAATGGAAAAACTCCATTGGTTTCAGTGAGCTTGGGGTCAGACCCAGCTATTTATCCATGATCCCATTCTGCCCTCCCCCAAAACCCAAAGTTGAAATCTGCAGATAAAAATAAACAATCATATCATACAAAACTTTGTATATAGAATACAAAAGGTAACAGTTGACTTTTTGTATAAAATACAACTTTTTGATAGTATATTTATTTCACATATGTATAAATATAACCCAAATAATATGATTTTTATTATTCCTACCAAAATATTATTACTTTTTGTTGTTGTTTTTACAAAAGTTTACAAAACAAATAATTCTTTATATTTACAACCCAATACTGTGAAGAGTGCCCAGTAAGTGATGAAAAATAGACTTTAAGGGTAGTGCACTTAGCCATTGCAAAGAAAGAAAAAAAAGACACTAGCTCGATTCAGATGCAAGTGTTCTGAAGAAATGATACTGGATTCAAGTTTTGGTTGCAAGAGTCTTTCACAAGCTCGTATTTCAAATGCATCAGGCATATATATACAGGACTGGAAATGGCCTCTACCTTTTTTGAATTTACTTAAGACAAGATGTAATTTTGCTTCCAGGGGTGGCACTCACAGCCCAGTGTCTTTTGCACTCCAGGCTGAGGCCAACAGGACGACACTCAGCATTGAGTCCACCACTGCATGATATCATAGAACCATAGGATCACAGAATATCCTGAGTTGGAAGGGACCCACGAGAATCACTGGGTCCAACTCCTGACTCCTTGGGACCAGCTCCTCAGCTGAACAATTTTTTTACATCATTTGAGGACGTGGAAATCAGTCTGGCCCTAATACAGAAACCAGTGGTGGCTTTTTCAATGGCATGTGAGGGTAGCTGAAGTTACCAGACTACAGTGCCCGTTGCTCATGGTGATACTAACTCAGCCTTGGCCTCAGTGGCATCCATCGCAGCTGTCTGTTCCTACCAGTGCGCTGGCAGTCACTGCTGACCTGCTCATGGACAGGGAGTGTGTGAGGCAGAGAAGCCAATCTTCCTTTCACTTCAAACTCGTGCAGCTACTACTTCAGTCTAGTTTTGCACGATTTCTGTGGGACACATTATATGGCATCTGTATCTCTCCAAGCTTAGGTGGGATCCCAGTGGCCTGAGCTGAAAAGCTCTTCAAAGACTTGGAAAAACTTGTACTGACATATCAAAGGGACCGCATGCACCCCAACCAAAACTGGGGAGAAGAGGGAGCTTTCTGGGCAGCTGAGTCACCACTGAGTCACCATTACACAATGCAGAGGTGTGCAATGATCACTAACTGGGTTGGCAGAAAGGACTCTTCAGCAGGCTTTCTTGTGCCTCTTATTTCTCTGGGAATGAACAGCCTCAACTGGCATATCTAACTAAATGCCCATGTTACACCTTTTGTGGAGGTGCTGGTGCTCGTTTGTGCGACAATGCTTCTTGAAACATCCTGAAAAATTGTGCCCATTTGAAATGACAGAGTGAAATAACTGGAAAAGCCTTATTAAAACCTCTCACAAGAAGTAGGTCAGATAAGTGCAGAGGCTATTGTCAAATAGTCTACTCATCCCACTGCCACTAACAAGGATGAATAAAGCACTTGCACGGGCCGAGCAATGCCTCTTAGCACCAAGGCATGGGAACGTAGGCATTGTATTCCTTTGCCACATCTAGTTTTAGCTAATTCAGAGGAGGCTGTGAAACACATTGCACCGCAACATTTGAAAGAACAGCATTTTCATTTGAATTGCAAGATCTGTTCTCATCCATGAATGCTGTCTGAATCACTGTGCAGCTGCTTTATAGTGACATAGCATATCCTTCTGATGCCATTCCTGACCTAGTCTATAGCAAAAATTTTAATGTAGTTAAGACTATTCCCTGGCAGGTGTGGGACAGCCTGTATCCTTACTGCTCTGCTCTGTTAGCCTTCAAGGCAAGGTGGCTGCAAACTGCTCATGGGAATGGCCCTTGCCCCAGTATATCTTCCTAGTGATACACAAAAATTGCTCAGGGCAATATTAGCTGGTCCATCCCCAAACCCAGAACAGATGATTGAGTCCAGTGCCCAGAAATAATCCCCAGAACTGTTTCATGTACAAGCACAGATGTGGCTGATGGAGCCTCCTGCTGTGAGTTATAATTGATGTGCATGCTAGTTTCAGGGGCAGAGTACTCCAGAGAGAGGCTGTGGGGACCTGGGCCATCACCAGAACTCTTTCAACTCCCCCCATATGTCAAAGGAGAAAACAAGATGAACCAAAATGCTGTGCAATCAAAATGGCAGCTTCCCCCCAGGCAGATAGATGATGGCATTTTGTCTGGGCTAAACCTATTTGAGAGAAGATCAGGCTGAACTACCTGATTGATACTCGCCACGATTTGAGATGAAAACAAGGACAGTGGCTTAGCTGAGCCACTTTAGGTATTTGCCCTCCTCTACGCTGGACTGAGAGAGTAGTCAGGGACAAATCATGAGCACCCTTCTCACTCAAGTTTCTATTAAGTCACTGGAGTCCCTGGGGAAGGGCAAGGCGGCAAAGTGAGGATCCTGAGCTTTGGTAGTCGTTCATCTCATGTGTTCCTCAATGCCCAGAATGACTGTGCTGCTGGCAGAACAGCAGCATCCTCTAATACTCACTGCAAACACTGACGAAAGGGAGAACACAAACGCTAGAGCACACCAAGTAACACGCTGGATGATCTGTTTCCTTCTTCCCTTGGATGAGACCACTTACCCTGCTGTGTGCTACAAAAGGTACACGGTTTATAACAAAATCATTGGGAAAGCAAATGTAAGTTTGTACTGTGCAGAAGTAAACAGTTTTTGTAATGCCATGAGATTTACACAGGGCTTGGTGCTGTCAGGGCTGAGCAGTCCCAAGGAAGTTAAGGGCTGTGAACACGATGACTGAAGAGCTGTGGACCACTTGGGGTCTTACTTGCACTCAGAGAAATGATGTTCCACAGCCCATACCACTGTCTGGTGCTTCCACGTGTGGGAAGATGAACACGTTTTTTTTCCCGGAGCCCCTCTGAGAAGAACCAATGAGTTTGCAATGGGCTGGGCACAGGTGTGGGGAACAGACCCTTCACATGCTTTCACTCCCTTGTGGCAGGCAGGAATATCACTTACACTGTCACTTCAGTTTTGTTCCTAGAGCTACTCTTCAAACAGGGCAGTTGCTCTATGTTGTATTTTAAAGGACAGCCCAGTTACTGGAGTGTAAATTAATGAAGCAGGTTGTTGGCATCTAAAGAGAAAGCTAATGTCCTTGCTGCCTCTTCATCTAGTTCCCTCTTGGTACTGTCACTTACGAGTGGTTCCCTAAAATTTCATCGAGGTTGATGTCTTTCATCCAGTCATCATTACCAGGTTCTGTTTTCAGTAAAGAATCTATAAAATCCGAGTCACTGTTGAGCGCAGGTCCTATACTGTCACCTTGCTGGTTCAGAAAGTCAAACGCTAGGTCATTACCATGGTCACTTCCTTGGTAAGCCCGGGAGGTTTGGTTGGTACTTGTGAAACCGGTTGACGGCAGAGATGATGGCGGTGTCATACTTGTTCCTGGCTGATTCAAGGTAGGCACAGTCTGTCCTCTCAGCTGACTGGGTCTTATGCTGAGCCCTCGTAGTGAGCCAGCAGATTGTCCATTTAGAGTCTGGTGCATTTGGTTTAGAGGGGGTCTCATTTGGACTCCCGCCGTTAACTGGTTAGGAGGTGCCAATGCACGCTGAGGAAAATGCTGGTTGCCTACGTTGCGCTGCAAAGACTGGTTAGGATACGGAGTGCCGGTGGGGAAACGGACCCCTGCAGGTTTCAGTGCATCCTGCTGCTTCACTGCAGCCTCTTGTGAGGCCCAATTCTGGGCATTGGCAGTAGCCGTGATCATCACATTGGCTGGCCGTTGAGCAGGGATACCTGTCGCTCCATGGGTCAAGCTTGGCCTCACTTGCTGAGAGTTGACCACTGACCCTGTCCCAAAAGGTGCCCCGTTGTTCCCCTGTGTCATGGTTTGCTGTCGAGACACCATGGGGTTATTCTGACTGGGCAGAACTTGATTTTGGTTTCTGTGTGGCTGCATTTGGTTCATTCCTGAAGTCACATTGTATGTGCTTGGTTGGTTGCAAGGAAGGTTCCCGTAGCAGCCCATACTCCGAGCAGCAGGAACAGAAGGCATTCGGGTTCCAGCAGGGGTGGACATGAGGCTGGAGCTCTGGGGAATGATGCTATGAGTTGAAATTGGGTTGGGTAAGGACATGTTGTTGGAGCTCATGCTCACAGCTGGTGAGCCACCTGGAAGGAAGAAAACAGAAGTGTTATAACAAGCATGGGTACATGAATATGTGGTGTCATTCAAATACCAACAGCTCAAAAATCCAGTTTTCTATGAGCAGAGTTTCTTGAAGAAGACACTTTGCTCTTAAGAGGTCTTACATGAACTTGCTCAAGGCCTTGAAGATGCCTATCATCCAAAGGGTAGTTTGGTCTATACTAAGCCACCTGTGGTCTTTCCATCCCTTCAGAAGAGAGCACATGAGCCAAAACTGGTGCTCATTGTAAGAGAAATATTGGAGCAGGGAAGGACAGACAGAACCACTGGGCAGGAGAGAAGACTTTCCTGCCTTCCTTTACAGAAGCACTAGACACATCAGACAGGACAAAGCCTCTCTAAGTGATCAGAGATCAAGAACTTTTCCTTACAGGGCATGGCTCATCCTGGCTCGCTCTAGTGACAATGGGGAGCGAGAGGCACTTTCACCAGGCTTCTTTTCCACCTTTCTTAGACACCTACAGCAGCAGTATCCATCCTTTTTTTGGGAATGTCTGTCCCAGATGACAGCAGGAGCCAAGACTGCATCTCACACATTTGCAGCCATATGCCGGGACAGGAGCTCAGTCCAGTCTGTGACATGCCTGTCCTCCCACGTGGTGGCCGAGCAGGCATGAGGACATGACTCGGTGCCATGCCTGGTGAGCCCCACACATGCCCTTTCTAAACTCTCTTCCCAGCTGGGCTATGGCTATTTGCCCCTGCAGTAACAGACTTGCCAGTGAGGGAACTACACATGATGTGCCAGCACTTGCTGCACCTGAACATCCGCTTTTGTGCATCAGAAAACTACAAGTTATGAGTTGGCACAAATTTATCACTCCTGGCTGATTCTGCCCAATGGAGGATTTTCCTGTACTTAACATCTGCCAATGGATGACAAGAAGAGAGGATTTTCTTGCCTTCAGCCACCAAACCTCAACACAAACTCACTTTTTTGGCTACACAGCCTCTAGTTTGAGGCCACAGTAGGTCATTTATACCATGAAGTCCGAATGCTTATGCAGTGCAAGACTGAATTAATCCCTGAGAGACTGGTTGAAAAAGACCAATCACTTTTTAAACACAGCCAGTGTAGATGGCACTGTGGAGAACCCTCTCTGCACACAATCAGCTGCTCCGTAGTGTAATTCCCTTTGCTACTGTTGCTTCCAGTACAAACCCTACAAGAAGCACAGCTCGAAAAAGTCAGGTTCAAGGCAAATGAAAGGAGATGTTTCTTCACACAATGTGTGGGTCAGACGAGGAAATCTGTGCCACATGGCACAGTAGAAGCTAAATTCTCACACTTCTTTGGGTGGCCCCCAAAGTGTGAGAAAAGCTGTCAAATGAGCTTGCTACCAAGGTACCACTGCATTTCAGGAATTCTCTGAGCCTTTCCCAGAGGAGGAATGAGGAGATTTGCTATTTCATAGCATGCAACTAATAGCAATTGTTGGGCATGAGACACTGCCTTGGTTTGATCCTTCGTACATATGGCAAAACCAGATGGAATTTGACTAACTTTGGCTTCATCACCAAATCTTATTATATATTGGTCTGTGTGACTAATTTTATTAGTTGGTCCATCATAAATTCCTTCCTACTACACAGTGCTTCAAGACTGTGTCATGCTTGCAGCATTCTCCAAAAATTTCAGTCTCAGTGTGTGGCATGTTTTCCAGTCCTTTGGTCCTTTGGAGCTCCTTTCAGAACCTGACAGTTTTTGATGTTCGATTTCAGAGCTCTATATCATAGCTGGTCACAGTAATAAATTTTGCACATCTCCAATGTGGATGTAAAGTAAGCTCTATTTTTCCAGTTCAGCATCATCTCAGACAATGTTTGCCTATTCAGTTTCAATCACACAGCCTGCTCACAGTGATATCTGGAGACCTGTCAGCCATTTCCTTTTGAGCTATGTTAATTTTGTGTCACTCAGGTTTCTTAACCAAAATAGGCAGTAAGAAGTCAGATGCTTTAAGGGACATAACCTGAACAACTGTTGTCTCTAAGTTGTGGTTTCATTGAAAGAGATACCATGCAAGTTTGGAAAGATTCTTCTAACATCAGCTCATGTTGCTTGAAATTAATTACATCTTCCCCTTCCCAAATTCTTTATTATTTAGGCTGTATCTGCTCCCCGGTAGTTTTGCTGAGCTCTGCATTAGGCTACTAGGGCTGCTATTACCTACTTAGACTTAATTTTTACCATGGCATTAGCAGTCTCCCTTGGTGTTTCAAGACTAAATAAAAGGTGACACTAAGAATTTGGAGAACCTCTCGGCCAGCTCTTTTAAAACTCTTTTAGACAAATAATGGGCATACATATTTAAAAAGTCTATATTTAGGAACAGCTGTTTATTATACTGTTCCTGTTGAAATTTCACCATAATGATGTTCAGCTCCCACAGACTGGAACCAAAGAAAAAATTGTATATTTCTGCTTTTTCTACATTATTTTTATACATATGCTATTTCCATTTAGTAATGGATGCAAAGGATGCATTTTTTTCCTTAAGGACTTAAAAACATAACTCTTCCCAAATCATTATTAACACTGAGTGTGACTCCACAACCAAAGTGCTTGTTTCAAATCAATATAAACATAGATACCTAAATTAAGAAGCTCCCCCTATCCTGGAGGGCAGCCTGTTCCACAAACAGACTCCAATTATCCTAAGAATTGTGTTGTCCTAACTTAAGCACCTAAATTCAGTCCCTGAGCTGGGCAGCCCCTGGGACGGGATATGCTATGGGGAGTCCACCTGGTTTTAGCCCAATAGGAACAATCACACTCCCACAATCAGTGCTCAGTTGACAACCACATGATTAGCCCCGTCTTCAGCTTTGCTGGTGGGCTGTGCATTTTTGGAACTACTGTAACATCTCCTATGAAGACAGGCTGAGAGAATTGGGGTTGTTGAGGTGGGAGAAGAGAAGGCTCTGAGGTGATCTAGTACTTTACAGTACCTGAATGTGGCTATGAGAGAAATAGAGAGAGGGACTTTTTACAAGGATATGCAGTGACAGGACAAGGGGAAATGACTTTAAATTGACAGAGGATAGGTTTAGATTAGACATAGGGAAGAAATTTACTCAAGGGTGGTGAAACACTGGACTAGTGAAAGAGTTGTGAATGTCCCATCCCTAAAAGTATTCAAGGCCAGGCTGGATGGGGCTCTGACTTACCTGGTCTAGTGACAGGTGTCCCTGCCATGGCAGCAGGTTTGGAACTAGATGGTCTTTAAGGTCGCTTCCAACCCAAACCCTTCTGTGATCCTGTCATTTTTTTGCAGGGATGATAGGGATGGGTCCCTGATTTTTTGCTCCCATGAGGCCATATTAAAGAGGAGGAATGGTACAGAATTCAGTGGCATTTCAAGAGATGGTTCTCTCCCTCCAGCTGAACTACAAGTTTGTAGAGTCACTTCATTGCCACTGGGATGAAGCCCCTCCTGGGGTGACCCTGCCAGCTGTTCAGGAGCTGTGTGTACCATCACACTGCCCCTGCAAATGCTACACTTTTTAAAGAACACAAGTGTTTGGGAAGGGGTTGAACTTGTTGCCAAAAGACAAAACTTCGTCTTTGTTTTGCTATTTTTATGCTTTTATTTTTAACGCAAGTATTTTCCATTCTTATTTCTTACAGATGGGAAGAAATGCCTTCCTCAGAAGCACTGTGTAAGCAGCTGGGCACCCCAGGCTACAGCAATTTGGAGAAACAGCTTCCCTACCCGATTCACCTGCTCCTTTCTTGGGGATTTCTTGCCATGGCATGGCACTGTGGGGAAAAAAAGTATAGAGAAATAAAATACTCAACCAAGTTTCTCCAGCCTGTGCAATTTTATTTAGTTTTTGTTTCTTCTTCCCCGATCTGAGCAAAGCTATTCCCAGAAAAAGGGAACAGTTTCCCTACTGTTACTCCCTTATGCAAGAGTTTCCTAATTGCTCCCTCTGGTAGCTTTGCTGGAAGCTCCCAGCACAGCCCTTTCTCCCAGGCTGGCCTGAAAGGCCTCTGTCCTCCCAGGGCTCACTCAGCAGGGACTTGAGAATTGAATGGACAAGTGCTGCCATTCCCACATGTTTCAAACCGAGGAGATGGGACTCCAAATACCACAAGATTGGCAAAGAATCCATCAGATTAACAACAACAAGAGCTGCCACATAACAGTGGTGATCTACTCACTTTGGAGCCTTTCACACATGTGGCTGCACTCGCTTCCATTTTCTCTCTCAGGCTAGACATGGATTGTTTTTAAGTAAAAGCCAAGAGTCTCAGTTAATCATTTGGTTCCAGGAACAAACCTTTAAACAACACACCAAATCACAAGATTCCTCAGCAAAATGCTGGGGTTGCCAAAGAGTTTATTTTGGGAGTACAGGAGGTACCAAGCCAGCGAGCAGGGCCCTCACCATGGGCTATTAGACTGGGATGCTTGAGCCAGTTTACTGGAGAAGATTAATGCTCAGGTCCATTAGAAAGCAGCAGTTTCCAGCAGCAGTTTCCAGGTTGCAGCAAGCTCATCACTGCTAGAACTTGTAAGCAGAGCAAAGGAGTGCATGAATGCTGCTTGAGCGGCCCAACCTGGCCCATCCCTACAGAGCTGGGCTGGGTGTCCCACATAGCCAGCAGATTGGGCAGAGGGGTGGCATGTGAGTGAGCTGCACTTCAGAGCTCATTAAAATCGTAATAGAAGCTGAAAAAGTTGTGCTATAAAGGACAGGTAAGAAGAAAGACTCAGATCACTGGCTGAATCTGCAGAGCCAACAATTATGGAAAAACAAAAAAAACCACCCTCTTCTTTTTCTTTAGCATGTTGCATACAAAAATATACTAGAAGGCAAAGAATTCTTTTTATACTTACATGCACAGACACTTTTGCAGTATAGAAAACATCCTTTGGTCCCATCTGCTGCATTTCCCCCACTTCCTCTCTCCTCAGCATTTTTTCCTTACTCTGCCTTTGCTCTCTGAGTGGCCTTCAGCCAATCAGCAAGGTGAACAGTATGAAAAGCCAAACAAACAATCCTGTGCTTCAAAAACTAGACTCTCCAAGGAGGTCAGGGCACAAGAGCTGAAGCAAAGGACTAGTCCTGAAGTGTTGGGCATTCCCTGCCCTGGGCAGTTCTGGCAGAAAGCAAGGGCTTTTACTCTACTGTTTGACTGATCTGTTGAAATGCTGCTTGTAAAGCAGCCCTAAGGCCACAACCACAGCCTATTAAACAGACCAAAAGTACCACCCATGATGGTGCCATGTGGGGTACTTAAAAATCTGTGTGAGGGTCCTCACACTGTACATGAACTGCCATTTGAAGGGAGGCATGGTTCTCAAAGTGCTGCCATTCGCAAGATGCACCTCATATGTGAGAGAAGCATCTGAACACAGGGAGATTGCATAGTCAAGAGGACATCACTGCATCAGGTATTTGGGTGACATCTGCCCCAGACAGTGCTAATGGGAGAGGTACCAACTCCTCCTTCCCCACGTCTGAGAGAGGCAGTATCAGCCTGGATGAATCACCAGATCATACACCAGCACTTCTCAGTGGTGCAGGACAGTGAGGTAAATAGCACAGGAGGGCAGAGGCACCCCCCACTGCCTCTGCAGTGATGGAAGCAGATATCCAGAAAATCATGCCCCAGTCATCCCATGCATACACGGCTCTTACGGGTGGCCTTCCATCAGGAAGGAAGGAAGGAAGGAAAGAGTTGCATTGAGCCCATGGGTACTTACCAGGATATTGGTTTGCTTGTTGCATGTTGACCACATTCCTTCTTTGGTCTTTATAATCTGGTGGTGGTCTTGTCAAGTGTCTGTTCAGCTGGTCTTGTGGAGTTATTTTCTCCTAGAGGATTAGAGCAGAAGTACATTAATTTGCTTTTCTTTATGCTTTCCTGGCTCTGTGTTTTGCCAGTCTCTTTCTTTTCTCAGTAGGTACAAAACTGAAGTATTTCTTCCTTTCACTCTGTCTGGTCCACAGGACCGTCATTTGTGAAACTGTGCCATCACCTACTGAAGTCTATATGGAAATCTTTTTGCTAGTTGCATTATTTTTGAGCCTGGTTCAATTTTCCTCTCAGCCTCTGAGAACAATGTCCATGTCTGCACTGCAGTACAAAGTGTATTCCAATTTCAGCTTGTCATCCCCATCCACAGCCATGCCCATCCCTCCCTCACTCTGTCTTCCTACACTGGAGGGGTGACCACAAAACCCAGCAAAATCCTTGATTTTTCTCCCCCCAGCTCTCCTCAGTAAGGATACCATCAGGACACATGGTTTAGCAAGGATGGTTCTGGGCTGGCTGTTTCCATGCCACTCAACATTGCCCTGTGCTTCCCTCTACATGTACAAGGTGCTGTCTTTCCTCTTACATTGGAAGTACAAGAACTGGGGCAAGGACAGCAAGGAAAGATTGCAGGAAAAAAATATTAGTTGGGGAGACTTTTTTTTGAGCTTGCAGGGACATGTCCCTGGTGAGAGGAAGATAAAAATCCAAGTCCTTGGACTGAAATCTGACTAACTGCCATGTGCTCATAAAGATCTAGAAAGAGCAGGCACCAGAGTCAATGCCAAATCTCTCATAGGCATCAGTGTGATTTGATGCCTCCAGAGTGTTACTGCTCACCCATGCATGGTTCCTTGGGATAAGTGCCCCCATGGCAGGAAATTGTGAGTTTGGTGCACATATGCCTTTACTGGACAGCTGCTGGGACAGCATCACACCTCTTCTGCAATGTGTGCAGGTTTTGTGCTCAGCTGCCAGAATGGCAAATCAGCTTGTCAGTGTGAAAGAGTCAGGGCCTGGCTGATGATGCAAGTCCATTGGAGTAATTTGGGGATAATCTGCCCGAAAACAGCATGCATATGGACTTCCTAGTGAAAAATCTGTATTTTCTGTGTCAGCAGCTCTCTGGCCACAGAGAGCAACACATAACCTTCCCAGGCATTGTCCTTGAGAAGACTGTGAGAAGATCAGAGAAAAGAATGATAAACAATTCTTATCTTCACTTGCTGCACCTGTTGTAGTGAACATGTGGAATGTGTTATGGAGATTTGTTTACCAAAGGGTGATTTCTTACTTGGCCAATGGTGATGGTGTTTAGATGGAAGGACCAATTGGGCCCACCAGGATCGTGACTGACTGTAAGGGTGATGGGCTTCTTAATAAGTATAGTATAATAAAGTGATTGATTGGCCTTCTGAGAATCATGGAGTCAATGCTAATTATTACCTGGCTGGGGGCCTGCAACGACAATTTTATTCTCCTAGGAGCACTTAAAAACACTGGGAGAAGAGCCCTTCTTGTGTTATTTAGGGCATTTCCACAATTCATGATGGGAGGGAGGGGTCTGATGAAGATTTGTAAGGTTTGTTTTTATATCCTGCTCAACCTGAATCCTTGTGAGGAAAACAGACTCCCATGAAATCCCTGCAATTCCTGTAAAAACTGTAGGCAAGCTTTATGTGTATTTCTGTGCACACAATACAAAAGCAAAGCCAAGCTGATTAAATTTCCATTTTGTTTAAGAGAAGCTATTTGAGCAATTAAGTTTTTGCTCTGCTAAAAATTCTGACAGAAAACTGCAGCACAGAGAGTTGACTTTGAACTTCTTTTTTCTTCTGCATGAAATATTTCCTTTATAGAATGTCTCCTAAAATGATCAGAAACTCCCAACTAGTCTCTCAGACACCAAAGGACAGAGAACTGGCTACAGATACCTAGAAATGCAAAAATAAAACCAGAGAAAGTAGGAGTCATGTGCGATCCCAGTGAAGCACACAAACTTGTGTTGAACCCCAAAATCAAGGTACCTGATCCTTGTTTACACACAGGCATTTTACACTGTGCTGCCTCGGTGACAGATCCTGAAGTAAACTTTCCTCTGAGGTGAAACTAGCATAGCAGTGCACCTTGGTTTGTCTTGCAAAGAAAACCATGGACAACATTCATATGTCTCAAAGCCAAGCATATGCTTGGACTGTTCTTGTAATGAAACTGCAGGAGCTTGGAAACTTGTTTCATACAGATTGAAGAAGGTTTCAAAAAGGCTTAGAAAAGTGCTGAAAAATACGAGGCGCACTCTTGAAGTTCTAGGCATTGCCAAAACAACCTTGAAGTTTTAGGGGGCTTTCTTCTCCCTGTCTTAGCTTTCTTTTCTATTGTTTTTATGACAATATTTTCCATGTAAAATAAGAAATTAGTAAACTTACAGCTTCTGCCAACATCTGCTGCTGTAGAAGGAGTTGTTTTTGCTCCATCATTTGCCGTTGCATAGCCTGTTTCTTTTCCATCAGCTGCTGATTCAACAATGATTGCTGGGATGAGTTCATGTAACCACTTCCAGTGTTTGGATTTGAGCAAGAACTGGAGCTTGGAGTGGGGCCAGCTCCCTGGCCTACCACAGAGTGTTGTTCCTGAAACAGAAGAAAAGGCTCGTGAAGGATGAAAATAATAACAAGCATCAAGGAAAGGAAATAATCCTTTTTATGTAATTAGCTGAAGCTCAGGACACAGCCCACAGACTCTCAGGACAAGTGACCAATATAAAGGCAATGACAAAGTAAGAAGAAGATTGAGTAACTTCATCCCTCAGGAAAGACTCTGAAAATGTGCCAGGTGGTTCCAGTGGAAAGCCTCAATATTGTACCAGGAGCTTGGGAAACATTAACAGAAGTAACAGAGCTGTCCTGGGGATCTTTCAGTAAACGTGCATCAGGCTGTACAGCAGTTTGTTTGACCACAAGGGAACAAACTCGGCGTCTGCTGGATCCTACCATCTGGTGAACAGCAGCGAGAAGCTGCAGACTTATTGGGAGAAGTGGCATCTATTCTTAGAAAATACAGAGGTGGGAAGTTAATACTTCACAGTGGGGTGAATGGTGCTGCTTTCATTTGTCCCGTCATCTCCCTGACAAGAGCAGTCTCTGAGAGACTGCTAATTGAATGCCATTAGCAACATGCTTAAATAGGCTTAGAGTGTATCAACTTCCTCAGTAAAATAAATGTGTAACTGGGAAGGACCTTGAAGAGTGTTTTAGGGTCTCTCTGGTCTTTGTGAGGGATCTTCATCTGCTTCCTCTTCCCAGTGTGCAGCTCCATTATGAAGGGATGGCAAAAAGTCATCTTAGAGGGCAGTGGGGAAGGTACATGAGAACTCAAACCATGCTCATACAAGATGAGAATGTACATGGAATGACAGTATGCTGCTCCTTCTCTCTTGGGCACTATTTCCCTTGGCAGCAATGTGTTTTTTGCCTACTTGCTCCAGCAGTGTTTGGTACTTGGGCCTTTACCAAATGTAGCTTTCTCAGTACACACACAAAAATTCTCAGCCTATATTGGATCACTCGATACCCACGTATTTCTTAGCCACACAGCTACAAAGAAAATGGGATACACTGAAGAGGTCACAACAGTCAGGAGACACATCCATTCTCTGACCCCACTTGGCTGCAATTCACCATAAGAACCAACAACATAACTCTGTATAACCTAAGAGGCAGCAGCATTTTTGCCTTGCAACACAAGACCCCCCAGCAGGAGTCTGATGCTCCCTGTTGTGCCGTGGTTCTCTCAATGCCAAGGTGTAGAGCCAGGATCTGGGCTACTATCCTAGTAAGGCTCTGCTCCGTGGCCGTTGTCCCCCGGGGCATTTGGGCAAATACAGGCTGACCAACATTGAAACAAGGACTGGTAGCCTACTCATGCCCTGAAGACCATGGAGCACTGATGTTTAGCGTTTGGAAACTCCAGGAAAGCTCATTCCTGCGCCTTAGCTTTTGCATCCCTCCCCTCCCCAGTAACACACACATTCAGTACAGACTAATCCCACTTATCTTTTTACCATCTGGCATGGAAGAAGCACAATGATTGTTATGGGTATTTCTATTTTAAAATAACTCAGTGGCTTCTAGATGGGGCCACATGAGTGTGTATCTAGTTAGATAAAGTATTCGAAGACTGTTACTGAAATAAAAACCTTGACTTTCTTCTGGAGCCACCTGCAGCCCCCAAGGCAGTGTTACAAACCCACCCTTCAAATTTATTGGGCTCTTACACAATTATATCCTGCACACTTTCTTTCAGTTCCAGAAGGAATCTAGGATTGCTTGGCACTGCCACATTTTTCAGCCCTTATGTTAGCTGCAAGATAGAAAATACCTCCTCTCAACAGACCTGCTTGCCAAGTTGTTGCGCAAACTTTTTTGTCTTTCCTAAAATATTTTGAAAAGAAAAATATGTTACAATAAATTGGCTTTGACTTCTATATTCAAATGACAACTCTAGCTTGAACCCAGCCACATGTTCCATCCATTAATAGAATTCATCTGCTGTGTTTTTGCACAGATAGTGCAGGCTCCCCCGAATGTGCTTTCAGTCCTACGTAAAAAAAACAACAAAGCCTAAGTTTTTCTTTCCCTCATTCCCTACTAGCCCATAGAAGCAGTGGGGGGGATTTTGTTTTAAGATAAACTGTGTAGTGTTCATTCACAGTATCTATCAAAGAAAGCTCTTCTGTAATAGCCATTGGCACAAAACACCAGCTGCTTGGCAAAAGGACCCTGAGAAAACAGTGTAAATCATCAACTTGGAGCCAGGTTGGGTTTTTTTTGCATTTGGTCCTTTCTCTGCTGTTCATGAAATGTCAGTGTGAGCCTATGAATCTACGATGTGTTACTTCTCCTGCCTGCTGATCTTCCCCTTGCAATAGGAGAAGGAAGAACAGTTTCCTAATAAATCAGGAGACTAGCTGCACAGCAGTTTGACCCTTCATGAACCAGTGCTATTGAGCCTTGCTCTCACCCTGTGCTTCCATCACTGAAAATCAGACAGCAGAAGGGCTACATTGCTGTCAGGAGGCAGGACAAAGCGTGCCTTCTGACATCCCTGAGAGGAGGGCAGGTTTGGGTGGAGTTACCCTGCTTTTGTTAAACCGTTTCATCCTACTCTAGGCCTGGCTTTACTGCAGCAGCTTTACTACAACTCCACACATCTAGAGCTGCTGGTCTTTAATGTCATTCCTGGGTTCCCATGCTGCAGTTTTTGTGATTTAACTTTAGAAAGCCCTGACCAAAGAAAATCTGGAGTGGGACATGCCTGTCCCCTTGCCCAGGGGCACCTCTGCCCAGCAGGCTGCAGAGGCAGCCCAGCACCCTTGCAGCTGGGGAGCCCGGAGTGCTTGCCTGCACGGTGTCACCACGTTGTTTCCCTGCATGAGGAAGGTAACCTGTCCCCTTTGTCCTCCAAGGAGGGAACATGATGGGGAGCACATCCTTGCAGCCAGCCAGGTGTCAGGGACAGGCTGGATGTATCCCACCTCCAACAGGTACAGATGTCCACCTGGGTTTATCCCCAGTTTCTGCCCCACTTGTTGGCACCTCTCATGCATGTTCCATGTTCCTCCAGCCCTGCAAATGACCTACAGCCCTTTTAGGGCCATCCCTGGTGCCAGCTGGGGCTGGGTTAGTGTTCACCAACCACCACAAAACTCCATCTGCACTGCCAGAGCTGAAGCTTCAGGATGGAGATGCTCAACATACAAAGCAGATGTGTTGCACCACATTATCTGATGTTACAGTGACATATAAAACCTATGAAATGCAGAAAGGCAGACAGTGAGAGCTCCTCAGAGCTGGTAGCACAACTGTGGTTTTGTTCATAAGCATCACAAAGAACATTACGTTCAGATGTTTAAATTAGCAGCAAAACAAAGCATTTAAGACCAAGTATGCCTTTCACTATCCCTGCTGCAGCTGATTTGTGTTCATACAAACAAAGAGATGTTTTGGCTTCTAACACATATATGAACTTTTAAAATAGACTTTTCTTTTTTCCCCTTTTTTCTCTTCCTCTCCTCTCCTCTCCTCTCCTCTCCTCTCCTCTCCTCTCCT
>VXBC01003922.1:401523-431970 GCA_013399945.1 Ploceus nigricollis | reverse complement strand
TCCTCTCCTCCTTTCCCTACAAAGCTTGTCAGGAGCTCTGAAAGCCTTTTGCAAGCTTATGTCTCTGCATTCTTAGTTCAGAAGTGGTTTAAGGACAGTTGGCTGGAAAAGGATGTGCAAACCTTTCCCCTCTTTCTCCTGGAAATGCTTTGAATTGATGAATAATTTTGATGGGACAGAAGAGAAACAATGGCCAATTTTGTATGAAACCACAATGCCCGCAGAGGCTGTTTGCTTCCCAGCCAGGAGCCCTGACATCTGTGCCACAAGATGAGCTTCTGCTTCTTGCAGATTTTTCCCTCAAAAGGAGATGGGGAATCTTTTCACCTTTCTGTTCCTCTGTGGGGCAACTCATTCTGTGCCCTGCATCAGATTGGGAGTGACAGCTCTGACTTTTGCTCTTCTTTTACATCAGTTCTGGCTTAAAGAAGCAAAGAGTTAAAAGAAGAAAGGAAAAGTCTTCAGATCCATTTATGGAAGTCTGCTCAGTGACAGATGCCTGCCTTACAAAAAGCTGCTTCCAGGGGAAAGGATGTGCAAAGTCATGTTCATCTGGTGACCGAACCTATGCATGATGTCCTCACTCATACGCAGTTTGTGCTAATTGGCATCATGGGCTTGTGCAGCTCTTCACTGCAGGCTTAGAGTGAGGATGGTGAAGGAAAAGGCTCCTCTGTGGATTTCTTCAAGGGACCAGTGGCTGTCCCCACAGTGTGAGCTTCTCAGGGGCTTTCTGGTTTGACTGCAAACCACCCTGGACAACTTGGAAAAGGAGAAGGAGGAAGAGGGAGAGGAGAAGGATGAGGAGGAGGAGGAGGGGAAGTGGAATGGTTCAACCAAGTCCTGCACTGTTTCAGAGTAGTGCAAGGCTGGTAGCAAAGCCCTGTGAGCCCCTGATGCGTGCCTCCACAGCCCCAGCTGGCATGCTCCTTTCCACAGGCACAAACTGAGGCTCTCCTGCAGCTGCTGAACCAAGCACTTAGGCTTATTGAGAAGAGCTGGTCTGACTCATGCATCTTTAGGAAGCTGAGCACAGGGTGCTTTGCTGAACAGCCAGTCTTAGTACCCACCAGCCCTCTTCTGAGCCACCTCTTTTTGCTGCATTTAATGGAAGCAGATACCCCTTTCTGCTAAATACTGGGCTTTTCGTGGTCGTCTGAACTCCAAGCACTGCCTGCTTGTGTCCTTGCCTCAGACAAGAAAACAAAACTCCAGTAGGACCACAGCAGAGTGCCTGTCAAATAAGAACTCTTTCAGCTCTAGTGAAAAAGCTAGAGTTTTCATATTTTTAGGAATAACTCACACTCTTGACTGGAGTGCAGAGGGCTGCTTTCTATGCCACTGTATACTATGAGAGCACCAAGAAGTTCCTGAGGTTAAACTCATCTGCAACAGCTGAGGATATGATCTGTGTATAAAGAAATAAGACAGACTGGGGAGAAACACAGCCAAGCAAATTCTCCCTTGCCTTACTGCTTGTCCAGCTTGATGGAAGTGAAAAACAGTATCTTCCTGAGCAACTCAAACTCATTCAACCTCTTTTCATATCTGGAATACACAGCATAAAAGTGAGTCTCCTCAGTTCAGGTCTCTAACAAAAAACTTAGAGCAGATTCTCTCTAAACTGCCTGCTGCAGCTCTCCCTTCACTATACACGGAGATGGGGCTGTATAATTAGGCTTCAGATGTTTAATTTAGACAACTGAGTTAGGAACCCAGATTAGATGATAGGAACATTCCCTTACCCTCCTCATCTTGGATGCTTCTAGTCACACTGGAGTAAGATGCCTGGAAGAGTGAGTGTGAACACCCTATGATTTATCAAGCAAAAGCGGATGACTTTCTAAGGGTGTTGTATAGAGTGACGTAAAAGCCCTCCAAATTAACCAGGTGGGAGATACTATCATAGGCTGAATTTCCCCTAATATCTGTCAGAGAATGTTTTTATGCATTCCAGGAAGATCGCTTTTATATGTACAAACAGCATTTGAAAAACCTGAATATTGCAAGATCCCAAGAGCTGGTTTTACTGTGTCTAATATCCAGAGATACAGCTGAGTGAAGGCTGCAAAATAGCTCCTTTCAGTAATTTTCTGGAGTGTTTATAAGAAGTTGGCTCAGCCACACGGGACTATCTCCTGTGTTTTTCTCCTGGGAACATCTGAGCTCTCAGGATACAAATTTCAGGGCCAACCATGTTTCCAAGGCACATACACAAGGAAACATGGACACTAGCATTGCAATATCATGAGCCCAGGCTGTCTGCCAGAAAGACTTGTGCCTTCATCCAGCCAGGGAAAAGAAGCAAATGCTGTGTCACTCCTTCAGCAAACTGAATGGTGGAGCCCAAACAGGAAATGTGGACTAATCCCTTCAGACGCTGAAACTGGAACCACTCCTGACAGTAGGGAGCACACACCTGATTTCTGCAGCCTCATGGTGTAAGTCACCCATTGGAGTGATATGTTTGGACATCAAGTGATGCAGCAGGTACTCAGCATGCAGAGGGATAAGTATTGCAGCAAACCCAACTGCTGCAGCTCTCACTGGAAGATCCAGGGAGTTCAGGCTTTTTAAAAATACAGTGTTTTGCACACTGAAATTTGAAATTTAAGTGCACCCCAGAGCTATTTTCAGAAGTAGGTAACACTGTGCACAATCTCAAACATAAAAATGAGTGAGTAAATCCCTGAAAGGAGTCGATCCTCACTTTGACTGATAGTTAGTTATTTGTGCAATTCTTAAGAGAAAGCTATTACAGCACTTTGCCTTTTCAACACCAACAGGGAAGCTGCTTACCCAAGATCCTTGTGAACATATTTTCAGATTTATTTGTAGCCCTGCCATAATCCCTTGCCGGAGAGCTGCCCAGCCCCATAGCCACTAGCAGGCACTCTTAGAACAATGTTCCCAACCCCAGCTCCTTAAACTTGGGCAAAGTGGGAGCTGCATCTTGCAGGGTGTAAGGCTCAGATTCAGCCCTTGCACAATCACATAGCAACAGACCCAGGAACAGCGCCTCATTACCAGCCTTGTCTGACAATCAAGTCTTTAATGAGAACAAAGGTTGACAGTGATTAATCATTAAGACATTTCTTGTTCCTTGCTGCACGTGTTGAAGGCAGCCTCCTGCCGAGGCAGTCTGGCAGATTTCCTGTCTGCTCTATACCAGGGCCCATGTCCGGACACACAGGGATGTCTTTTCCCAAAGCCAAGCACACAGTTGAATGTCTTGTCTCCATTTCTGAGCACAGCAATTTCGGAATGCATGTGCATTCTGCAAAAATAATAAACCCTCAGCTGTAAATTTGATTGCTGTATATTCAGGCAAAATGACCTGAAGGAGGTTTGTTCATGTCAGAATTTTTCCCAGAGACATCAAGGATGGATTATTAGTGTTTTACCATGTGCACCATGATGAACTTTTAATGTCATCTTCTGGCATACTGTATATATGAAGGTGTCCATTTTAGAAATATTTTGTTTATTTGTAATGCACGTGTTGAAAGTTCAACAGAGGAGGTTATTGTGAAATGTCTGCATCAGAAGAGGAATGTTGGCTCCATCAAAGTCAATGGCAAAACTCCAGCTGACTTCAACAGGGCTAGAATTTCCTCCCAGATCTCCATCCAGCCACAGGAGCACAGTGGCACTTTTGGCTTGCAGTGACCTCATCTTACACTTTTTGGACAAAATACCTGGTTCAGAGAGACCAGTAGAGAGCCTCCACTGATGTACTTGTGCAAAGACTATCTTGCGCTCTGTGTTGAGCTCTGTTTTTGAATGCCTCATGAGCTCTTATTCTGAAATAAGTTTGCCAAGAAGCACAAATGATGAAGACTCCTCTCTGGTTTTGGACAAAACCAAACAAATAATGATTTGTTCTACTTCAGCATTACAATTTGTGATGGCTGCAATATGCAATATCTACATTACAACAAGCCAAGCCCTTTAGTTTATCATCACACAATTGCAGGAAACCAAATGAGGGAGGTTTAAGAAACTGCCCCTCCTCCAGCTGGAACAAGAGCTGGTGTGAGGGGACCTGTTTTGCCTAGTACTACAGGACAAGGTACGTGCATACTTGCAGGCTCTGTGCTTCCACTAAGGAGTGGTAATTTCCAGCTGAGGCAGTGAAAACTTCCTAATCTGGTTGAATTAGACACTTGTGATTATCTGTCTGTATCTTTACTATGAGTATATATTATCTGTGTATACGTATACCTTATTCATCTAATAAATGTTCTTGTCTCACTGCCATATGTTTATTATCTTTCACAAAAATTATCTAGCCTGAGGTTGATGCAGAACATTTCAGCCCACTTAGAAAAGCCATAATCAATCTAAATAAGAGTCTTGCAAGGGGAAGTGCTGGGTAAACTCAGTAATAGGTGGCTCTCTCATACATACATGTTTATATTTCAACATTCAGTTTACAAAGCAGTGCTAAGAAACACACTAGTAGCAGGCTTATGTATAATGTATCTGTTTTGGCATCTTGCCTTATCCTCATGTTTCCCCCTGGCAGTGACTCTGACAGTCACAGTAAACCAAAGGGTATGTGGGCACTGTACAGAGAGGTGTGCTCCAGAGGATGCTGTGGAGACCTGGGCTGCTGGGATTCCATGGAGCCAAGTGAATGAGGTATATCATATATGATTCACCCTCCCTATTAATTGTCTGTAGTTTAAACAAATTTGTGTCCCTTCTAATTAACAAGCACAAAAAAAAAAAAAGAAAAAGAGAGAAAAAAATGATGATATAATATGGAAATTTTCTTCAAGCAATAAAAAAAGCAAAGCAAATACCATAAATGTCAATTTTTCTGCAGGAGAAGGAAGCAGGCAACCTGAACAAAATATTTAATGACAAAGGAAAAAATAATTAAACATGCAGAACAATAACAACAACAGAAAAACCACATCACTGGGGCCAAACACTTCAATTCAAATGAGCACAACATGGGTGACATGACTGTCAGACACATACTAAGATCAAAGCTCTCCTGCTGAGAATACACAGCAAGAACATGAGCGTCCTGAAACTGGAGCCTCCTGGGATCAGCCTTCCAGCACCAACAGCTCGGAACTCTGATGGCAGACAATGGCCAACACTGAAAAGCAATGTGTGAAAAATGGCTTTGACCTGTGCCTCCCTGCACTGATTGAAGCTCCAGAAGGGACACGCCTCAGGTGGAACTGGATCTCTTTGTTCCCAGTTACCTGTCCCAGGACAATGACTGGTACTAACCAAAATCAGTGTCTGGGGCTGGTAGCCAAGTGTCACTGGGCACAGAAGCAGGGAGTGGAACAAAACCAAATGGTTTCCAACTGGGACAGCCCATGGCACTGGTGCAAGTGCACAACACATGGTTCAACAGAGCAGCTTTGACTGCCCATCTATGCAGTTTTAAATGAGTCCTTACCACACGATCCCAACTATGGTCTTCCCTCTCCTTCCTTTATAACAACCACTGTCTTTGTTACAAAACAACTTAATTTGATGGGAGTTAATTTGCAGGAATTGACATAAACCTAAGCTCCTGCCATCCCCTCACAAGGTCTTGATGAGTGTGATAAAATGGTGCCAGTGGCTGCAGCACCCTGAGGGTTTGAAAAATCTACCTATCCCTCATCTCTCTGTGCCAACAGCAGTTTCATTAAAATGTGAAAACACTAGGTTTCCTAAAAAGCACTCCTGGGATTTGACTGATTTTTCATTATGATCTCAAGATGTAGGAAGCAGTGTGGTTTTCTCAGGTATCCCAGCAGTTCCAAATACTTCTTTGGGTCAGGCAAAGAGTAAAGTCAGGACCCTGAATTTTAGGAAAGCAAAATTCCAGCCATTCAAAGGGTTAATCAATAGGACCCCATGATAAACTGCCCTCAGGGACAAGGGGGCACAACAGAGTTGGCAGATCTTTAAGAAGGCTTTCCATAGAGTATAAGAGCGCTCAATCCCCAGATGTAAGAAGTCAGGAAAGGGACGCGAGAGACCAACATGGATGAGTCAGGACCTGCTGGTCAAATTAAAGGGCAAGAAAGAACTGCACAGGTAGTGGAAGCAAGAACAGGGATCCCAGGAAAAGTACAGGAATGGTTCCCAGCTGTGTAGGGATGGGGTCAGAAAGGCCAGTGTGGCTGGAGCTGAACTTGGCAAAGGATGCAAAGAGTAACAAGAAGGGCTTGTTCAGCTATGTCAGCCAGAAAAGGAACGATAAGGAAATCTTTACCCCCTCAATGAACATGACCGGCAAACGGGTAAGAATGGATTATGAGATACTCAACAACCTTTTGCCTCAGTCTTCACTGGCAATCTCTATTCCCACTTCTATTTTAAACTAAAAGAGTGCAGATTCAGTCTAGATATAACGAAGAAATTTTTTTATGAGATTGGTGAATCACTGGAACCGGTTCCCCAGGGAAGCTGTGAATGCCCCAGCCCTGGAAATGTTAACCATCAGGCTGGACGAGACTCTGAGCAACGAGATCTAGTGGAAGGTGTCCCTGTCTATTGCAGGGGAGTTGGACTAGATGATCTTTAAAGGTACCTTCCAACTCAAACAATTTTATGGTACTAAGATTCTTTTCCTTGGAGGGGCAACAGAGCTAGACAGAGCTCCTCCACTTCTGCTTTCAGCCTTGCAGAGTTTAGCTCTTTGCCTGGCCAGGATCCCCATAATGGGAATTGATCTGCTGCCTCTTTGCCCCTCTGGTAGCATTACCATGCATGGTGGTTACCTCCTGCAGGAGTAAAAGGTTATTTCAAAGGTGACATAGGGCCACTAATGCTGTATAATGGCACAGACCCTTCAAGGAGCACCTGGCATCTCACTGAGCTCCCAGAAAAGTGCAACAGTACTTGGATGTAGTGAGTTGTTTCTTCTGTTCTTTATCTCCAACCTTGAAAAAGCTGAAATGGAGCCAGCTAGAGAGGTCAAAATAGCTCGATCCACCAGGGACCAGTTCTGCCTTGGACAGCATGCCTGGGAGGAATTATCTGAGGAAAGTCTTCCTTAAATCAGATGAAGTAAAAAGTGAATTATACTTCTGGCATTTATTTAAGCTATTTACTGCCCAAATCTTGCAGCGTGGGAAAGAATAACAGACTATCCAGAGCCTGCCGTATGCCAGCTATCAGATAACGTGCGACTCCGGAGAATGGGAAGGTTGGTGCCAACAAAAACTTTCTTGGACAACTTCTGCTCATTTTGTATTATTCTTGTGCAAGAGCAGTAAAAACCTGTTTTGCATCCCTGTTTTTAAATAGACTTACTCTCTTTTGAAAAAGAACAGGTGGACAGGGTATCACTGTCCTGTTTTCTTTCTCTGAGCAAGGGAAAGCACAAATGCAATTGCCTTTGCCAAATCACTCTCATATTTTGCTGTGGTATTTGCCACATTTGGGATATGGCAAAGGTAAATACCCCAGAGAGCAAGGAGTAGCTGAGGGCGCTGGATAGCCTTTTATACTCAGATTGTCTGCCCTGCCAGACAAGCACTGGGCTTTGCTGAGGGGGATCACCGTGCTGTCTTCTGGCAATGCTTTGAAGAGACACTGGGGAGATGTAAGTTCTGCCCTCATCTTCACGTGGTTGGTCTCAGCTACACAGTTAAATCGACACATAAACTAAGAAAAGACCCTGTTTATTGGTATCAGACTTTTTAGGGGCCAGAGTGTATCCTTCTCACAGTCTGATGGCAGAGCTGAGGTGGTAAAAATTACAGTAAGGAGCTTTCACTGGCATCTGCAATGCCCATTGAGCTGTGTTGGACCAGACAGCTCAGACAAAACAGTGAAATAGAAACACCCAGCTGACCACTTAACTGTGCTTACAAGGAGAGAACCAGCTGAACTAAATGAACTACATGAGTTGTACTAAATTCTGCAAATAGTTGGTTAGATACCACTGAGGTAAAAAAAAAAAAAAAAAGGAATTGGCTTGGTTTGATTTGAATTCCCTGCAGAAGTCATCCCTTTGCAGTCCTGGCAACTGGACAACAATAGAAGGCAAGGGAGAAGCGCTCATTTATTGCAAGCTTGGATTATTTTGGATTTTAGATGTTCAAAACCTGCATATTTGCTCTACAGCAAAACTATCTTAATCTGTGACATCCTTTTCCTATCCTAAAAGCAAAAGTTGGATTCGTTCTTGGGCCACAGACAGCACATGTCTCCTTTAACTTAAAAATAAGGTTTAAATGGAACTTACTTGGCTCACTGGTTTGTACTATCTGACACAGGAAAACATTTTATCCAATGACTGCTTTGCAGGCTATTCCTGCAAGTGACCTTCCCTGTGGGTCACACAAAAGTTTCTGGTAAGTTTTTAGAACTCACAGGCAGGAGAAGCCTACCAGGACACTATGTGGATTCAAACAATAGAAGGAGACTCTGACACAGAAGACTTCACATACCTTTGTTAATTAGGAGAAGGGAAAAAATCTTTTGATGGGTCAAGCCATGGATTCAGAATATTCAAAATATCATGACAGAAGTTTGATACTGGATACCAAGGAGTTGTGATATGACATTTGTGGGGCTTGACACCAAAACTCTTGATAAATTCTACTGAGGTTACCAGGGGTCTTGATAAAACATCTCTAAAATACTGTGTCCCTCTTGTTATTACAAATCTAGCAGTGATGGAAAATAATGAGAATTTTAACCAATGACATAAAGTATCTCAAATGGGTGTTGAAATATGTATGATTATGTAAATTAGATTGCTTGAGCTAGAAAGGGCAGGGTTACACAGTAGTTGATTGGTGTGTTAAAGAACTCTTTCCACGTACATCTTGTTCTCCAGACAAAAGAGGTGTCAAATTCAGGGAATAACCCCTTACTAGCAAGGTCTTGCTCTGTAAAAATGCTTCCTTGATTTTTAATAATGTTAGTTATGCCTCTTGATTTCTGCCCCACTTCTCTGTAATATTTTTTGTGTGACTAATCAGAGTTGAATCTTACAAAAATAAAGTGTTAATTAAGCTTTATCTAATCTCAATCTAATCTGACAGCACCAACCCCCATCTGCTGCTCTGCTGTGCGCTCCTATTTGGACCACCTACTATCCATGGATAATTAGGTGTCGCAACTACTATGGCATCTGAATTCAGGAGAGTGCTGAGTGATTCCGACAGCCATCTTTACAGTGGGCCCACCAGTCCTTGCTTTCCCAGACATGCAGTGGACAGGACTTACTGTATTATCCCATCTAGGAGCCAGAAAAAGGCTTGTTTCGTGCCATCAGAAAGTTCAGTACCAAATCCAGTCACCAGGGCTCTCCCATCTGTTCATGGACTGAAGGCAAATCGTTGTCTCCATAGGGTTACTGGCCAAGTCTGGCCTCTGGAATGAATGGGATGAGTCTGGAGGTGCCTCTCTTCTCCTGCTGACTGGAGGAGTGTGGGGGCTAATTTTGGGCATACACTGAAACGAGACAATTCTCATCTGATGGTAAGAAATCTGACTAAGAAAGTACACGGGCACCAAGTCTGTAGTAACAGAGTTAGGAGCCAAATGCAAATGGCATTGGAAAGATCCCACTGGGCTTTGGACCAGGCTCTGTCATACAGACAAGTTAATAAGTGTGGGACATGGAGAGCAACGTGCAGAGAAGTACAAATCCAAACACCCTCATGGTTAGACATATTTACTTCTGGCCTGCACCTCTCAAATCCTCTGGGGGAATTACTCCAACCAGTGCTCACCTTGTACACACAGTCATTTTGCAAAGATAAGGGATGATTTAATGAATTCTCCTCCCTTGCTCAAATCAGTTATCTAGTCTTTGTCCACACACACTGCATGACCTGATTTTCCTCTCTGAGATAAGTCTTCCTAAGCTGCTAAAAGCTTGTCTGAAAAGCCAGCTCAGAGGTCAAGTGAGCAAGATTTCATCATTTCACTGGATATCTTTAAGGAGAAAATGAAAACTTTGTGTTACACTGCTAGTCTGACAGCATTAGACATAATCTAGGTCCAAAGAAATCTTGCAATGCTCACTCCACTGGTGGAAAGCACAGCTTCTTGAAATACCAGTGGTTCCCTAGCCAGGGCAGCTATCAGTTTAAATAAATAATAACAAACAAAATTAAAAAGAAACATTAAATTAATCATAAGGGTCAGGCAAATACCTTGCAATCTAGTGTAAGTAAAGGTCCCAGATAGCCACGAAAAGGACTTTGCCTTTTCTTTGCTCCATGAACTAGGACAGAAATGCTCTGCTGAAATAAGGGGTAAAACTCCCAGCAGCTTAAGTGGGGCCATGGGCTCCCCAGGAGTTTGCATAGCTCTGTATGCAGAAGGGTATCTGGCTTCTGCAAGGAGCAGACGTTTAAAGGCATGGCATACTGAAAATCTGCAGCATAAATGGCACAATGGATACACAGATAAGCAGACAGCAGCTGATCTATTCCTTCCTAACAAAGAAGGACAGCCCTCTTTACAGCTGAGAGACCTATCAGCATCTTTGATATCATTGTTCTTGGGGGAACTGCTGAATAAAGGGTCTCTGTCTTTTTGAGCATAATTACAACCGATTTTTTTTCCCTGATAAAGAATGTAGTCATTGAGCCATAATGGCATTATTTGATGACTTAAATTCATCCTCTAATCCCTCCAAAATGGTATAAATTATTGAACAAGTCACTCAACCCTATAAAAGCACTTTAAAAACATTTTGTTCAGCACGATAATGATCAGACAGAATGTAGCAAGAGTTACAGTAAATTAGACTCATGCTCCAAGCTGGCTGCCACTCAATATACTCATAGCTAAATTCTCACCTACTGAGTAAGACACTCTGTCATGGATAAATTAAGACATAGTCAGTTCTAAAGTGTGTTGGCAAGGACCCTTAGTTCCTTCCCATTTTTTACAGAGAACATCCATGTGATTTCTGGAGGTACTATCAGAGAGCTACACAATGTTATGCCTTGGAGAGATGCTGTGGTACCTCTGAGCAAGCTCAGAAACAAGGAAAATTAGTTTGGGTAGAGATAATGTTCCCAGAACACCATTTCCAGCATGTAGATCAGCTTCTCAGCTTCTGCCTGAGTTTCTCTGCTGCCAGCCTCAAGTGGTGCCACAAGTTAACCCTAAGGTGCCTGGAGGTGAACCTCCCTGCTTAGCAAACCACACCCACCAGCCTCAGAGCCACTCCTGCAGTGTTACTGTGCTGTGAGTGAGCAGATCTACCCCAAATCCAAGACCAACACCAATGAAAGCCTTGCTGAGCAAGGCTGTGAAAGGCTGATCATGTCTCACCCTGCCACTTACCCTTACATGGCAACCATGATGCCCCAGTACAGCGAGGCCTCTCAGTGTCATGGTACTGGGATAAAAAAGTGGGATCCTCATCTCCACTGATGTCCCTCATGATCACATATCATTGGTGAGCACAACAACTGCAGATAAGGCACCTGAAATACTCAGCTGAGGATATGGTTCGACAGTGCTTGTAATCATCCAAAATTTGTTAGTTTTTATCAGCAATATCAGTGTGACAAAGCAGTTATTCATGATGCTCCTTAACTCTGCTTGAGTGTTATCACTGACAGTGACAAATAATGTGTACCAATAATTACAACAACAGTGCTGTAAATTCTGCATTTCTCTGAATTACTGATAGGTAGCTGGCAATTTTACAAAAGTGAATTGCTTTCAGTAAGCATCAGAATGTGATTCCTTGTACTCCTGTCTAGGAGAAGTGCTACAATCCTTAGATGTGGCACAGTCATGGACTAGCAGATACTTTTGAACCAGGTCCATTTTGAGGAATTTGACCCATTTTATGAAACACAGTCTAAGTTTGTTCCTCTGGAGAGCCAGTGTGCTTGAGAGCCAAGCCAAAGCACTGATTCTGCCCAGTTGCCAATGTATCTGGGAAATTTCAGCCCACAAGCTAAACTTCATCTTCTTTCTCTTCATTGTAATTGGTGCCTCAGCAGAAACCCTGGTCTGACCTACTCTGCTGCCCTTAATTCTGTGCAAAAATCAGTGATACATCCACAACACAGCAAGATCTAGTACAAGTTTCCCCATATGAGTAATAGTGGGTTACAACAGCTTTCTCCTATCCCAGATTCTATTCTATTCTATTCTATTCTATTCTATTCTATTCTATTCTATTCTATTCTATTCTATTTAAATGAGCATAAGAGCTAGCAAACAGCTCCGGTTACCTGAGTATCCTGTTTCCAACAGCAACTAGTAATAAATACATGGAAACAGAGGGCAAATAGAATGCTTCTCCCCCTCATATAACTTCTTCATGTCAATCATACCTGCATGCCTTCATCAGGCCCTCCCAGATTTCTCCTGACCACCTTTGCTGCCTTTCTCTGATCCTCTTCTAGAGAGAACAGAACTGCAGTGCAGCAGCCAAAATGGGAGTGAATTGTGAATCATGGATTGAAACACTGGGGTAATGATATGTTGTAGTCTGCTTTCTAGTCCCTTGCCAATATTTTGTACCTGCTATTTGCCTTTCCACTAACTGTTGACCTGATATTTTCAGAGAACTACTCATAACAACCCAATATATCTCTGAGCAGTGGCAGTTAAGTCAGAGCTCGTGATTGTGTACATAGACACAGGATTGTTTCTTTTAACCATATCTGTTACTTTGTATTTCTAGACATTTGGCATTTTTATAGTAATTTATTTGACAGGAACCCTTTTTTTTTTTTTTTTACAGCTGGCTTTTAGTTTTACACTGAGTAATTTCTCCTATGAGCAAATTTTTCCTCTGTTACCCCTTTTAATAGATGTATTTGTCTGTTACACATCAAAGATCTTGTCTTTAATCCCAATGATAAAACTCCTTTATTAAGAACCTGACCATTTATTCACACAATTTTTTCCTAACTTGATTTGGCTGTCTCTTAGCCCATTGATAGTCTGCACTTTGTTAGATAAGAGTCTCCACATTTCCATATTTATATAGCAAGCAAAAGGAAATAGAAGTTCCTTTTAAGCGAGACAGGGAGCAGAAAACAGGTGTATGCTAAAACAGACCCGAAATCCACCCACACCGACTCTTCCAACTAACATTCCTGGCTGTACATTCTCTAACCAACCAGCAGACTGCATCCAAAACACAGGGAAAAGACCCAAGGATCCCAATATCCATATGTTCTGGTACTTAGAAATGCCAAAACAATCCTACGCCAGCCGGAATTGTCCTGCAGGGACCTACTGGCTCTGTCCAAGACCCTCCTGGAGTGTCCCTGTCCACGAACCGGCCCTGTGTGTACACAACAGCAGAAAGCACAAAGCCGGTCATGCTGGCTTTCAGCCTACCTGGGGATGCCTGTGCTTGAAAATTCTCAGTTGCCCTTTGAGGACAAATGCCCATAGCTTTCGTAGGATTAGAGCAAGACATTTAATACTCTCTCTCCTCATCTTCCACTTGGAAGCCAAGATGTGAGGTGCTGACACAATGGACACAATCCTAACGTTCGTATCTTGGGAAGAAACAAAGCTATCACACTTGGATTATTACCTTAAGGCTTAGGTTAATACTTTAAGGCTCTTTATTATCATAGGCATGTTTTAGGAAGAGAGGAAAATAAAAAGATCATATAGAAATTCCTTTCATCGTGACCTTTCCTGCAATCTTCTGGGGACCAAACCAAGCATACAGCTGGTATATGTACAGGGAAGACATGGACTGAGACTGAAGCAGGGTCACATTCATAAGCTCTGAAAATGTAAAGACTCACATAGGCTTTTTTCCCTCTGTAGATATATCAGGCTGGAGCATCTTTACATTCAGAGGAAGAGGTGAAAAAAGAGATTACAGATTTATAGGAAAAATGGAAAGATTTGGAAGGCAAGCTTCTGCCTCTTGGAGAAATAATCTTTCAAAGAAAGCTTACAGTGATAGTAATAGAAAGGAAAACTTCTTGATTTGCTTTCAAAGACCTCTATGAGCTTTTCCTCAAAAGACAGAGCTCCATATTTCTAGGCCATCACAAGACCCAGCATTGTTGTACCAGAGGGCAAGGTCAACCTAACAAACACCTGTGCCAGACATTCCCAGCATGGAAGTGTGCAGGACCTTTTTACTGGTTGCCAGAAATTTCATTTAGGAAGATTTGTTAAATGGCCCCATCGAATCTTGTAATCAGGACTGTGAGGCACCAGAATTATACTTTTCTGGGGCTTTTCCTGGAGTTGTGCTGTCCGTAGCTATGTTTTGACCTGGCAAGGAACAAGCTTTCTTTTCATAATTTCTCTGATATTTTGAGATTTGCATCAGTAATGCTGGGAGAGCAAAGTGTGAATCATATGAAGCAAGAATGGAAAACTGGCTGAGCATCCCCTGGAGAATACAGAAGTCATCTGATCCACTGTGCTCACCCTTGCTTTCCATCACCCACCTGCTATCCCCTCCCCAATTCTCTCTTGCTCTACCTTGTTGAGTTTTGAACATTCTTCACATTTATATGGGAGAGGATTTGTTCAGTGGGATATTCCCTGAAAACTGGCCTTTGGTAAAGTCCTCTGTGCAACAGCAGCACTCCTCCCTTTCTGTAATGACTCAGATGAGTAGGCCCAGTGACTCAGTGGCTTGGAGAGCTTAAATACCAAGGCACTATTGACAATAGCCTTCCCTAGCTTGAGTAAGGATTACAAATCTCAGTGCTTTGGGATTGAAAGATTCCCTCAGCACCCTTACGCCTCTTTAAGTTGTTTGTACCCTCCCTCCCTTGTCTTGCAAAGCCATAATCAGGTAGTACACCAATAAAAACAGTGGAAATAAAAACTTTCTAATTTCCTGTGGCTGCTTAGGCATCACTTTGGGATCCTCAGGGAACTAAGTTAGCATTAAGAGATCAATGTTATCCCACAGTTTCTGACCTCACAAAACTCAGAAGTGTTTTAGCATTTTCTAAAACTGCAACTCCTCAGTCTGTTTTCTCCAAGAAAAGAGAATATATGCTCCTAAAATTGTTGCCATATTTATACTAAAATGCAAAGGACTGAATTGCCATAAAACCCCTGGACTAACCAGCAATGGAAGTCTGAAAGCTGCAGATGAGAGCAGCATGCCCTTGTCTCCATGCCAGGTCCTCCCTCCTGCCCACCACAATGAATGCACGTGGCAGCATTAGGCTGCACTAACAGAGAGCAGGCAGCAGAAAAGGAGATATCCAGGAGGTGGAAAAGCACATAATGGGAGATGAGAGACTGAGCAAAGAGAGAGAGGTTACTAAATGGACCAAAACCAAAAAATTGTAAAGAATTACTACTGATTTCCCTAATGTCCCTGTCCATATACACATGGGAAGCATCCAGAGCTACAGTGACCGAAATAAAAATGCTATACAGATAAATACACGTTTACATGTTTGTTGTGATGTAGGTTAACAATAAGGAGGAGAGGGGATCAAAACATTCTCAAATAATCACACTCTTAAAAGATTACATTAAGCTCTGATACACTGTTGATCCATTCAGGCAGGACGAAAAGATTATTTAAACTGAATGTGATTTTTACATATGTAAGTAATTTCATTTGTGCACATTTTTGTTCTGCTTTCTTGGGGAAGGAAAATGTGATGCACTTTGAGTGCCTAAAGACTTCGACTTGACATTTATCTCATTTGTTGAAAACAGATCCCTCTGAACTGATTTAATAAAAGTTTCTAGTGCCAAGTTTCCTGCTCGGAGCAATTGTTTTTAATAGTGAATGAAGGTATTTCAGTACCCTTCCCCCTTTTTTATTCCAGTCCCACAAAATCCCGTTTTTTTACTTTCAGATTTTGACTCTTCATTATTTTTAAAAACTATCAAGTTTGACAATGTGATTGTGACTACTTTGTTTTGTCCTAAACGCTGTCTATTCCTTTTCCTGCCAAATAGACAAGCAATGAAATGAAGATGGGAAAGAATTAGCACCAAACTTTGTTGGAGCTTTTTGGCAGTATGTGTGTTCACAGTGAAAGTAAACAAAACATTATTTGTACGTATTTACAAAAAGCTATCAAGTTTTATGACAATAAGAAGGCAGCTGCTTAACTACTCCCCTGGCATTCCAGACAGGATTTCAGAGCTCTTGGACTGACTCACATGTCACTTAGCACATTTTGTAGAGGGTACCTTATTTTTCACTAGGAGGGTGATGAAGCATTGCAGCACTGAAAAAAGCAATATTGATTGTGGGCTCTGAGTACACGCAGAATTCTTCAAACAGTAGCATTTTCAGCCTTACTTCTTCTTCTTCTGGCTACTATTATTATTTGAGCTGTTATTAGTATTGTAATAGTTTAATTTAATTACATTAGGTGTATTATTGCATTCTGACAAAGAAGTCCTTGGGTGTTTTTTTCTTCTATGGTGTTAAGTATTGGGACAAGTACAAAGAAGACTTTACAGATATGAAAACTAAATGCAGGAAGCTTGGAGAGCTTTGAATTTCAGTAGTAGTTAAATCTCAAGAGACACAAATTTGTCCTCCCTCTGCTTCCCAGAAGTCCATTTCCTTTCTCTGAACTGGAACAATCCCTTAGTTTCCCAGAGTTCTGCTATCTGGAGCTCATGTGAAATTTATGGTGGCAAGGACGGTGAAAATGATCTTACTTTCCCATCTTCATATTTTTCGAAGAAATTACTCAATGTTTCCTTGTTTTTGAGAGGAGCTGGCAATGATGCTTCTGATAGCACAGATTCCCTCTGCAGGAGCAGGTCCATCCCCTCACCTCAAGCAGAGGAGTAGGTGTGCCCTTGCCCAAGGATGAGGTGCTTCATGGAGTGAGCCCTCATGGAGACCAGCATAAAAGCCACAGCAAGATGCAAATCCTTCAGTGGCAAGTTTCAGGGCCCAGGTAAGGGAGAATAGATTTGAACTTTCAAGCAAATGAAAACATAGGTCATCCACATTCTTAAATCCCTGGCGAACCGGCTGCCTGGTTAGCCACCTATGCACCCATCTGCCCAGCCACCTCTGTGACTGCCTATTATTTTTCATCACCTTATCTCCTCTAGATCTTTGAGAAATGATCTTTGAAGAACTTGAACCTTACAAGTCTCTAATGATTCATGGTCTTGCAAGTCATTACTAAGTCCCTGACTGGCTTCCTTGTAGGTACCCTTCAAATACTGGAAGGAATCCCCATCCATATGTGCATTCCTCCTTTCCTATGACAAAATGATACAGGTATCTTCGTTACTGTCAGCTCATCCAACTCCAGTTTACAGAGAACTTCTCTTTAATGACTGCAGCTCAATGACTCTTATTTAGATGGGCCCCCATGTGTGTTCTGCTTGTTTTCTTTTTCTTTTTTAATCATCTGGCATAGCCCCAGATACTTCCTGATAAATCATATCTAATGTCTGTCTTGTGGTTTTCTGATGTGAACAACAACAACAACAAAATAAAAAATCAAAGTGGTAAAAAACAATATTAAAAACACATTTAGTGCAATCACGCACTGGGGAGAAATGAAAAAAGCACTAAACTCTACCTTCTTCTCTACAACCACCTTGAAAGTTTGAAAGTTACAGTGAAAACGCAGTGGGTTGTAGAATGAAGCAGTAATGAGAATCAGAGGATTAAATCAAAAAACAATTAACAGTTTTATTCTTGACATGCTGTTTCCTGCTTTTGGTTTAAATTTATCTTTATCATTCAGGCATTTGCATAACTGCTTAACTAAGGTGTTAGTGGCATTACTCAAGGAAGTTCAACATTTTGCTGGATTAGAGACATGCATTTTTCAGTCCCCAATGATGACAATTATTGTTATTGTGGTTCCTGCTATTAAAAGCTTTCCCTTCCAAAGCTTCTTTAGGCTCATTTATCTTTCCACTTACTTAAATTTCTAGATTTTTAACCTTCGATTTTCCTTTATACCAATTCCTACTGATTGCATTAAATCTTCCTGTTTGACCTCTTTCTCTCTTCCCCCCTACATGCTCCTTCCCAGCTCATATGGCCACAAACAGCAGTGGTGGCTGTGATTCAGCAGCTGCTTGGCCAACAAGGGCTGGACAACCATCCCACCGGGAGGAAAGCAGTCACTTCAGTGCTCCAAGCTGCGGAGAAAGTGGGAGGTGGGATTCACCCCTAGCTAGTGGCTAGACATAGAGCATTAATTTAATCTTCCGTATCATTTGCTCACAGCTGCTTCCAACGCGGCTTTTCCTTCTGACAATGTCCGCGCTTCCCAGCAGATGGCATCTCCTCCCAACTTCTACCTGAGCTCACCATGTGCCCAAAGACACAGCCTGCACCCGCTTTCTTTTGAAACGACCAGTGTTACATTCTATCTGTGCAGGAAACATGCCCAAGGGAAGTGCAAGTAGGAATGAATCTACACCATTACACGTTTGTTTTGCAGCTCAAGCTACTTGTGTTTCTCTCAGTGTTCAGACAGTTATGGATTTTTCACCCAGAAATCCAGACCCAGTGTTTATTTGTAGACCAGCTCTAAAAAGCAACCAAAGAGTGCAAATAATTTGCATCTATTATAACAGGAACTCTAAAATGGAGTATGATCTTTTACTTGGCAAAGCCAAATGGAAGCTACAATAACAAGGCTGATGAGGCTGATGTACAAGACCTTCCCTTCTTAAGCAGCTGCTGGAAAACTGGAATGGTTGCAACCCTCAACCCTCAGCCAGACACTGCATGAACACATGCAGTAGAAGAACACTTTCTTGTCCTTCCCTATATAGCAGAACAGTGTCTTTCCATTTCACCTCTGAGGACAATGTGAGTATGACTGAGTGACACCAAGACCTTTGTCCCAATGGTTTGGTAAGTTTAGATAGGCAGGTTTTGAATAAAGCTTTGACTGGCACAGCCATAGCAGCACTGTCACCTCTGCACATCTGCAGGTCCAGCTCCAAATGCTCCTCAGAGCCCAATTCCTTTGTAGGTTGTGAAATAAACAGGGAGGGGGACAGGTGACAGAAAGCTGAGGAGGAAAGGTTTGGAGGAGGATGGTGGGAGAGGCTTTCAGGAAAAATGTGAAGGATGTACTGATGGAATGCACTGCAAGAAGAATTTAGGACAATACCTCTTCTTGGGACACCATGCTGGCTATGTCCAGCTCTATTCTATCTCCTCTTGGCATTGCTTCACTGACCAGTGAAAACCTGAAATGGCTACCAAATGGACAAACAGAAATTATGCTACTGGGCTCATGTGACCACAAATGAATTAGCTATCCCAACTTAGCTGTGAAACGCTGAGAATTCTACATGTAAAAAAATGCCTCCAGGTAAAATAAAGCAAGGCAATTATCTGATATCGGGATTTGCATCGATGCCCTAAAAACAGAAAATGAGATAAGCCTGTAGAGCAAATGAGCCACTTTCTCAGATCTAACTTCTGACAAGATGGTCCCCGTGAATGCAGTCTGCTGAGAATACCAGTGAGTCACATCCAGAAATGGATTTAAGAAGTAAATAAAACAACAAATACAGAAATTATAGTAAATGAGGAGCTGAATCAAAGACAATTTTTTCCTACATTAAGGCTTAAGAAGCGTGCTCATATGAAATGTGATTAGCACTGGCACACTTATTGTATTTTTTATATTTATTATTGTTAATAAACTACACCACTTGTGTTCACAATGCTGCAGAGATGGTGATGATAGAGTGCTTTCAGCTGCATGTTGACCTAAGGCTTTTATAATCAGAAATCTCCTTCTTGGAAAGGCAGACAGAGCCAAGACAGAAATTGAAGGGGAAAACTTTATGTATCATTTAGTTCAAAATCCTGTAAAAATAAAAGCTATATATAGCATATAAATCTCCATAGCTTGTTGGTTTTCTGTTCAGTCACATTTCTAGGTAACAAGGGAGATTTAATAAAAGCTTGAAACAGCCAGAACCTGCTCCTGTTGCAATCACTGATCATTTTTTTAGTTGGAGGGGGGCAGATAAATTGCAATTCGGTATTTTTGAAACTACCACCTTGTCATTTAGCTGGAGTGGCAATTTCCTTTAACATTTTGGACATGAATTTCATTCTCAGAGAGAGAGCAGCCCAGTGGCAAGGGCTGCTAATGCAACACGTGCCAGTTTCAAAGCACCCTCATTTAAAGTAGTAGTCTAAAACCCCCTGAATTTCTGGGGAAACTGTCTCAGTGGAGACTTTCAAAACATAACTTAAATTATTATTTTAGCTAAAATGTGGCTTTTTCTCTTTCTTAAATGCCCTGCTTGAATTCTAATTCATCTCAAATTTCAGATTTCAAGCCAATAGTAAATGGGCAGGAGGACATTCATTTGCTGGGCAATTTTCCCCACCATAGGCAGTTTTGTGCCTTAGGCAAAAGACAGAGGGGAAGATTAGAGCACCATAGGACCCTTTTTCATCCCCCAGCAGAACAGCAGGAGGTGGTGACCTGGTGCCTGGGTCTCTGAGAGAAAGGCAAGCTGCAGCAGGGACCTTTGGGAAGAGAAATGCCTGGGAAGTTTAACACAGAAGGCTACAGTCCCCAGGATGCTGGGAAACAACCACAGGTTTTCAACAGCCCTTGGTTTGGCCTTTTCTGTGACATCGAGAAGACTCCTGCCCTAGACTGGCACAAAGCTGAGCAGTCCATGCAGGAGATGTGGTAGCAGGAGACTCTAATTCCAAGGGATGCCAAGCTCAAGCCAGGGGCTCACGTGAGACAGCAGTTGCTGAGCTAGGGATGACAGCCCTGGCCGAACTGAAGTCCTATCTGCTATTTATGCAAATATGTGGGGCTCTCGGTTCCTTACTGAGGAAACAACTGAAAGCAGGGTAATAGGGAACTATGTGAACTCTGCGTGTGTGGGTGTGTGTGTGCTGCTACCCGCACAGGTTCACCATCCGCCCCTCACCAAGACAGGGCTGGCAAGGTCTGGAGGGCTCAGGAAGGAAAAAACCCGCCAAAATCTCAGCCTATTTTTCCCCCAGGCATTGGCTAAAATCCAAAGACACAGGTTCGCCTTCATTCGCAGATGTGGTGGAGACCATGGGGGATTTCAGTCTTGGACAACTAAGATCCCCTTCTGCCTATTCACTAAGAGTACAGGCTGCTCTGAGAAATGCCTTTGTGCTGGGCTTGTAAGGGGCAGCCTTAATTATTCCCGTTCCTCTTAAATCGTCTCTTTGTGCTACAGGCTCAGTTGTGATGATTTTTCATTTGAGAGGATTGCATCACTTCAGACTTGGGGCCATAAATCCCCCTGAACGGGCAAACTAGTGACAGCACTGGCCTGTTTTACAGCAGGAAAGTGTAAAGTTTATTGTCATTTTTAGAAGTGAAATTATTTTAAAGTGACATAATCTTAAAGAGGAAAAAAGCCCCACACCACACTAAGAGCAACACTGCAGAAAATTAATGTCTTCCCCAAAAAAAGTGACCAGGTTATGGGAAGGGGTGGGAGTGGGTGGGTTAGTGGAAATGGCCAGAGATGAATGAAAACAGGAAAGGAGAGTAACCCTGACGTGGCTGCAATGGCCGGAACACCTTAACCCTTTGTTGTCCCTTTCTGACACTCCTGTGGCTTGGGCTGCCTTGCCTAACAAAATAGTCTGACCCATGAGCGCCCTTCATCTATGAGAAGGATAGACAGGCTCAATCACCCCTCCAGGAGCTACATCCTGGAGCACATCCCTCCAAGGCTGTCCCTTTCTTGGGGACTGCCAGCCATGAACACATGGGAGGCCCTGGGATCGTGCTTTATTTTGATGCAACATTTAGAAAGGACATACCGAGATTTGGTGGGAGGGATAGCAAAGCACAGCCCAAAGATCTGACTTGGCACTGTGCCTGGGTGCAGTGTTTCAGATTTAGAGGGGGAGGATTTTTCCCATGTGCTCTGTACTGGCTTTGCGCTGCTCCTCTGGAGCCAACTGCCCCCACCCCACACTGAGAGCTTCAAAAGCCCCAACTTGGGCTTTCAGTTCTCTTGTTGCCCAGCCATGCTGGAACACCTCCTCTGTCACATGGGATTTGCTGAGCTACCAAAGTGGGGAAAGAGGTGGCCCAAGGAAAAGCAGGGGCATAGAGGAAGAGGAACTGGCCCCTGCTCTGCTTTCTCCAGTATCACCTAGGGAAGTTGTGTCCTTGGTTGAAAAAGAATTCAAAGGCTCTCTTCTGCTGCGCTAAAAATTGTGTCTAACACTCAAAGGCCCTTTGTGATCATGACACCAGAGCAAAGCAGGACTGAACATTTCCAAGGAACATGCTACCATCCCAAAAACGCTGACAGCAGTCCTGGAGGACAGCACACCAGTCAGTCTGAATAAGCAGAGCAAAGCTGTGGGGTCTTCAGGGAGCCCCGTAGCCCTAAGCGTTCCAAGCAATATTTGAAACTAATGATGGTTATCAGAAAGGAGTCTGTACCCTGTGTGTCCACAGAGATAGAACCCTGGCATAGAAATATTTCCAAAGCCTGCTCTTGCTGACAGCTGACTACAGAACTCCACTGTGCTCCTGCAAATCCAGCTCCTTGCTCAGTGCCTGTTACCTCAGTTAGCAACATCCCAAAAGCCAGCCTTCCTCATACGCCCTGCCTCCAGTCTGCGAGAGTGGGGTTGCATTGTCAATTCAAAAGGGCTCATGAACACAGGTCCCTTCTCCAAGCGCATCACCCCAGTGTCTCCAGAGGCTCTGGCGTCTTGTGATCCTAACACAAGTATGTCAGTGTATGTCTTCCCCAAAAGGCCCGACTGCCACGCTCAGAGCAAGTGTTTCAGTAAGTTACAAGGGACATTTCTGTTCAGACAAATGCATTTCTGCAGCCAGCTGCAAATCCATCTCACAGTAATGTTTCTATTCCAGTAGGCAAGTCTATTATGTCAGAAACTGTCTAGCCACAATCGTTCAGAACACAAAAGCAATCACATAATCCCCTTACTCTGTGCGAGATAAGCAAGGCTCCAATAAATGGAACACTTCTTCTCTTGTGGATTTAATCCCCATTTGAGGGGGTTTTTTATTGTTATTATTATCCTTTCTAATCATCCAGGAGTAAGCAAGGATTTCAAATGAAAACTGCGCCTAAAGATTCCTCTCTTTTTATACATGTACATATATGTAACAAATATGCATGAATAACACATACGCATTCACATACACTTTTGCCTGTATATAATATCACTACATTCACTGGTGAGATTCACAAGAACTTCTTTTATTCTGATTCCACGAGCAGGATTCCTTCCCAGCAGAAATATGAAGTGCCGCAGCTTCGTGCCAGTGGTTTCAAGTTGCAGGCTTTAAGCTTTCTCTGACCTTTGTACAGAATTAATTCTTTCTTTTCTTCCTTGGATTTCTAGCTCAAGGGTGATGAAGGAGATCTACTGACTCAATGGGGTCCTATCACCCCAAAAAGCAACTGAAAAAAATAAAAGTTGTGAGCTTCATAAGAATTTTCACCCAGCCAGCAAACTAAGTAATAAAACAAACTTTACGGGAAATAGTTCACCATATTTCTCTTCTGTTTTGACAGTAAAAGGGGAGATCAGTTCTTCTTCTTAAGCAACAAGACATTTGCAGCCTGGGAAAGACTTCATCTCCTCAGTTCTTGTCATGGGCTTGAACATATTTGTCCCTGTTGGGACTCTGTGTCCGACACTCAGCAGTGAGTTTCTGGACTTGCTTGTCCTGGCTGCAGGCTGGGGAGAAGGAAAAAGCAGCTTCATACCATTTCCTTTGGCCTGAAAAGAACTGCTTTTAGGATAAGTAGCAGATTGCTACTTCAAATGAGAAGTGAGAGAGGATAAAAAGTCTGGAGATGAGAGGGTGAATCCAGTTTACAAGAAACCTCTTGGTCATGAATGATTAAGTGAAAAGTTATTCCTTGCTGTACTAATGCCTCAGAATTAATGAAGCATTTAAAGGACACTTAAGACATGATATATATGAAACAGATCTTACTGGGAATGCTTTGTCTTTGGCTCAACCTTCAAAGCCCAAAATAGTTTTGCTTAGGCATACATGGCTGGCAGGTAGACCCTGCTCCCTCATCACAGCAAGAATATGAAAGAACAGAAGTAAAAAAATGCAAAAGACTGAGAGCCACAGAGTGCCCGGGACCACTTCTGCTACTAAAAGCAGGCATGCAAAATGAGGGTAAGAAAAATCAAATCATTTAAGCTATTTCCCATAGCTTGGGAAACACACAGATGCCAGAGAGGGCATGGCAATAGCAGAGCAGCGCCCTACAAAGGCATCTGGTCAGGCCACGGGCAGACAACAGGTAGCAAGAGATCAACTTGCTGCTATTTGAGAAATTATTGTCCCTTCAACTTGATGCCACCTCAGTGTTAATGAGGTGATTCTATTTGCAATTCCCAGAAGAGATCCTGGACTTCTGTGGTTACTAAATACAAGCCAAGAGGTCAGGCTGAAGATGTAAAAGAGATATTTCAAAATGGAAAAGATATCAGCCTTGAAATCAGGTTGAAGAACAACTAAGTTAAAGTTGATGAAGAGCAATCTTTGGAACTGTTCTGACTTGTCTTGTAGCTTTCTGTAGGTAAAAAGTAACATCATTTTTTTGCCCCAAATAAGTGTTTTTGAGGCACTTTCCACTAAAGAAATATAGGCATTAATAGTTCTAGTTATTACATACATATGAAATATCACAATAGCATATCCCAGTTTACAAATGAGAAAAGAACATGTACCATTTTTAGGCACAGACTGCCATTTACTTTGTCATGGAGCGCACTGAGGACAACACATCTATGATCTGGCTTGCCTTTATCTGCTTTTACAACGGAAGTGTGAAATAACTTGAAATAATTAGTTCAACTTATACTGTGAACCAAAAAATTCTGATAGTAGTTCGATTATTCTTAGGGGAAAGTTAGCTAAGTGTAAAAATACTAGCATGAAGATATTAATCACAAGCTTCCAGCCTATGTGCACTGATCCATGATTCAGTGATGTCAATGGGAGAGATAAGTGTCTTGCCAGATTTTGGGCTGCTACAAAAATAAAAGCGTAGGAGTGAGGTTGCACATTTTGAAAGGGTCAAGCATATTGTTTTCAAATTATTAATGTTTTGTGGAGACACTGATATTTCAAAATGGTTATTTGTTGGGGGTTTTTCTTTAGTGGTTTTGGCAGGACTAAATTAAATGCTTATTATTCAAATGCAGAAAAAATGCAGAGAGAAACTTCAAATTCTAGTCCTGATAGAAAGGAATTTTTATTTTATTTCTATTGCTTATTCAAATTGCATCTACATTTGATAAGCATTAGAACAGCTCAGGCATCATGGATGCTTCTCTTTGGTTTGATGATAGAATGAAGTCTTTCATTGAAATATCACTTTTAGGAGTAGAGTAAGCATTAGATTTAAATTCAGAAAGTATAAGATTTTTTTTTTCCTGTGCCAGCAATCTTTACTAACCCTAAATAAATTAAATAAATTAAATAAATATAATTAGAAAAGGTATTTTATAGAACCAAAATCATTGAAGTCACTGTAAGGGTTTCCATTGACTCCAGCGGGTCTGTAGGATTATAATGCAGATTTAAGTGCATTTAATTGAATGAATTAAAACCTTTTTGTTAAACTAGATTAAATAACTCACAAGTTAAATCCTATCCTGCAAAGGGAGCTACCTAAAGAGTAGATTTGCCTGAGCTTCACTTCTAGCTGATTCTTTAAGGAGCTACTGGAAGCCTCTTCCTTCAAACTGTTAATTCAATGGATGCACAGCATGAGCTCTCCCATCCCTCGCCGCTCCACTGCCAGAGGTCTGGCATTAGCTGAGGAGGAACCATGAGACAATAACAGTGACAGGAAATGATAAATGCTTTTTGTCTCCATCCCTGTTTTTGCCCCAAGGGCAAAACTTTTTATTGCAGCCTGGTGGTTTCACCTCTGCTATGTGTTGGCAGCACACTCCGAGCAGCTCCACTGGGAGTGCTTCCTTGTGTGTGTGAGTAAGTGTACATAGCATGCACGTGAAAAGCTCTGCAGAAACTGGAGGGAAAAAAGACTGCTGGCACCAGTATCCATCCACATGTAATAAACTTACAGAAAGCTGAAATGATAGAAGTAGGAAAATGAGTATAGGAGTATAAAAGGCTCATGCAAAATTGGCACCTACTAGTCCAGCTTAATTCCCTGGTTAAATGAAATCTGTTTTGGTTAGCAACAAATACTAGAGACAGATACAACAGTGTGAAATGCATTGCCATAATCCCAGTTTAGCAAGCCTGTTGGGTTAAATCTTGTTTTCTGACACTGGAAACAGACTGGAATATTTGGCCCTTAGGCTTTTAATGCAGAGTCATGGCACATGTAGGAGACTGAACAGAATTTCCTTGGCATGAACTTCTTCAACTGACAAATCAACCAACCAGTTATTTTATCATTAACAAAATCATTTACGCAATCCAAATCCAGCCAGGGAGATTTTCTTGGGAAGGGAGCATAGGGTACCCTCCCACAGCATGTCCCAGCTAGTGATGCCTGGTGTGGTGAACAAACACCTGGCCTTGGGGCAGTAAAACTCCCTGCTTTCTATATAGTCTCTTGCTGTGCCCCACTGCCTTCCATTTCAGCTTTATTTCTGTCCCCCAAGACCACATCTCTGTTCTCAAAAAGGGCTTGAGCTGGCTTAGGGTTTACTAAGGGTCAGACTTGTTCCACAGTTTTCTCTTTTCCGAATAGTCTGTTGATCTGTCCATGGGGTTTTTCAGAGCTGTGCTTTTGTATAGTATTTGCTGTGAACATGGACACTCAGAGGGCTGGGCTCACATTTTCTTTCCATTGCAAGATCCCTCATTTGTTTCTTCCAGCTGCCAGGAATGTGAACACTACCTGTGGCCCGAAAGTCAGGCTGTGTTCTTCTAGGCTGTGCATTGCAGCAATAAAAACATAGTTAACTCTGCTGTTAGTGACCTGAGAGCTAGAGTGTGAGCCATCCAGTCCTCCCTTAGCTGTCAGTGCTATGTGTTGCTAATAGGAAGGGGAAAAAAAGAGTAAAAACTTGTTTCTTACAGTGAAATAAGCAGCTATGACTCAATGCACACCAGGGACTGATCAGTTGAGTAAGAAGGTATCTTTTTCATTCCCTTCTTTTCTCTCCAGAACCAGTGACACTTGGCCTCAAAATCACAATAATGCTACATAGAGCCAAAGGCTTACCTTTGATGTTTTTCCCCAAAAACTTTAGAAGTTGGAAAGCAATGGAAATTTAGACAAAACAGATATTCATTTTGTTCCTCTGCTCCATTATTTTACCTACTTTTCTCCTCCTATGCTTCTGACAGATCTCAGTCTAACTAGAAGAGATGGAGTCACTCCTCCTTCCAGAGGTGACCGTATCATGTTTTGATAGAGACCTGCTGCCAAGGGCTGGAATTGATTTATGTTTCAACTTCAAGATTCCTGTCATCTTGGATCACAGAACTTATCTAGCTGAAGGAATCAGTCAATAGTCCAAACCCCTCTCTGAAGGTACTTCAGTGGAGTCCAAACTGGGTGCTTAAGCAGCAGCAAGTAGTCTGTAGCTAACGCCTCTGTAGCAGTTCTCAGTTAAATAAACCAATCATTCATCCACCCTTTCAAACTGTAGCTACTCAACATCAAACCTGGGATGACAGCCACCAGCAGCTCTCAAAATCAAATTCTCAAAATCCCCCATTTTTGACATTTGGCACTGAAGTCTTTGGAAAAGGTGGAGATGGCAGGTGCATGCTGACTGCTAAAATCAACTTACATGCATCTGACAGACAGCTGTCAAGTGAAGAGCTCTAGAATACCTGACCTCCAGCTTGCTTAAGCAATTTCATGAAAAGAATGTACTGTCTGAGTTCTCATTTTTGCAACCTTTTAACACACAACAGCTCTCATGTCGTGCCCCTTCCATCATTAGCAGCTCTGCCGAGCTGAATCACGCAGGACTCATCCGGTGTGTCGGTCATGTGCCTGAGTCACATGGAGGGAGGAGGCTCAAAGCAGTGACCCAGGTCACAGAGATGGCTCACAGCACCAACTCAGGCCATGGCATGGCCTCTGACCAGGCTGCTGGAGGAGGCAAGCACACAGTGTGGTGCATCCCCAGCAGCACAGCTTCCCTGGGGCTTGTTTTCTGTCCCAGATCCTCTGGCCCACTGTGCAAACAGGCCTTGAGGGATCACAAATCCATCCAAGAAACTCTGCCAGGCACTGGCTCTTCTGAGATATGGCAGAGGCCACCACAGTCCCTGACATGGAGGTCTGCCTCCAAGAAGGCATAACACAGAAGCTCATGAGACTAGTGAGGGCTAAATTTGGGTATCTCTGTGACACTGATGAGATGCTGTAGGTGCTGTGACCCAGCGGCCTGCATTGTTCCAGTGAGGAGTCCAGCGGATCTGAGCAGGATTAGGTCCTAGACAGGCATTTGTCAGTTCCACTGCACAGCCTCAGAAGCTGCTTCTGGAATCAGAATCACTTCTGGAGATCTGGCTACCACCATGCATGCTGAGGGCTTGGGAAGACTACGTGCACTTTTGCTGACTTGGACACATGTTGAGATACCTTCAAATCCCTCTGTTGTGTAAAGGAGAGGGTGATACAACCAGGGAATGCCCCGAAGCTCTTTCAGGACAGCAGAAGGACTCCCAGGCTTGCCCACAGCAGGATGTTTCTCTTGCAGCAGACACCCCAGCATTGTGTCCAGTGGAGACTCACTGTATGCTGACAGGAGTCATTCTGGTGGCAGCATTACTGCTGCTGAATGACAGAAACTAAGCTGATAATAGTGCTTGTCTGACAGCAGAGATGTGTCCACCCCAAGGCTTTAGCCAGCTCTGTGACCAGCAAGAAGGAGAGGGAATGGCAGCAACCACCCACTCCTGCAGCTGTGACTGCTGTGCTGGCCCACGTGGCACTGTGGGACAGGCCACTGTGTATTTGGATTTCATGGGTCTGGGTTCTTTATTTCCCCTGTGGCACTCTCATGTCATTCTGGGAGCATCAAGAGCTTTAAAAGGAGGAGTGACTGTGATTTCTACAACTAATTTAATGCCCTTGTACATGGTCACCATGGCAGCATCAGTGAGGATACAGCTGGGCACATTTCTGAGTCATGGCTTTATGTCATGACACAACACGTCTGGATCACCTATGTAAAGTTCTTGGGTTACAGCCACTAACAACATGAACAAGAACAAATTCTCATCCTCCCTCTCTGGTTATGATAAGGGAAATATGCCTTTTCTTCAGTAAAAAGTGAAATTTCCCACTAGGAGGAGAGGTTTTGTGTGTGTGAGTATTCCACACAGCTTTATTAGCTGTCAACTGTACAAGCTAATCAAACACACTTTCATAACAGAAATTATTTTTTAATTGCATGAAAATTATAAATTTGCATGATGAATGAGGAATCATATTGCAACTGAGACAGAACGTTCAAAACATCATTTTAGATCTCATCCTGCTCTAGCATCTTTTTTCTTGCATCTTCCATGAACCTAAGCTCTGAGCTTTCCCCCCAAACACATGGTCACTGGGCTGCAAATGGGACCTGGTGCAGCTCCAGCTGGCTTTCTGCCATCTACATCCATGGGAGCAGAAAGAGCCCTGTTTGTGAACATGTTTGAACACGAGATACACTATAGTGTATTAGAAAAGATTAACACATCACTCAATCCTACAGGGTCATATAATCATTTAGGACATGGGAATGGTGTCAGTTCCTGATTTAAGGGCCTCAGTTACAGATATGACAAGCTAGCTGTAAAGTAGCAGGAAAAAAAACCCACAGTGCAATCTATCTTTCTTTCTGGACCAAAGCTGCCAGTAGGTACCCAACAACATGTCCACCAGAACATGTAAAATTCATGTCTGCCAGATCACACTCGGGTCCAGTGCTTTGACTGTGAGGTTTCATTTCAGTTCTGTGTAAGAACACAGCCCAAATTCCACTCTAACTGCTGCTACAGCAGCACTAAACTAAAGGCAAAAAAGGATTTTTCCCATATCCTGTAAGCAAGGTAAGGACCCTTTTTTTCCTCTCCAAAGACAATGTGGTCAGAGAAATTTTTAGAAGAGCTGTACTTTTCTGGCAGATGTACCCTTTCTCCTTCAGATCTCCTAAATCCTGTTTTCAGCATAAAATCAGATGCCCGGGAGCCCACAGATTACTTCTGAGGGTCAAAAGGTAACTAAGGAAAACAAAGTTTCTATTTGCTGTACTGGGTCAGTGGATTTCCTTGAAATAATGTGGGCTCACCAGCTGGAAGAGGTTGCAGAGCAGTGTGCTGAGCAGCCTGACAGAAAGCTATGGGAAAAGTCAAGGAAAAGAATTTCAGTTTTTAAAATTTTATCCTCCTGAGCAACATCTGCATCACCAGGCTAAATGTTTGTAAATATATCTCTTCAGGATGTTCCTCTGCCATGAAATAGGGGAACAGAAATTTCCCTCATTCCTTACATCCAGTCCATAGAAAGTGCTGGTGAATCATAAGCGAATTGGGTGGTAAAGGAAGGAGAGGA
>VXBC01003922.1:238100-401492 GCA_013399945.1 Ploceus nigricollis | reverse complement strand
AGAGAAGAGAAGGAAATGTAACAGCCCGCACTGGATCTGTTATCCGTGAGTAATAAGGGCAGTTATGGAGAGAAAACTGTTTATCCTTTGCAATTACTAAGTGTACCTTTCATCTTCATCACAAAACTTTGGTAATGAGATTATGCCATTTGGCTGTGAAAAACATAATTTTAGCTCCATAGTATCCTTTCCCCGAGGATTTCTGCAAACATTGCCTCAAACATCAAACATGCATATTTTAATGAACTGTGTTAGTCCACCTTCTATTAAATTACAGTTCAAAACACTAGTGTTAATGAGTTCTCCCCATTTCTGATAAAATAAAAATAGCTAGGGAAAAAATCACTTTTTGCTGACAGGGGGTTTGAAATGAATTGTGTTTAACAAATCAAACAAAACTAGTTTTGTTTTTACATTCATTTATACTGTGTAGCTTGGGGGATGAAGGTCAGTGCTGTCATCAGTGAAGCCTTCCTGATTTTCCCCTGTAGGGACTGTCCAGTGTGCCATGGCATGCTGTGCTGCCTTGTGTGTGCAGGTTGAACTCTGCCCTGTCACAGCAGCCTGCAAAGTGCAAGTGAGAGTGAGTTTCAGTGTAATTACTTTGGATCTGCACCCAGGTATAAGTGGGAGCAGCACCCAAGCACTGGAAAGAGCAAGCAGCGGTTTGGGGAATATTTGCTGGCATGTGAGGGCAGGGACGCCAGGCAGATCTGTCAGCCTCACCTTGTGTCAGGCTTGCTGCATCTGCTGCCAAGGGTGGAGCTGCTCCTCCATCCTCACAAACAGGCTGCCACAAATGTGCATGATCATTCCTGCTATCTGCGCTGACTGCTCACAGCAGCTCTCTCCATTCCTTCCATACTAGGATGAAGTCCCACAGGGGAGCTGAGGCATCTCATTTTTGGCAAAGAACTTCATTCCCATGAAAGTAAGCACAGATTTTACATTGCTCTTTAATAACATGGCAACAATCTCATGCATTAGACTAATTTTCTTGCTGCCATGACTTGGGAAATACACACTGCTGCAAAGCAAGCTTCCAAAAAGTGGAGTGGTTTGTCAAACTTGCCTTCTCCTCTGTGACAATGGTTTAAAAAATACTCAAACACTCAAACATACTTTTGCCTGCACTACTTAGTGCTATTGCAGACTTTGCACCTTTCTTCAATATACACTACACAATGTCAACCAGCTTAGCTAGAGGGGAAAAACTTCTGGGAAGCAGAAGCGTGTGAGTGCAAAGTTTTGTCCTGGCCAAAGTGCACAGCCAAAAGTGGAAAGAGCTCACATGGATAAAGACAAACCAAACTGCAGGAGTCTAACTTGAGATGACTGTGCCCACTGACCCTGGGTTTGAAAGCAGTTTGAAAAGCAGCCTGTGAAATACCAGGCAGATATGGTTGCATAGCCTATGCTGGCAGCTCACGTCTAAACTTCTTCTCGACCTTAGCCAGGGACCAAACTCTTGATGCTCCTTTCTGGTAGCTCAGAGGCCAGGACTGTGCTCACAGGCTGGCCCCACAGATGAGCTCATGCCTCTCTGTTCACCACCCTGGTGGGCCATCCACCTCACCTGCCTCAGCTCTCTAGAGCAGGGTAAGCCTCTTGACACCTCCTGGGGGAAAGAGTCACTCATTCCCTGGAGGTCCCTGTCTCTCCTATGATTGCTGAGGCAATGGGGATTATAAGCATAAGTGAAAAGCATCATATTTAGGTAAGAATAGTTCAGTGAGGCAGCTGGGAATCTGAGTGATTAGTAGGTAAAAATCTTCCTCCAGGCCTTTTATACCATATTCTCTGAAATGCAGGAAATACCAGAGACCTTCATTTGTGGAGATGAAAAAGCGCTGCATAAAGGTTCTACAGCACCAAACCTTTCAGTCACCATCACAGTGTAGCGACAATTTTTAGTGATTTTTATATGTATGGCATATAAAATTAACAAACATAATTTATTGCCCTCTCACGCTGTAGCTGAATGTTTTACACAGAGGACCTATTCATCACTCTCTAACTAGTGCAAACAAACAGGCTTCCACAGTGTTGATTGATGGATATATTGGGTTTCTTTACTGCTGCTGCTGCTCATACTACTCTTGAATTACTAACTTGGAGTTTACTTTGCACATTGTTATGTTATTTTTAAAGAGCATTTGGAACACCTAAAGCCTGATTCTTATTAACACTAAGTCCTTGTTACACCAAAGTGGTCTGAAGATGTAATTAAAGTTTTCTTCTATTAAAAATTCTTTCCTATGGTCATAATGATATAGAGGGGATCTCCACCTGATTCAGAATCAGAGTCAAAGTTTTTGCTTAAAAACTTGCGATGGCAGGGAGGAGTAAACGGTTTTGTTGTCACTATTTCCCCAGATCACCCTAGTGATCAACAGGAATCTTTTGAACATAATGCAAAAAGCAGACATTAGTATTATGGTGGCTTTACATACTCTCCTTGAAGAAGATCCTGCAATATTTAGTTTATAAATCTAATTTCCTTCATTTCTTGCAAGAAATATTTGGAAGTGAGCAAGGCCTTGACACTATTGCTTTTGGCTTCTCCATGAAATACCATTCCAGTTTGGATAAGGTATAAATGGCTGAAAATCACCATTTCCCTTCTGTTGCTTGTGCTCCTTAGGATATTTGTGTCACCCTGTGAAAGCAGTCATTAAACTTGCCCTGAAGACAGCAGCAGAAAGAGCACATATGGCAGTGTGCACATACTTCTGGGGCTGCTGAGCTCTCCCAGAGCTGCCATCTTTGAAAAAACTTTCCAAGAGGTGCAGCTCCTGAACACATCCCTGTGCCTGCTCCAGAGCTGAAAAGCCAACAGTACATCCACTTTCAGAAGGTCTAGGGCTGCTGGGCCAAAATGGGCCAGGTCAACTTGAGATCAATCAAGTGAAAAAAAATACTGCCACAGTGAGTGTCTGGTAGGTCAGGTGATTGTAAACTTCTTTGGGGGAGACATGGCTAAGATGGATTTCCCCCAAAACAGGCACCATTTCTGGCGTACATTGTACCAGTAATCTTTTCTGTTGTGATCAAGCAGCCTTATTTCTGTGGCTCCAAACAGAACTGTGTGTTATAGTAGTCACCCTCAAAGTGATCAAGAGATGTTCAAAGATGGACTATAGGAACAGAGCCACTATATGCTGAGACTGTGTCCAGTATATTTTCCAGATTCTGCCATGTAGGCATTTTCAGTGCAGCTTTACCTCTGCATCGTACTGTCTGACTGCCCTCCATAAATATTTCTTCTGAATTTGCACAACTCCAGTTTTCAATCCATGCTGACTTTTGGTATCCACAATTTTGTGTAGCAAAGATTCCTACAGGAAGTGCTCCCTGATATTAGGGATAAGATCTTTCCTCCTGCTTGTTTTGCTGCCTGATGATATCAATAGGTGCCTACAACTTTCCTGCTGGGAGACAGTGATTATTTCTTCCCAGTTTGTCTTCCCCATGTCACTCATGATCTTTGTCCACATGTCCTCTCTCATACTCATTGTCTGAAAAGTCTCAGATTAATTGCAGGAAGATGTTTCTTCCCTGCCATATGTTGCCTGATATGGACCCACAGGTTGTTTGGGATGCAAACACCTAGAGGTGCAGGATGTCTATGTACGTACACGTGTGTTTGTGTGCACACTTCCCACTTCTACCACGCTGACTCCCGCCCTCCTTACATCATTGTTTTGAACAAAACTGGGGAGGGAATTTGAGGTGAGTACAGGCTTTGTTTCCTTCTCATTCACTACAGGACGTTTCTCACAGGAACTCAGTAACACCCTGAACCAATGGCAAAAAAAAAAGGCAGACCTGAGTCTGAACAAGGAACAAAAACCTGATTTCTTCCCAGTATTTGAGAGCATTGGCTAGGAAATTAAAATATTTAAATGTACCTTTTGTTTTAAACTGTTGCTTATGGAATATAGCAATTACGAACAACATTTTGATTAACATTTCAATATAAAGACAGAGTTGCCTTCTTCATCATCACACATGAAAATATATTCACTTTTGTGTAAATAGACATATATGAAGTAGTTGAGATACAAATTCAGAAGCCTTGGTGTGAAATCAATTTCTCCTGTGCTCTATATTTGAAGTGTAGCTCTTACCTTGGATCTATTTGTCATTTTGTGAAGTGCTAAGGTTCTACTGTAGTGTGCATGAGCTCATTTCCATCACAGACAAATATCAACAGATACAGCCTCCTTCAGCATGGAATGCAAACCTATGAATTTTTAAATGGTTTAAGCCATACATATTTAAATATTAATGAAATTAAATTCTGACCACTTTGGTTGCTGAAACCTCTAAATCTTTAAAAGGAAGTTTCCTCAAAATACTTTGACATTTGTAGAAAACTTTGCCTGTCTGAAGTTTTAACAGGGGAATGCTTAGTCAAAACATTTTAATTTCAAAAATTTTTACAAAACCTGCAAGTTTATGCTAATTCTGAATCCCACCCTATTTTGAACACTAAAGTATTTAAGTACTTATGCATTTAAATTGATGGCCTGTTTTCACAAATACTGATCAACTTCATCTCTCCTCAACTCAGCCACCTTGTATGAAGACACTTTTTTAGAAGCAGCACATGTATAGCAAATGCTTTCACTTCACCAGCTGTGTTAGAAAAAAGTGTTGATCTCACCATCTCAATTTTTAACCTTTAAAGAACAGTTAATAGTTGTTCACTTCACAGAAGTTTTATGGATGAATTAGTGTATAGAAAACAATTAGCATATATTACATAATTTCATTACTTCTACTATCACTAGTATCTCTATTCCTACTGATATTTGTGCATGAACTCAATTTGGTTTAGTTTTTGCTTGTAGCATTTGCATGGCTAAAATAACATAAAATCTGNTTTTTTTTTTTTTTGTTAAGTAACATTTATAGCATAATTCCAGCTTCTGCATTGTTTTGTTGCCACAAAAAGACCAGAGATGTAAGAAAAATTTGGGAAAAGCATAATAATGACTATTCCAAATATTTACCCTGGGGGACAGAGAGAGCAAAAGGCACCTTGGAAACGTCATTCGAGAGGACATGGGGCAGCGGCCATTTGTTTGCTTCTTGCCCTGAGAGTAATACACTATGTTGTCCAGATCCATAGGCTCAAATGCAAATATCAAGACAAAGTTATCTAATTAGCAGCCTCACAACTGCCTCTGGGTTTAATATGTTGTTTTTGTCACGGCTGGTTTTGTACAGTAGTCTCCTCTGTTTGAAAGATCATAATGAAGGTGATTAAAATGATTCATTAACATTGTGCCCATTTGAGCAAACAGTCCAAACATTTCTATATTCCTGGGTATCAAGCACAGTGATCTTCACACAAATGTCCAAAGTTCTTTTAGCTTTTTAAATTTTTCCACAGCTTGACTTCAATTAATGTTTCATGTACACATTTATATACAATTACTGTACGAACTGACTAGCTTTCGATTTGATTTGGATTCTTTTGGAGGAGGAGAGGGAAGATATCCTCACAACAGACTGTATATTTAAATCAATAAATAAAGTTAGTCTATCTGGTGTCCCATGGGACATCTACTCCTCTTCACTTGGAGGGGTTCTCCACAGATCCCCACTTGGTTCCAACAAAGAAAGGGACATATGAGGTGCCAGTCAGAGGACTAGTTTGTATTTTGCTGTGAAAGCAGAGGAGTAGAAAAGAATCCCATTATTAAACTGAGTTCCTGGCACTGACATATCTAACATTTATTCTAAATTTTATCTTAAAAGCAGTAAGATTTTTGGCCACCAGCACTCCCCTCAGGAAAGCCAAACAATTGGGAATGTGCTGTTAATTTCCAGCCCGAGTTTGCTTATGGCCAATATCAAAAGTGGTTACTAGGTGCACTGGTTGGAAAACTTGTCAGAAGAAAAACAGAGGTGGATATGTTAAATCTATATGGTTTTTGGATGAACATTCTCTAGATCTGCATAAATAATTTGGCTATGGACACATAAGTCCTACTTTGCAGCTTTAAAAATATCAGGCTTTAATAGAGAGATGAATGTTTGTACCTCCAAAAACCCAATTTCCTTAGTATTTTCAGATGGTGAGTCCAACACTCTAGGTAGCATTTCTGGAGGATTAGAAGCCTGGGGCCCTGGAGTTTGGCCCACCAAGAACTGCTTCTGAAAAGGATGGGTGGCCTTGATAGCATTTCAAATACGAAACAGGATTTTGACAACACAGCTGTACTTAGCCCACGAGCTAGCTTTCATGTCTACCAAAGAAGCCTGTAATTTGTGGACCAAGAGTTATTTACTTTTCTTAAAAATAAACTCAGCAAGCCCTACATGAAGAAGAGAAGATGACAAAATCAAGGACTGTGGCACACTTGGGTCTCCTGCATAGACGTGATAGGTGCTGCTGCTTACTCACTGTGTTCAGCAGCCCACATGGCTGTGAGATATTTCTTGATGCTGTTTCAGCTCTTCAGCTCCCCAGAGGTGGGTGCTGAAGAGGAAGAAGGGCTGAAAAGGGACAATCGGTGGGCTGGAAACACAGGATGAGAGCTGCAGGATTCACAGTAATGATAGGGCTGAGAGGAAGACAGCAAAAGAGGACTTTGCACGCTCCTTGTGCCATGAGGCTGGCATTGCACAACAGGCCAAAACGGAAGAGTACCTTTGGCTTTTTGTTTTTTAGGAAACCCTTGCCAAAGATAAAAAAAGCCAATTTGTATGCCTTTGCTAGGAATATGTTAGTGAAACAAGTGAGCTGGTCATGCAAACAACTTGTTCAACAGAAAGCAAACCAAGTGGCAAAAGCCAGGCAGAGTTCAACAGCTAAGCCTGGAAATGAGACACCCAGATTGTTCTGGATTTGCTCTGGTTCAGTTGATGGAGCAGATAAACAGTTAATGCCATTAGTGAACAAATGGCAGCAATCAAAAAACCAACAGGAAAAGGCCACCACTTGCCATAATGTGGGCGAAACTATTGCGCTGAACGCCCTCCCTGCTGGGAGGTGGCAACACTAGATAAAAGCAAATGGAAAAAAGAAGTATTTTGGAAAAAACCTCTCCCTGCCCCAAATACATTTCTTCCTGCTGGAAATTTTTGAAGTCCAGTTATTACTGTAAAGCCAAGTTTGTTCACAGGAAAAACAGAGAATGATGGAGCTGAAGAAAGTCTCAATTCTCAGCCTGTGAAATACCCATAAGACCCACTTTAGTGTTCGTGGATCCCATGCATAACAAGGCCCATGGAGTCTGCTGTAGGTAGAAAACAGTGAAGAGAGACAGGTAGCATACTTAGCATGCTGCAGAAAGGGTTAAAAGTGGTCAGTTCATCACTCTCCTGTGTGGTGCCTTGGAAGTTTTCACAACACCAGATGTGTGAAAAAAAAAAGAAGAAAGCAAGCCCAGTGAGCACCAGTAGACATCCTGGTGCCCTGGAAGCAGTTAAATTAACACCCAGCAGGGACAAATTTGCAGCTTTGGGAACAAGCTTTAAGTTAGTCTGTTTTCATTCCTGAAGTGAATTTGCAAGTGTATGACAGTGAAGTACAGCCTGGGAAGGAGCAGGCGGCTTTGGATTAAGGATGGATAGCCAGAATTTGCTCCCACCCTCCCTCCTCCCACCCTGTTTTGCACTTAGGCTGTGAAGCTCCCAATACTTCTCCTAATCCCTCTGTCTTCCCATGTCTTTTACCAGTTCCAGTAGGAAAGAAAAAAGTAATTTTTTTTTTTTCCCATTCTAGATGAAACCAGACAAGACTGGAGTCACCCCAGCAAAACCTGCTTTAGCTGGGATTGCAGTTAACAGTCCTTCGGAGAAATCTAGTTCTGCAATGGATAAAGTTGGATGCTTTTCTAACTAGAACCAAAGCACTAAATCCTTTAGTAATTCATCACTCAGTTGGAGCCGGGCTGTGGCCCGGCTTGCAACCACTGCAAATTATAGAAAACACTGGAAAAAGAAAAGTCTGTGAGAGTACATCTAAACCATCTTCACAGAGTTACAGAAAGCCCTCACAGTCCCGCTCCCTCATACAAGTTACATAACAAATTGGATCCACAAAAATACCATCTTTCCTCATTTTCACACCTTGGTGATTGCAAATATTTTGGCATCAGTCAATCACAGGGAACTTTTCAACCAAGGTGGATTATCAGCTTTTTATGAAGGCCTGAGAAGGCCAATCTCCATCATTCTTCCTTGTGTATATTTTTGGCAAGGTAGGAAGAAACTTCAAACCCTGAAACAGCCTTCTCAGAGAGGTGGTTGATGCCCCAAGCCTGTTAGTGTTTAAGAGGCATTTGAACCTTATAAAAATGTTGGTCAGCTCTGATTTGGTGAGGCAGTTGGACTACATGATCATTGTAGTTCCCTTCCAACTAAATGTTCTATATATTCTATTCTGCTCTGTTCTGTTCTATTAGTTGGTTATGCAATGGCTACACTTGCAGCTGTAGATGGTGGAGGAGCTGTAGGGTCCCCTGAAGGAAGAAAACCAGAGAAAGGGTTGTATTAGTTGCTTCCCAGTGGGGCAAATATGCTGCTTATTCTCTCTCCCTGACTGATGGAGACTGACAGGATGAACAGCACGGCCTGAAATGTGCAGTGTGTCCTTTCAGCTGGCAATTTGAAAGGCTCAGGGCTGCATTTCCTGCCCTGTTCTGAAGACCTCCTGCAGATGCTTTGGGAATTACTGGACACAAAGCTCTTATGCTACTTCACTTATTCCTGGCATAGGATACAGAAACAGCTCTTAAGTGTTACCAGTCCTCCACTTCCCCATTGCAAAGACTGTAGGTTCTTGTCCCCTGTGTATCAGTAGCTCCTATTCTGCTCCATTTTCTCCCACACTATTTCCCTTGGATGCCCTGTCTTCCTCCACCTGCACCCAGACTCAGTCTCAGCTTTCTCCTCCCAAGCTCCCAATCCTTCTCACTCATTCCCTCTCACCCAAGCTCAGTTTGCACAATTACTGCTTTCCATGCTTCTTCCTACCCTCAGACCCTCACTCTTCCTGTGCTTCACTTCTTTACCACCTGCTCTTACAGCTCTATCCATCCCATCCAATTGCCCTACTCTGGATCCAGACCCATCTGGCAGTTTCTTTCCCTTGCACTAAACTTTCTGCTCCCTGACTCTCCCTGTCCTGTCCTTCCACACTCAGTCTCCCTCTTGCAGCCAGATGTTCACCTTCCACTCCTTCTCCAGACACCCCCCTAGGTGAGGTTCCCCACCACCAGCCACCTGAGGTGAGTTTAGCAGCTCGCTGTTGCTGGCAGAAACAATCCCATCTCTGCTTCTGGCCTCCACCTATGTGCTCCTGCCTCTTCCCTTGTGCTGCTGTTGGCTTTGCCTGACCCCACAAGCTGAAGAAAACCTACATAGAAAGAAAAAGGATAGTTCTCTGCTGGCCTTGTGAGAGCTCAGACAAGTACCAGAGCTGGTGCCAGAGGAAGAAGTGGACACAAGGCTAGGGCGGGGAAGGACTTCTTGCCCTTTTCTGAGGCTTCTAGTCTTTAGATCAGCTCTTCCACCCTCTGAAACCTCACATAAGACAGTCCAAAGCCTCTGTCCTCCCCTTCTTTTGACATACTGCCACATAACTCAATGTGAGAAAGCCAGTTTTAGTCTGCACACGTCTTTCAGGCAGAGCAGCAGAGCTGGGCTCACGGGTGCTGAGAGTCTTCTGCAGAGAGGTTATTCCCCACCATGTGCCTTGCTTGGGTACTCTGAGAGAGCCTTCCTCACTGGTTACATAGGAGGCTCAGGGGGTTCACATGAAATACACATATCTGGTATGAAAGAGAGGGATAAATATCCCTCCTTTTACTCAATTCCTGTGTTTTCTACTGATTCACTGGGTCTGGTTCAACTCCAGACTCTGTCAGAGGATTTTTCTGCAACGGTAAGTGTATGCAACAACTCCAGTGGATTGATTGTAACAGCTTTGAATGACATCTTCCTTCTTTCTTTCTTTCCCCAAATGCACAAGAATATATAAAATATATAAGATTTCCTTCATCTCAAGGTTTGGCTGGCTTGCTTATTTAGATTATAAATTCTTCAGGGCAAAACCTGTCTCTTACACTGTGTGTGTACATTACCAGAAACAGGCATGCAGCAAATGAAGCAGGCAGATGGTTCTGGAATAGTTCTGTTGGAGCATCTGGCGGATTTTCTGGAACAGCATCACATTCAAATGGTAAACTCACCCGTGAAAACTCACATTAAAGGAACATTACTAGGTCTGTTGCTGTCTTAACAACAGTCATCTGTGGCCTGGGGCAGGTCTCCACCATAAAAACACCAGCAGTAAAAGTGGCTGAATGGACAAATAAATATTTGCCATTAAAATATTCCTTCATTTTGAACCCCTAGAGAGACAAATTACTGGGACTAAGCACTCTTGAGCACTTCGGGGAATTAAAATAATAGGAAGACTCTAGGGAGAACTGGGGCTTGTTAATTTTTTTTGTTGTTCCTTGACTTCTTGAGGTATTCATAAATTGCCTACAAACAAGTAAAAACTTACAGGAAAGGGTTTTTCACCATGCCAGCTCCAAATGGTTGTGGAATTATATTGTTTTTCCAAGCTGCCTTTCCAAAATCCCTGCAGGAAGTTGACTCAGGGCTTGACTCTGGCCTCAGATGCACACACAGCAATAGCAGGAATCCTCACTTCAACCAGGTGAGAAGCCCTGGTGGACATCATAACTTTATGGACAAGTTCACAGGTCAAGATAGACTAATTTGCTCCTTAGCAGAAAACCAGACCTGAAGCATCCTTAGCCCCTTTTCTTCTGGTCAGCACGGCATCTTCACAGTTCCTTATCTCAGACTTGTCCTGTTACACTTCCTTCCCAGTTAATCTAATAAGCACAAACTCATGTGCTGTTTTTGATGGTGATTCCTCACTTTACCCTACCACCTCGGGCCTGTAAACTGTAATCTCAGACACCAGCACTGTGGATCTTAGTTGCCATTTCTTCCTTGCAGCCATCCTCATCTTCTATGTACACACTCAGTACCTTGGCTGTCCCTCTGCTTTCCTTCCCTAGCCCATGCCTTCCAGGTGGTGGTGGAGTATAATCAGAAGGCTGAAGCAGCTAACAACCTTACTGTACCCTCTGTCTCCAACAGCAGTATTTTTTCCCCCCACACCCGAGACAACTGACTGAGTTATGAAGGGTCTCTTGGATCATTGCAGTTCTCAAACCAACATCTTGAGACCTGCAGGTAGGGAGAAGTTCATATCTATCAAATTCTTTCCCTAATACCCATCTTATCTTTGTTCTTACAGAAGTCAGACCAATGCTATCCCTTTGAAACAGGTGCCATTTTTAATCCGAGTTTATACAGTTGTTCACAGAATTACATTTTGCCCTCTCAGTGGACCTCCCAGGCACTTTCACAACGTTAACAGATAATGAATGAGACTTCATGTGTGCTGACATTAGTGAAGAACTCATCCAGGAAAGCTCAATGACGTTTTTCATTGATACCTTCATGGAAGTACCTTCAAAAAGCAGTTCAAAAGAGACGTCAGGAGCTGTCTCATCTACCTCCCAAATCCCCCAAACCAGAAGCCTTTGACCATGGATAATAAGCTACTATTCTTCAAGTGTAAATGCTTCATGGAACCTTATGGAACTTGGAGTGTCTCTGAGACTTTGAATTACAATATCCTCAGGGACTGCCTGTCCACAGTGGGACTGCGTATGTATTTTGTTCAGTAAACTGAGCATGAATGATATAAGGCACCACCAAGAAAACTGTCCAGAATGACAATACAGGAGCTTACAGCATTTTCTCTCTGATTTCACACTCATAAATCAGCTATGACCTTGCAACTGATGGTGGTTATTGGGACATACTCAAGTTTTTATCCAGAATATTTAATTCAGAAGTCCTCGTACGAGGGAATGTGACCAAAATGGAGTTATCAAGAAAAGCTGTCATCTAAGTATTATTTTTATAGAGAGCTTTGAGAGAAAGGTCACATTGTTATTTTCTTACACTATGGAACAGTTTCTATTATTACAGATTCCAAAAGCCTGGAATCATTGTCATTTATGATCTAAGTCAAATTCAAGTCCTGGTTTGTACCAATTACCAAAAGCTACTCTAGGGTTTCTCTCTTCATTTCACAAATATTTGTAAAATACTTCCTTCACACTTGAAAAGAGAGAGGTTGCCTCACCAAAATGTGTTCTTTTATTCCATAGTAGTAAACACAGAGGTTTAGGAAAATACTCTTTTGATAAAGAACACACATTTTCTTTGAGAAATTTCAGGGGCTAAATTAGAAATGTAAGTTACTACTCAGCAGTGAATGGTAATAAGCCTTTTTTTATATCTGCACTTTCAAAAAATACATTAGTTCTTTTGGGTACTTCTTCCTCACATAGCACCCTAACTATCTAAGAGTTTAACATATACTTTTTATTGAATCCACATAGTGCCCATGCTTTAAAAAAAAAAGGTAGAAGGTCATATCCTGCTTACTGTGCTGCTGTGAGTTCAGTTACACTCTCCTGAAAATAAATGAAATTTCCCTGGTTTTACACTGGAGAAAATGAGAGGAGAATCTGTTTCAGGGGCTCTGCAGAGCTGCCAGTTTAGTTGAAATACCACCTCTGTCCCTTGGAGATATTTCAGATGATGAATGCATATTCAGCTGTGGGCATTGGAAGGGCTGGTGTAATGGAATGGTTTGCAAGGAGGGGGTCACATCAGCACCCGGAGCTCCTCTGTGGTGGCACATCCCTTGGTGCAGTGCTGATCAGTAATCCTACAGGGAAAACATGCTAGGGGCCAGTACTGGAGAAGGGACTGCTCAGTATTCAGTAGGAAGGGAGACTGGTTGGACTTAAAAGGAGCCTGTTAAGATCTGGTAAAGAAAATGATCTAAGGTGTGCTCCAATTAGGACAAGTAAGGGCAAATACCACCACCACCCCTTAAACTGTGACTAATCACAATTCTTGGGTTATTGAAAAATAGTGTAGAGATGTGAAAAAGGAGAGGGTGATCCCATCCTCAAAGCATCTCTTAAAGAACAAGGACTAACAAGGCCCTGAGTTTTCCACAAGCAAACACTGTTGTGGGTTGTATCTACACTAAGGTATCCAGAGCCTTAAAAATATGGACTACTGGTTGTTCATGTAAAGTGGGGGTGAAGCTCTCACGATCCCTTGTGTTATCCTTGCCTCCAAAGCCAAGACTAAATAGGACACATGCCCACATGTAGCAGATGGAGTGGCCTTGCTCTGTTAGGGTTCCTGTTCTCATGAGCTCAGCCTTCTATTCTCCCTTCCCTTGAGCAAATGAAGTTGAATAAAAACAATTGGAGAAAAATTCAACTTGAAATCCTTGAGTTTAATTTGGCTTTAGGTCAAAACCAGAAGGGGATGAATAATATTTTATTTAGTAGATACAGGATTTTTGTTGTTGTTGTTGTTGTGGGGTTTTTTTTGTTGGGTTTTTTTGGTTTTATTTTTAATTCTTCACAGAAAAGTAATAGATCTTATTGAACAAGTATAATGGCTGATCAAAAATTTTGAAAATGTGTGTGGAATTTCTTGGACTAGTTAAAAACATCAAGTCTTCAGTTCAAAAGCCTTAAGTCTTACTTCAGAAGCATCTCTCACTGACTGCACTACATTCCCTCAAAAGGGTCAAGTTAGACTTCGACCCAGGCCCAGTTACAGATTTTCAGCTGAGGCTGTGTAGAAGTATCACAAACCTGATTAAACCTGTATGGAATTTGGAGCTTCTAAGTATTTCCTAAACAAAGAGAGTGTTGAATTTCTATGAGTTTTTTCATGACTGTGTATGTTGCATTCAGATAGACAATAGAAAGGAATCTTTCCCAGAAAATGGAGAATAAAGGAGAGAGGCAAACAAACCCTTCATTCAGATCAACCTTCCAGGAAACCAAGATGATTTCCATCATTTTTATGACTTTTCCCTAGAGGCAAAAGACATCTAATTAGCAAATCCCTCTCTAAGTTTGTTTTGATTTGACATACAGGGAATATGACAAGCAGAGAAATTACAAGCCTTACATTTCCAGTTAGCCAGTTTGGACTGACAAAACCAAGCTCAGACGAGTTTTGGGGATCTTAAAGCTTGGGGAGCAAAAAATCCAGAGGGTGAGCTAGTTCTGCTAAAAATGTGAACTTACAATGTTCCAGTCAGTAATTTCTGATGGCAGTGTCACAGCAGTCCTTTGTGAATGTGCCCTCACATTACCAGATACAAAGCATTGCAGTGAGCTGTGAGATGGTCCTATAATGATCTGAGGAGGAGCTGAATGATACCAAGCAGAATCAAATCTTGATTCCTCATGCAGAAATAGAGCATGAGTAAAACAAATATTAATCATGAAGTTAATTAGTAAATGCTGGTAATTAATCATGCATTACTTTTAATGATGTGTAGAAATACTCAGAGGTGGGAGATGATCCTTCAGGAAAGCAGGCTGTGCAGCCTAAATGACGTAATGTCCCCATTGCTAAAATCAGCAGCAGTCGACCCACAAGGTCACTTTGACCTTTGTTGTCTTTGCTGGAAGATAATAGTAGCAGGGTCTCCTCCCCCTCTGATTTAATGTCTAGATTTATGTGGCAAGCAGGGTTGTCCAAGGGGTCTGTCCAAGGGGTTGGTGGGCTCTTGCAGCAGTGCAGGCAGGTGCTAAAGGGGCCACAGGACTCATAAATACTGCCAGGTAAACGGTTACATTCAAACCTCTTAAAAACCCTGTAATTCATGGACCAATTATATTTCTAAGTATTGTTCCAGCATCTACAAAACACTCTAATTGAGACAGACATAATTGATGTTCTGAACTTCATCAGCACTTTGGAACAACTGCTAAGGATCTCTAAAAAAACCCAGTTATCTCTCTAGAGCATAGAAAAAACTGCATCCTTACTGCAAAAGCCCCATAATCTCTGCCTAAAAAGCTTCCAAGCTTCTCAACTGTGCTGTGGGTCAGGTAGCCACATCTTGCAGAAACAGCTGTGGGAAGTGGTCAGATGTGGCATTCACATTCTCTGAACAGAGAGACATAATTCTCTCTCTCAGGGTTTTTCCTGGAGAAGCATAGAGAGAAGAATGATCAAAACAATTCTTATCTCATTCACTGCCCATGTTTGTACCCAAGTGGAATGTGGTATGGAGATTGTTTACCCAAGGTGATTGCTTGATTGGATTCTGGTGAGGGTTGTTTGGATTCAATGACCAATTGGATCCAGCTGTGTTGGGACTCGACAGAGAGAGTCACGGGTTTTCTAGTTAGTGAGTTAGTGATAGTTCTTGATAGTGTAATATAGTGTAATATAGTTATAGTATAATATAGTATAATAAAGTAATTAATTAGCCTTCTGAAATCATTGGAGCTCTGCACATCATTCTTCCCGGACGTCGGGAACCATAGCACCAATAGTCAGATAACAAGAAACATTGGAAAACTAGTTGGCAGAAAGAAGTCTGTGGTGATAGGCAAAACCCCTTCCTTGATGTGATATCTAAAGTTTGGCACTCAGCAAAGTTCATTTAGGAGAAGTTTTGTAAACCAAAGATCTTGTGGCTGCACAGGTGAGAAATCCTGCTACACTCATGGTAAATCTTGCAAGTACTACTAGGGCCGAGGTGCCAAGTCCCGTCTTGTTGGCTGGCCTCCCTGAGCAGCAGCCCAAGAGGACAGAGAGCAAGTAGTTAACATTACCTCAAGCAGAGTTGCTCTCATGTTTTTATGCCTTTCCAGAATGTGACCTTGCAATTTTTTTCAGAAAAACAGTAGTGTTTGCAGAAGTCTTTCCTGTCTCCCCTGTGATGACAGATTGCTGGAAGGTTCACGATGGCTGAATGAAGAAACTGTTAAAATTCATCTGTCTGCCAGTCTATTAAGAGAGTGGGGAAATGCACCTAAGAAGAGAGCACACAGTGGCTCAAGAAGAAGAGGAACAACTTGCAGACACCTTCCATAAAACAGCAAAACTGTGCTTGCATTCTGCAAATGCTCATTCACAGTATCTTTCAACAAAGCAATTTCTCACACCTGCCCATAGGTTTCACCTGGTACCTCTTGCTAAGGGACTTGTTGGAGTAAGTCATGGTAAGTTGCCCAGGAAATTTAAAAGAGTTAAAAGGAGAAAGGTGTGCAGGCATACAACTGTATTTACTCTTTTTAAAGCATCAACCTGTTCACCCAGTTTGGAGAAGAAATTCCAGCGTGGAATGATTCGTTCACAGTGCTACTTTCTGGGAGTCCATGGAAAACTTAGGCTTTCATTATTAAGTAGCTTCTTATAGCTTTTTTCATACCTGCAAATGATCTCCATACCTATACTGCAATTGCATATCTTCAAATATGCTGAGACAAAATCTACACAAAGTTGCCTAAACATTCCAAGGTCAAATATGTTTTACTTGTTTTACACCTGGTTTCCAGACTCTGGGGTACAGCAAGTTTGCACATTCTCACTTTGATTGGCAGGTCTGAAACTTGGGATCTGAGACCTGGATGCACAGAGACTTGGCATAGCACAACTAAGCTAAAACAGCAGATCTTGTCAGAGTACTGTCTCATGATAACACAGTGGGAGCTGGCTACATGGAATATAATTGTAGACATATCTGTGGCAACCTTCTCCCTCATCTCTAAGCATGTATTTTATCCACAGAATATTCCCAGAAGTGTGATGGGTGTTTAGAAAGCTCACAGATAAATCTTAGTTTTTCTTTGCCAAAGCGATAGCAAATGTGCAAACAGTATTTTTTGTCATATCAGTCAAAAGATATCTAAAAACAGAATTTCCTAACCCTGCCTCCCTGAGAAAAATGATGGCATAAAAATTAACATTGTAAAACACATTATCTAAGATAACATAGGAATTCATTAAAATTTTGACTTTTAATAGACCCTAAATTTTTGTAAGCTATAAAAGCTTAGATGGGAGTCCAAAATACACTTGCATCTGCCCTACTATCTCACCTTTCTGACAAGTATCTACATAATATATAGCAGTGACATATTAATTCCACTGCATGAAGAGAAAAGGGTTATGAGCATGTGCTTCTTGCAATTCTTCTAAATGTGCATCCATGATACACCTGAATAGGTGCTAAACGTGCCATCACCAGCTCTGCAGAAGTGCATGCTGAGAGGGTCATTAAGTGCCACCAGGAAACATCTCCTGCAGGAATGAGGCCAGGCTGGAAAAGCCTTTTTATTACTTGGACCAGAACGATTCTGTAGCAAAGAAGGAGGAATTTGTCTTACCTGTCTGTGCTGCTGAGAGACTGGATACTGCAAACCTGAGATTTGCTGGCTTTGCTGCATTTTCTGAAGCATCATTTTTTGCTGCATTGCTAGGGTTACATTAGGTGGCCTCTGGAGAGACTGGTTTGGGAGAGGCTGAGCAGTTTGCGGCTGTGGCTGTTGTTGCTGCTGTTGCTGTGGCTGCTGCACGGGAGCTGAACCCTGTGCCTGCTGGGTGTAGTGCAGAAGGGCAGGCTTGTTTTGGGAACCCAAAACCGAAGGCATCTGCTGGTTTGTTTGCTCTGAGTTAAAGTGAAACAAAGGCTTTGTGTTGCCATGATGCTGCTCTAGAGGTGGCTGAGCACTGTTGATAAAGTTTCTGTTGAGGTCCTGAGGTTTCTGTTGCATGATTATGTCCATGGGATTGCTCTGGGGAGTGGTTGGTTTATAAACATAGTTGTTCATCCCTTTTGTCTGGTTTCCATTCACTGGCACCCCAAGCATTGCTGAGCTTTGTGGGCTGAACTGCTGCTGGCGAAAAGAGGGACTGGGGATCTTCTCTTGCACAAAGGGCCCAGGGGAAGGTCCTGATGGAGACAGAGCGGACCAGTTGGCTGTCTGGTTCTGCTGCTGCTGTTGCTGCTGAATCAAGGCGTGCTGCTGCCGATTGGCTGCGATCTGTTTGAGCTGCTGTGCATGAGACACCTCCTGCCAGTTAGGCAATGGCCGACTGGACGCAGAAGAAACCTGCGACACCTGTGTTTGAGGCACCGAGGGAATGGGTGGCGAGGCAGACATGGCAGTGCTAGCCATAGTGAAGGCTGGACCTGTAGAAGAAGGCCTCATCTGTGGGGAGCCCACAGGAGCCTGATTCATGCCTGCTGCATACTCACTTTTTATCACCATCTTATCCATCTGCAGAGATCTCACAGGGCCCCTCTGGCTCTGCTGCCCAAGGTCAATGTTGAATGGCTCATCTTGTTTTATCGTGGCATTTATCATATTCTCTAGCTCAACATCACTCATTGGTGGCACCGATATGTTAGTCAGTTCATTAAACAGTTCCTGAAGCTCAAGATCCATCATTTGGTCCCATGAGTCTTCCCCATATCTGTTAGGGAACGTGTTCTCATGGGATGTCTGGCCATCTAAGTGTTTGCTGCAGGACATTGTTTCTCCTGGTTCTTTCTTTACCTCTTTCAAAGTCATATTAAACATGTCATTCCCACTAGCATGGGTATTATTTGCTAAGCTGCTGGCCTTTCTTTGTGATCCTTGCCCCACAGTCATAGCTCCTGACATTGACTGGCTTTGGCAATTGTTAACATGTTGTCCACCTTGTCCCATTGGGATATTGTCACCCACTCTTAACCTCTTAATGTCAAGGAAAGAGCTCTCTGAAACACCATTGGGCCTCTTGTTGACAGGCGACAGATTTACCACCAACTTTCTCTTCAAGGAGCCTTGAAGCTGAAAGAAGCAGAGACCAAAAAAAAAATCATTAGATGATACCAAAGAAATAATTTAATTGCTTGAAAGGCAACAGGCAGGTAAGTATTGCTTAGTTCAGAAAGCTCCTCTGGGCTTTTTTTCATCAACGAAGCTGTGCAGAACTGTAGGCAAATAGGCTTTAAGTGCTGACTCTCCCTGCCATCACCACCCTTGCCATCAGCATTTTTTGAGCACTGCTGCCTCCTGTTCATCACAGACCCCCTTCCCCTCCCAGGTGTGATGAGGGAGGGAGGTAGCCAGAGCTGTAGTTGGTAAAGCCCCTTTGATCCAGATCTACTCCAATCTAGTTGTGCCAGACAGATCTAAAGTATTTTAGACAGCAGAGACAAATACAGTCATGAAATCTGCCCTTGTGCCTATCCAATGGTGCAGGTTTTCATTCTCCCAATTTTGATATATGATCCAAAAAAACATTTTTGACACCTGTAGAGTCCAAGAGTCCACATTATAATGGCACACACAAGATCAAGGCATCCTTAGCTCATGTAGGTTTATACTGGCCAGAGATGTGTATAATTAAAAATGTTAGATATTAACTCGTTGAAAACTGAGAATGAGTTCACTGGAGCCATGTCAGGTTATGTCAGCCAAGGGTCTGGCCCATGTACTGACAAATTATTTCCCAAAGATGTATATTAATACATTAAACCCTTGTTGTTTATGTCCTGAAACATCTCTTATAAAACATACAGTCCACTCAACACTGCTCTGAGAGTTGTAATTCTAGCTTCTTTTCCTTGAATATTTACAGTGATACTTCCATTTGCTCACCAGCCCTGTGGGCCTACTGAAGGAAAAGAGGTTTATGGCTCTGTCTGCCTGATCTACTCATCTGCTGTCGTTGTACACACGAACTCCCACCCCGTGCACAGAAAACAGAGATGTCAGTCCCATGAGCTGAAAAGCCTGGACTTGGTACGTATGCCCTCAAGTAAGATTCAGATGCCCTCAAGAAGAGTTGCTTTGAACACAGTTCATAAAAGAACAGATCACTTTTAAAACAAGGGCAGCTGTCCTATATTTAGCCCTGTACACTTGATCTTAGAGGTCTTTTCCAACCTTAATGATTCTATGATTCCATGACCAAAGGGGCACACAGCAAGGAGCAGACACATGCACATGCAGCCCTTGCAGAGCCAGCACACATTGTCCCTTTCAGCTACGAGCAATGCCAGGAAAATAAGCACAGCTCATCTTCTGCCTTTCTGCACTTGGGCAGAAGTACAGTGCCCAGAGGCATCAGGACAATGCCATCTGAGAAATACCTGTGTGTGCCAGTGAGAAAATAATGCCTGTACAAAATGGGATACCTTGGGAGGCTGCAAAGGGCAGAGAGAACTGAGAACTCTAATTCTCCATTTAAGTGAGGAAGGATGATTTATGAGATCTTCCAGACACATTATTTTCATCATGCTGCTTCATGTAAAGAAGCCCATGGACATGTAATACTCTATTGTGACCCCTATGCCCCTCAGTTTCAGGCTTACCTATAGGTAAAAGCTCTTCCCAGATAACTTCAGATGTGAAAAATTTTATTCTGATGTGAATATCAATTAATTGCTTGAAAAGAGTTTAACTGAGAAATACATATTTCCTCCAAACCCACATATTCTTCCATTGCATCATCAGGTCACCGAGTTTAGCCCTTAAAAATAAAGTTTGTAATTTCTGTCTCTGACACTGAAAATCCAATTTCATATTTCAGGTTAACTTTCCAGCATAGCTTTTAAATCACAGATTCATGTTTTCATAAGGACAAATATGTTGATGCCTACTTGTATAATCTACAGACTGTGTGCATGCAAGAGTAATTAATTGTCACTAGGTGTCCCTCACCGGGGAGAGGTTTTGGTGGTCACTGCAAAGAGCACAGACTGTCTTGGATTAGCATGTTCTTTCTGACACATGAGTCACTGTACTTTCCTTTGGAACAAAAAAAAGGTAAGTTGCACTTCCTTTTACCATCATCCTTGCTGTCAGTGTGTTTATTAGAAATCATGCTCGTACACTCAAATTCATCTTCCTGGGAAATGGGGAAGTCCGCAGGTCATTAGAATACATGACTCGGCAGCACATTTTGCTTTCAGATGTGTTGCTGACAGAAAGGCTGAACAGATAATGAAGAGTACATCCCCTGCATATGTATATGTTTTATGTGGTTAATATGACTTTCTGAGTTAATTTGGGTTTGCTTGACATTTTGAAGCAGAGGGAGCTGTTTAAAAAACTCCACGTTTTCAGGGCACCTGCACCAAGCTTTCTGACACATGTAAAAATGCAGGTGTTACATTGTGCTGTGTGTAGTATCTGCTTTTCTCTTGCATTTGAAGTAGCTTCTAGCAGATAGCAGGTTGAGGTGGGTGAGCTGGGAAGTGGTTTGCCACACACAAGTCAACAGCAGAGCCAGGCAGAGCACCATGATCTCCAGACACATCCCTGAACCAAGCGCTCCCTCCCTTAACATGGCCTGGAGGACTCCTGGTTTCATGACATCTGCCCACCAAAAAGGGGACTGTACATTTCTAAAGAATAACAAGTGGTAACTTATTACATGTCCCCAAAACCTTGCACACATAACCCTTGGAATGCTGACAACACCATCAGTCAATAGATGTCTACACCTTAAAGCAGAAATGAGAGCAAGTGAGGCTTTTCCAACCTAGGGAACTGAGGGGACTTCACTGAGGCTGCTACAAAGGTCCTGATTTCAACATCCCCCATGAGTTCAGGATATGGAGGGAGAGGGCATGGGGAGGATGTGAGCAGCCCACAGGGATGAAGCCCCCTCTATCTCCTTGCACTGAGCTGTTACCAATTATGTATTGGGGAGGGGCTTCAGGGGACTGGTCTGTGTTTGTTCAGGAAGATGAGCAGCATCCATCACAAGCCTCTCTGAACGCTGCCTTTTGTGGGGCACTGCTGCCCCAGCATTATGCCTCTTTTGTTTTTAGAAGGGAAAAGACCAGGGTACCAAATCTTTGCATTTTTCTAGCAATCACATTTTTTGATTACTGACTAAAAGTCAGTACTCAAGCCCTTTTTACCCAAGCAAAGCAGACTCTTCAGAAGGGAAAAAAAATTAAAAAAACCAAACCAACTTGCCAGATTTCAGGCTCCATCTCTTTCAATTTGCAAGCTAGGATTGATTTGGGTCAGTAAACATAAAGCAAAAGTTCCTATAACATACACAGGCACATTCCTCAGATCAAAGAGGCTTGTGATTACACATCTCAAACTGCTTGAACTGTGTAATACTGAAAGGCCCTGTGATGGGAAACGAGTGACATGACAGTAAGTGGGAGAGGAGGAAGCCCTCCATGCCCAGCTCCATCCCACAGGTAGGTGGGCAGCACTGGATGAACCATCACAGAGCACAGGCATTTCCTGGCAGCATGTGTTACTGTGAGACCTTTTGCTGAGCAGGCTCTGGTGAGTCACTGTGAGGTCATGTACTTACAGCAAGGTAGTGCTGGATGATTGATCTTCTGAAGTTAAAACTGAGCCTCTGGAGACCATTTCTATGAAACAGCCCAGTGCTGTTCCTGGACAAAATGCTTGGGGACAGCAGAGGGCAAGCTCTACAGATGACTTGATCTAAATGACCCGGTGTGATACCACGTCCTGTGCAGAGGGACATATATAATATTTATAAGTTTTATATTTAAAACTTATTCAGAGTATTAAAGGAATTTAAGAGAGGCAGCTTTTTCTCTAATGCTCTCTGACACCAGGCCAAATCAGCAGGAAATCCACTGAAGTAATAATTAGGGCTCATCAAATCCTGATACCAAATAATTTCTCTTTTGGAAAAACAGAAAGATTTTTCCTTCACCTTTCTTTTGGTGGAATTTTTTTACTGAATATAAAATAGAGGATTTTGCTTAATTTTTTTTTTCTGGCTCATTTTTTTTTCCAGAAAATGGAAACAAAGAAAGTTTTGGTGCAAAAGCATAGCTTGTCAATGAGAAACTTTAGAGATTGTTTTCTCTAGAACATCCATATCTAACAATATTTTTATCACATCATTGATACATTTCTGACATTACTCATGTGTATTCAACTTATATATCTTTCCACAGGGTCTATCCAATATGGCCAAGAAAAGAATTGTCTGTGTCAGCAGGAAATAATACAGTCTATCAGGTTTCTCTTTCAATGAAAATCTTATTTTTTGTGCATTTCATACAACCTCTGCAGCTGGACTTCCTTTAGAAATTCCTCTTTATGTCATTTAACACTGTGTAGGAAGGAGCACAGTGCTCAACAGAACTCCTACACTAACTACCCAGCACCTTGAGTTTCACAGCTCTCAGGACAAGTGAAACACAAGCTGTCCCTCTGACTTGCCCAAGTAACTCCATAGTGCCTGCAGATCAAGGCCTTTACAGAGATGTTAGTACTGTATCTGACTGTCATTTTGAAATGTTTATAGCTGGACACTTAAGACTGGGCCAAAACACCAAAATACCTCAAGGAATCTACAGAGAAAATACCACAGTTTGATAGTCTTAAGTCCCCACTAAGCCTTTTAGTGGAAGACATAAAAGGAAGAATCCTCCCACCTTTGTTCTCCCAACTCTCACAATTTCCTACAAAGGTTTGCAGTGTTCTTACATTGTGTGGTGGAACAACAGGGATGAAACTCCCAAGGTGCTACTGACTGAAATGCCACACTGAGAAGCAGGCAGTGTTCAATGTTAGTAGTTCCTGTGGAGTGATATCTCTGATGATAGAAAAAGCAGCTCTGGATTTTGGGCTTTTAATGTAAAAGCAGCAAACAAATCCACTTTAAAAGGTCCATTTTGGATTACCTAGACTTTCTCACAAAATGTGTTGACTGCACTGGAAACAATGTCTGCACTGTAAACAAAATACTCCACATAGCTGGGGAAGCAAAAGGGTAAAGGAATTACAGGAAAAACATGAAAAATATTCAAACAATGAAAATTGGAAAAAAAAGTCCTTCCAAAGGAGGAAAAGATGCTGAATGATACTTATTTATGCTGTGAAAGAGCCTTTGCATTGCAGGGCTGGACCTAGCAAGCCACCCCTGAGGCTTAGAGCCTGATTCTGAATGACAGCAACTCTCAATTTTAAAATAGTGGTTGGCAGTGTTTGCTGCCAGCAGTATCACTTCCTGTGGTGTTCAAAGCTGTGCCAAGCTGGGAAGCACCTTTCTAGGCAGGGACCAGGGCACACCAGTGCAGAGCCTCCCTGTTGCAGGCATCTCCCAGCATGCAGGAGGACCAGATGCCTCTCTCCTTTTTTTCTTACCCCTTTAGCCAGACAGGATGGTGGTGGTGACTCATACCATGGCCAGCTTCGAAGCCACAGAGGCACCCTGAGGCTGACACAGAGATGACCATCTCTGAGATGCCATCTCTGGGGCCACCACAGCAACTAATACCACAATCACACAGGTACCCTCAAGGCCCATTTCTGACTACAGATTCGGTTTTGAGGGTTCCCATCACCACTATTTCTACACATCTGAAATCCATTGGCTCTGATTGTTCCCCCTCCTTCCCACACCCAAGAGAATCAGGTTCACCCTGATGTCTCTCCTGAAAAACCCAGTAGTGTGATCCTCTTCTGAGAACCTCCCCTCAGCCGTTCTGCTCTTCACTTTCTCTGCACAACTCAAGTACATTTATTTTTAATCTTTTGTCTTCAAACTGCAGCATCTACCTGACAAGTCTGAGGATACAAGCATGAGAGTAGTTGTTGCAGGGAAAAATGCAGGTGAACCCAAGATGGGAAGAGATGATGTTAACTCCAGTTTAGAAAGCTGAATAGTTTCTTTATTATAACTATATTACAGTACATTAATATATTATTTAAAGAAGAGATACTAAAACTACATCTTAACTTCTAACTACCATGTGTAACTACTAACTCTAACTTTCTCGTGACTCTCTCCCTCAGAGAGAGTCTAAGCACAAGTAGTCGTGATTAGCCGCCAGAGCCAAACAATGCTCACCAGAACCCAATGAGCTAATCACCTCAGGTAAACAATTCTCCAATGCATTCCACATGGAAAAACAAGAGACAGAAATAGAAATTGTTTCCTTTTGCTCCTCTATGAAAGTTTCTTGAGAGAGCAGAAAATGTGGGTACTACAAGTAGTCTTCAGAGAGATTTTAGCACTCTGAGTTGACAAAGCCCAATCTGCTGGATGATGCTGATCTGGTAAGCACCATTAATTTTTCATGCAGGACTGAGTGGCAGAGTGGAGGCCTGGGCACTGCGCACAATGGAGAGCAGCCCTGAGAGCTGGCGTGTCCTCACAGCACCATGGCTAGGACAAGGTGGCTCCTCCATGGGTGCAAAGAGCTGTGCAGGGGTAGCAGAAGGTGTTTCTTGCTCCAGTCAGGTTGCAGAGGCTCAGTTCCAGGTGTCCTCTGCCACCCCGTGTTCATAAGAAGGGGACCAACTGTTCTCTCTGAGTCTGAGGAGGAGGAGGCACAGGTGCCTTCAGCCCCACACTATTGGTGAGCATGGCAGCTTGAGACAGCAGACCTCCACTCTGCCTCACTCCCCCCCTATTTAGCTAACCAGCTCCAGGGACCACTTGGATGGCCAGGGTTTACTGCCATGAGAATTTTGCTCTATGCATCCCAAAGTTCCCCACTGCCCATGCCTGTCCTTCTGATCCAGGTGTCCATACAGACCTCTTGCAGTGGTGTCCTGACTCTGGCTGATCCTTAGATGTAGGCACCACTGGCAGTAATAAAGCTGACTGAGAGGCAACACAATTTTCCTCCTTGTTTACTGCAATGTTTAGTGCCACTAAAACTGAATTTATAGTAAAAAATAGGGATGTTTCTTGGCTGACAAGTATCCACTTAATTTTCATTAGCTGGGACACGGCTGGAATAGCAATCAGTATGTTAGAAATCCCACAATTTACCTTTGCTTATGGAAAAATTATGTATCTTGCCAACTGAACATACCAACCTAAAAATGCATTCATATTATTCACAGTGTACTGCCTAGAAACATAACGTCAGGGCTTTGGTCCAGGTTGCTGAAGCACAATAATTATATTTTTAATGCAGATTTTATATCTGATGGATTATAAAATATCATGTCTAGTCACAGTCTTTTAGAAAAATAGGAACACAGAAAAACAATAGCATTTTAACTAGGTCAAGATTGCTAATCAGAGTGTAGCAGTCATTACTGTGTGCAAAACAAATAGGCATAAAAGATCTGTATTTTTTATCTTGCAAGCTGTGTATCTGTCTTCTGGAGGAGTCTTTTCTGCTTGCTCTTTCTTTCTTTCTTTCTTTTTCTTTTCCTTTTCAACCATGAATAAATTAACAATCACTTTGTGTGAAATCTACAGAAATTTATGTCAACGTTTATTACCAAGAAATGTGGAACAAAGCATAATGCAACCTGAGCTTTGGGAAATAGGACTGCTTAACTGATCCTATCCTGATGAGAAGGAAATATCAAATGCATTATAAATGCTGACAGGATGATCAGGCATGTAAAAGAGGTCATCCAATACCACCCTCCACATTGTTTACCAGTTTCATAAGTCAGCTTAAGGTATTAAAAACACATACTGTCTTGCATAGGAAGCTCCTAATCCTTAAAAATGTGGCTGCTGTTATTTGATTTGCCTTTTAGAGATCAATAGCACAGCAGATTTCACCTAAGGAAAGACTGCTGAGAGCAGTTTGGTCCTGGTATTCTGCTCAGCACTGCTTCCAAATTGTTGCTCTGTAGGCTCATTAGAGCACATATCCATGCCCACATGTGGGCTTTTACTACCTGTTATTAAGCACCCATCCCCTCTGCAGCAGTCTGTTATCAAAAGTTCAGTCATTGGAGGAATACAGTACCCCTCCACCCAGACTTGGAAAATAAGGAAATATTTAGACTGTTTCTCTCTTCCCGCAAATCAGTGCGTCACACAGGACACTCAAGTCAACTGTTTGGCCTTGAGGTCTTCTTCAGGGTACATTACAGCTCACAGGAGATACAGTCACCACTTGCCAATTGGAAAAGAAACATCCCTTCAGCTTATTACCCAGTGATGCTTCCAGCGTCAGACTCCATCAGCCAGGACAAGGAGGGCCCACGTCAATGAGAGCTGCCTTCCATCACGCATCAACTAATACACTTAATGAGCAACTGGCAAAATGGCTTCTTGTTAAAAGAAAGGAGTCCTGACCCTCTGCCAAAACTTTAGTGGAGAAATGATATTTGGGATCAAATCCAGGCCCGTGGTAAGAGGTCTCCTACAAGACTCCTGCACTTACTTGATAGTTGGGTTTGACCTGTATTAGCATATTCCCCCTGGCTCTCACCCATCATGCACAGTCACCCCATCAAGGACATGAAGTAAGAGCAGTACTTAAGAGCCTTTTTCAAAATCTTCAGCTTAAACATGCAGTGTCAGGACAGGCCAAGTGCACCCCACCAAGATTTGGACATATTTGAGCAAAACAGGCAAAAATTTTGAGGGCTTTGGAGGGTTTTGAAACAACAATTGAAGAACTTTTAAGATACTCCTATGAAGAGAATGGACAATGGAAATCTTTCTTAAAAGAGAAAATGATGGAAGTTTATATATTAAGACTCTAACGGATTAACTGCAGATCAAGAGATTATTTGGCAAACTTGAGCAGCAATAAATTCAATCCCAGTGAAATGATACACTTTTTCATCCAAAGTGGATAGAATCTGAGGAGCTGCATGAGAGATTCAGAGCTCATCAAGGTCTAAAAAGGGACTGGTCATTTGTTAGGAAATGCAAAGATGCTGACTTATAAAAGGCGATGATGACATCTAGAAGGGGATGAAAAATATTAAACATCAAGGTTCAAACTAGTCTGTGGTTATTGGGGACTGGTGGAGCAGGGGAAAAAGAGATAATGGGGTGGAGTGGTTTTTGTAGGCATGTCAAGGTGATTGTGTATCTTCCGCCAATGTATTTGTTGTTGCTATTGATGAGATGCCTCCAGGTTTAGTAAGGATACAAGGTCACAGCTCCTCTATTTCTAGCACTTTAGAAGTCTGAAGGAAAACTGTAAAAAAGGGATTAATTTGACCAGTATCTAGGTCATTCTGGAATATGAAGCTCAATATGGAATTGTGATCATTATGGAAGGTCATTAGCAGGTTACAAGAAGCCCAAATGCTTTGTTGTCTGGGACTGGCACATGTTCAGGTGAATTTTTGTTATTTGGTCTTTCTTTAAGTACCATCTTGATGAGAAGGTTGAAAGAGTCCAAACCCATGAAAATGGCCAGAGAGACTGAATGGAAAGGTTTGGAACAAAGGAATCATGCAGGAAGGAATGCTTCAGCAGCTGGAAAAGGTCAGTGTGAACAGAGGGGACCAGAGCAGTCCAGGGTAAGAAAAAGGCACCTATAAGCTAAAAGGAAACACCAGCAATCCAGGTACTGAAAAGCTTACAAGATCATGCTTAAAAAGAATGTGAGAAATGACAAGCAGAGTGGAGAGGATGAATTTGCAGAGGAGGATGAGAGGATGGTTGTGTTGCCACAGGCCCTCAGCTGGGTTATAATTAGCATTGACTCCATGATTGCAGAAGGCTGATCAATTGCTTTATTATATCAGCCTATACTATGTTATACTATATTTATTAAGACACTCAGCAACCCTTCCAGCCAGTCCGATACAGCTTTAACCTAATTCGTCAATCAATGCAAACACCATCCAGTGTTCAATTAAGAAATCACCCTTCGGTAAACAAATCTCCATGACACATAATCTCCATGACACATTCCACATGTGCACAACAGCAGGTGCAAGTGGAGATAAGAATTGTTTCTCATTCTTTTCTCTGATTTTCTCACAGCTTTCCCCGGGAAAATGCCTGGGAAAGTCTGTGCCTGCTCTCTGTGGCCAGAGAGCTGCTGCCACGTGGTTGCACAAGTAGACCAGTCAAATGCATGGAGACATCTCTGAAGAAAGTGAAAATAAGTTTTCTAGTTTTCTCTCTGGTTAACAATGAGAATATTTTATAGCACAGATCATCTAGCAAAAGCCTGGCTTTTGCAAAAAGATTTGCTTTGGCAAAAGAGGTTCAAGGAGATTACATCTAGGCAGGACTTTCAAACCTTCTCAGGGATGGGGTGATGCTGTTTGTACACTGCAGCCCTCAGGTCTTTTGTCCTGCCTCTCTGAGGCAAAGCCCAGCTGCTGAGCACCCACTATGGTTTGTGCTTGGAGCAGCAATGCCAGTGACTGTCGGTGCTCTAGGTAGCCACAGTCAGCAGCCCATCCCCACCAGCTGTGGCAATAAATGACAGAGTCACAACAAAACTTTCGGGTATTTTTGGCTGCTATGATAATTTTTTTGTGAAAGAGACATGAGTGGATTAATTACCACTGATGCTTCCTATATGGCTTGTTTTCCTATGTGCACCGATCACGTGTTGAGTGAACTCATGCAAATAGAAACAGCGCTGAAAAATCAGTAGTTCTAGGCCTCTCAAATATAATAGTCTATCTCAAAGTCATATTTTCCTCCACAGCAGCCTTGAATGTGTTTCTAGAGTCAATTGTGATTGTTGACTTTGAAAATTCAAAATGAGAAAAATTCCTTGTTTGGAAATGACTGAGTGGAATAGCATCTCCTTTCTGACACAACACACTGTGACAAGGGGACATATGCCTACAAGAATGGACACAGGTACCACAATCATCCCAAGAAACAGCATTCCTTTGGCTATGCAGTGAAAACATCTCAGCCAAGGACTATAAGGATCTCTTAAACTAAACCAAGATTTGTTGCATCAGAGCTGCATTACCTTTGTAGCCCACACACCAATGATGCATCAGGTGTGCACAAGCTGAACTCTTCAACTGCTCTGCTGGCTTGGATAAGGGAGTCCAGGCCCCTGGAATAAGTTCCTACCTGGAGTCATGCAGCAGAAACCCTCTGCAGTTGTACAGCTCCAATGCTGTGTCCCTAAACTTCATTTCTGCAGGCCACTAACACAGTAAAGAGTTCACTAGCTACTTGCTCATTTACCATGTTACTCACAGAAAGAAAATAGAAGTATTGTGGCAGAGGCCTTAGTGGAGAGTTTTCTAGAAGACCTTTGGGATCATAAAATGATGGAGCTGTGAAGGGACCTCTGGACTTAGAATCGGAGAATCATGGAATGGCTTGGGTTGGAAGGGACCTTAGAGATCATCTAATTTCAACTCCCCTGCTATGGCCAGGACACCTTTCACTAGATCATGCTGTTCAGAGCTCCACCCAACCTGGCCTTAAAAACTTTCAGGGATGGGGCACCCACAACTTCTCTCAGCAACCTGTTCCAGTGCCTCACCCTCCTCGCAGTAAGGAATTTTTTCCTGATTTCTAGCGTAAATCCACTCTTTTTCAACTTGAAGCCATTCCCCCTTGTCTTGTCACTGCATGCTCTGCTTTCAGCAGAGCTACCAACAAAGTTACATGCTCAGGACATTGTCCAGGCAAGTGTTGACTGCTTCGAAGGATGAAGACTCCACAACCTACCTGGGCCCCTGTCCAGCTCCCCTGTTTTTCTTTACCTCTATTCAGCAATTTGTGTTCCTTCCTTCTCATCCTTTTGTTGTTCACTTCTAGGATAGATCTGGTATGTAACTGGAAAATTTTGAACATAGAGCAAATGGAGGGAATGTATAAATTTGACTTGTCTCCAAGTTAACGACATATATGATGAGGGAGGAGGAGGAGGAGATGAAAGCAATAAATGACAATGTACATGAGAAATGTCAGTCTCTGTTTCTACAGAGATTCCTTCAGGGAAGGCATCAGATCAGTAGTTTTTAAATGACATAAACAATCAAAGGGTTGACTGAGCAAAGTGATGCTCCATCAGATGAACCTGAGTTGCTAAATAATGCTTTTGCTTAAGCCTGATGTAAAGTTCATTGAGATATACACGTCTTTAAATGGACTTTGCTGGACTTTGTTTCTCTATTCTTGACTATAAGATTCAAGATAAGTGATAAGGACTTTATGTATTTTTTTTTAAATACTCTTCATGCATTTAGACACTGTCAAACACATTAATAATGAGCCCTATTTTCCAGCTAAATTTCAAAAGATACCGATGCACATTCAGCACCTCTGAAAAGCAGACATCTATTTAGGTGTCAAAATATGGATCCCAGCATACTTTTGAAAATACTAGCCAGGATAAATATAATTTTCCATTTTATAACTAATGTGAAACTTTTCACCTTTATGGTACCATTTAATGGTGACTAGAAATCATTACAGATGAAAGGCTGTACAGCAAGCTACTATATTTGAAACTCTGGAGGTAGCAGACTGGTTCCCAGTGGACAAATGGCCACATCAATCTTGGATCTAATTAGTTCCTTTTGCCCTCTCTATGCTTTTATTTCCTTCATAATCCTTAGCTAGGAAGCTCTGGGTCAAATGTGCTCCGAGGGCACTCACCAACTTTCCACAGTCAGAAAGAGCAACCAAAATCTCAGGGTTGTCAAAGCACTTCAGTGAAACTTTCCTTGCATATTACTTAGACTAGGCTGGCTTTGGTAGATACATATTTATTCTCATTTATGGTGTGGAAATAAGCATTTTATAGTCTATTAAAATATCTGAAAAAAGAATCAAAGGTATTTCTGTCTAGAAATAAAGTTTTTGTTCTCATTCACACTTCTGTCTATGGTGGTCTGTACTTGGGAGAAGCCTTTGGGAAGGCCATGTAGTCTTTCTTGGGATATGGACCAAATCAGAGCAGCCTCCAGGGCAGCTCTTGCTCTGGCAGGCACGGATGAGTTCAGTCTTTAAGTCATCCATCAGGCACATTTCACACACACTGTAAAATACAGAGGTATATTCCCCAAGAAAAATTCAAATTCCAGGGACCCCCCAAATACTGATATTTGTCTGCATATATGGCCTTGTTTGCGAATCTGTATTGAAACCCAATACAACAATGAGCCAAATCTTCTGTTGCTGTAAACAGATGCAGCTACACTGACCTGTATCAGTGTTCTATTAAGAACCAGCCCCGAAGCCTGAAATCTGGATTACAAACCAGCATTTACTGGAAGCGCGGATTGCAGCAGGAACTTTTGTTGGATGCCTATTGCTACAGATTCCTCACTCCTTTTTAAAGTGTCTCTAGTGTTGCAGGCTTTTACTGGGGGAATACAATGGAGCTGGCAGGAAAGCCATAGCTCTTCAGCATCTCAGAAAAGCAGGGAAAAAAAAAGAAAAAAAAACCAAAACTCCAGCAGTCCTTAAGGATACAGCACTGCTAGGTAACTGGGACAATGAATTAATAAGGACTGACTTTTCCCTCACTCTGTTTTCAAGGATAGTAAGTAACAAAATCTGGCAGGCTGAAAAGCCCCTGCTCGGAGGAGAGAGACAAAGAGGCAGGGCTGAAATTCATCGTGTCAGTTTAAAAAGGCAGAGTTTTGCATTTACACAATATGCCCATTCTTGTTCTCTTTGACTCATGGAAAAATATTGAACATTGGACAAGAATGTAGGAATGTGTCTGGTGTCTGATCTCCACAAAAATCTAAATGCTGTTTGCATTCACGTAAGAAATTAAGACTGGCTGTCCAGGCTCCATTGATGTGTAAAGAAAATAACAGTAGTGATAGCAATATCATTATAATAACAGCAGTAATACAATTTTTAAAACTGGCTGTGTAACTAGTACAAATAGAGCACGAACCCAGGCACTCCTGGCTCTTAATCCCAAACACAGCTCAGTAGAGCTTTCTAGACCTGTCACAAGCATCACAAAGACTCCTCTCCACTGACAGCATCTGAAACCACTGCTAGTTTTCCCGGTTAGCAGAGGTTAAAGCTTTTTATTGCTTTTTTTGCCTTTAGATGCTGCAATAGTTGCAGTGCCTATATTACCATCTATGGCAGACAGGCTGAGTGTCTGCCAGCTGTCAGGCAGCCTATTCATCTCCAGTTGCCTTTTGCCTACTTTCTGCAGCAGAAGAATTTCTCTTCAGTGGATTTCATGTGCTGGAGTCCTGTTCCTGCCGATGTTCCTGCTGCTTGTTTTTAAACCCAGGCTGGCTACAAGCCTGGGGAGCATGGGAGCCCGCAGCCCTGAAGAACCTGAGGCTCCTGTGTCACGTGCAGCTTGCCAGCCAGCCAGCTATGGCTCTGGGCCAGGGCAACATCATAAAACTGGCACTATGTCAGTGGGGGTTGCTGGCTAAACCCAGTCATTTGCCTCTCTCATTGGCTGGAGGGAGAGGCAACCAATAGGGTCACCATGGCCTCCTCTAGGATACACCAAAACACCCTCCCTCTGCTTGTTCCATGGCAGAGATGTGGAATCTGGCTACTTACCCTCTGCCTAGAACCCCCTCTTCTTTCCTCTTCTCATCTAGCTAAGTTATGAGGTCTGTGTATAGGGAATACTGGTACATGTAATGTCTGGCTGCTCCTGACCCAGGTGTTCCTGGAAATTCCCTCAGGTACCTGCCAGCATCATTAGGCACCAGTATATCTCTGCTACTGTGGTATTTTACTAATTTGACTAATTTTGCCAAGGCCTGATCTTTAAGTAGAGCTGTGCAGGAGGATAGGATGGCCAAGTCTCCAGGCCATAAAGTGCAGACCCTATAATCATAGCCCTATGCTATATCATCTTTTGCCTAAACAAATCATGTTAGGCAATGCTTGTATCTAGTGGTTGCCTCTTTTTTCCTCCCAGAAGGTTAGTGATCTGAAAATCTGCAGACCTGCATATTTTCTGACCCACAGCATGAGCTAGTGACTCACTCATAGGAGGTGGGGAGAGGATGAAGAGCTCTGCCAGACCTTGTGACAGGGGTAAAATAGATCATTCAGTTGCATGATGTTTGTCAAATTGGTGTGTTTATTTTAAATTTTCCTAGGTGTGACCCAACTCATCACCTCCTTACCCAGGCTGTGAGAAACCACTTGAAATTTTGCTTAAAACTCTTAAGGCTCAGTCTCACAGTTCACAATTATCAAACCCTGAGTCATGGGTTGCTCTTCCTACCTTTACTGCTATATGAAATGCCTACAAAAGATAAATGGCACTCCCTCACACAGGCCAGGCAGGAAGCCCACAGCCAGAGGCATTTGCCCACCTCCTTGCTCCCCAAGGAGCCTAGCTTTTGAGCTTCTGAATTTAACAGAAAGACTGCTGTAGACATCAGTGTAACTTGGATCAGGCTCCAGCTACCCAAGAGAAAAGATGGGCTTTGCAGCTCATCCAGATGGTTAACAGCTTTACATACAACCACTGCCTTATTAAATCTACAGTAAATTAAATGAACGCTTAAGACACTCAACTGAAAGTGCTATTGACTGCAGTAATTAAATTGAAATACCTAATTAACCACACCAGAATAGGAAATGAATATATCATGAGGCACCACTCTGTAGTGGCTGAGACAATCAGATGCTGTCTATACCTTAATTTGTGCTGAAATAATTTTTAAGGGGTGTTTATGATTACTTAAAGATGTGTTTATATAGCACACGCATATATATGTCTATATATATGTGTGTATATATATATTCACATACACACATACAGACACATATTATGTTATTATATTTAAGTCTTCTGTCTGAGCTTTTAGCCTTACATTGGCAGAGACATTAATTCCAGGTCAGCCACCATCCTCCAAGATAAACTTGCACATTATTAAAACATCTAAATCAGAAGGATTACAAATGTCCTGCAGCGGACCTTTTTTTTCCTTTATTAAGAACATTTACATGAAGGTGTCTGCAGTTTCAAAGCCATTTCAGACTGAGGCCAAAGTGAATGTTTGGGAAAAAAAGAAAAAATAAGAAAAAAAGAAAGAGTCTTTATTTCTCTCTATTTAGCCTGTGCCGTCAGGTCTCTCTGCCTGCTGCTCTAACCACAGCCGCCCTAAAGGAAAAGTTTACCTTTAATTAAGACATCTAAGTGTTAGGATTCTTAGGCTCTGAGCCTCTCTCCCTTTCCTCCCCCTCCTTTTTTCAGTCAGGAGTGGAAACTTTATCTCACCTACAAAGGCACACTTTGTGCAAATCTTGATAGAATGCAGTGATAAACCTTCACTCCAGGGGAGTATGGAAGGTGCTCAGCCATACCCTGTGACAGGCCCTCCCCAGAAATGTGGTGATTTTGGGGCTGCCTCAGCTCAGAGAGAACTTGGGCATGGCCACTCCACTCTGCTCTCCCAGAGATGTGCACAACACCCTTTCTCTGGTTTTGCCTTTGTTTGGAGGGGAATTTGCTCCCCACAAATCATGAAACTGCAGCCTCACAATAGCAGTACTTGGAATGACAAAAGGTCAAACTGGGTTACAGTCACTCAACCCTACTGAGTTATTTGGGTAGTGGCAAGAGGAGTTATTTTTAATGACTTCATGTCTTGGTCTCATAGACAATAACCAGAGAGTGTCTATAAGCCTGCAAGTCTTAATCTTCAGCTCAGGAACCAAAAAATCCCAGGAAAACAGCAATACGACAGGGCGGAAGGCATCTTCCAAATTTGGAGGTTTCAGCAGGGAACACATTTCCTTTCATTTCCTCAATCATCCCACTCATCCTGGCATTGTCCATGGCATTTCCCCTGCCTTGTCCTGGGGTGGTGACCAGGTTCTGTTCCTGCCTGGTGCTGCAAATGGCTTCATTATCTTGATGCCCAATGGACAAAGCTGAGGCATGTGCCTCTCCTCGATGACACTGGACCCTGCATCTTTGTGGGACCACGTTCAAAGGGTCTGAACTGCTGTCCTCCCACCAGGCTATGGAGCTGGGGAAGACAGAGGTGACCCTACCATGGTTCTGCAGTATTTTGGAGAGGTCATACAGGTACCATTTTTGTAGATCCTCTCTTTGCTTTTGTCACGCCTCCATTTTGTCCACTTCCATATGTTTTCTGGACCAAACTGATCTCTTACTGTTCCTCTCCTCATAAGTGGAATTGCAGCCCCTGTGGCCCTCTGCCACTGTTTATGCTGGCAGAGACCAGTAGATATTGGCAGGCAAACTTGGATGGGATTCACACAGTGAGAGGGCAGGGAGGGAGGAAAGGGCACACTGTGGCCCTCAGTGCCTTTGCCTTCCTTGCAGAGAGCATGCCCATGGACAGAGGGAAGGGAGGTCACCAGGTGGGGTGAGAGCTCTCCTAGCTGGTCAGGAGACTGGACAGGTTTTAAAATGCTTAGATCTGAAAGGTACCTTAGATCCTGTCAGGTATCTGTAAGACCTGTAAGACTCTCTCTGTGGAAGTCGCTCAGCTGGCCCCAGAAGCTTTCTTCTATTTATCTGACAACACTTCTGAATACATCGTGCTGCCCATCCCATCTCATGAAGAAGAGGTGATACAGCCAAGTACAAAACGTGTGCTGGAACAGAGACACCTCAGCCTTCAAAATACATGGACATGCCTGAGCAGCAGGGCAAAGCTGCACTGCTTTGGCCATTCCTTCTTCACTCCACTGCAGGGAGAGGCAGGAGAAGTGAGTCTGCTGCTGACCAAGGTGTCCCACCTTTATGCCTCTGAGATGCCCAAGTGACCCAACCCTGACTGAGGCCAACAGAAAACTTGTAAGAGGCCCTAAGGCCCATCCTTGCTGCATCAGAGCCTTAAAGAAGAACCTGGCCTGGACTGCTTGGCTACTATTCAAAATGGCTCTTAGTTATAAAGAACAAATTGTAAGTTCTCATGTAATGTCCCTGGCAGAATCCAAACTTGTAAAAGAAAAGCCTGTAAACATCATTCCCACTCAGGAGCTGTGCAGGGTTATTTTCTGACCCCAATGCACTTTGATATATCGTAGAACTACACAGGTTGAATCTCCCCATGATGGTCTTGAATGAAAAATTTCAAAAGGTTTCTCTCCTTTTCTTTCTCTCACTGCCTAATACAAAAAAAATCTCATTTTGCTCATGTAGATCTAAAATAATGACATATAGCTTAGAAATTACTTCAAGTGCAGCAGGGAGATTATGAGCAAAAGCAGTTCATGAGCTCTAATTCTGCATTTACCTGCTGTGAGGAGCAGGTCCCAAAGCCTGTATCTCTCCGATGAGTGCTGAGAGTGCGTGAGGGATTTGTTTACATGCCCGGGGAACAAAGTCATGTCATGGAAATTCTGAAAAAGGCTTTGCTGAATTTTACTTTTCTATTTTCCAGCCTACTTGAAAGGAAGCACAGCTTCTCTGAACCTGAATCCTCCTCCACTGGCAGATTATTTATTAAACAGCGATGGTAGGTTGGAGCTGTTTTCACTTAAGGACAATTCTTTCAAAGCCTAACAGAGAAGCAGAGTTGCCATAGTTACCTGAGCAAGCCCTGAGTACAGCACAGTTCCTTCCAACAACCCAAGACTTTAGGTCAACTTGCAGTTTGTCAGACAAAGCTTAATGGTTTGCTATTTCATGCAAGTGAATTGCATTTATCAAGCAAGAAGGTGACGTGCAAACCACGGATAGGATTGCCCCCTCACTCTTCCTTTTTGTACTGATCCAGAAGCCTATGGGGCTCACACCAGCTGGAAATTCTGCAGGGTATCTGGACAGCTGGGGAGGAGTTTGGAGTAAAAACACATTTAGATCTTGGCACTGGTTTCAGTCATCCAATCCAGACCATCATTAACAGCTTCTGTACAGCACTACTCTCCTCTAGGGGCTGTAAAAATGAACAAAGCCTTTGTTCAACCTAAACTTCCTTTCCTTGTCTGCTGTTCCTGCAGACTTTCCATTCTAGTGGTCCTATTGTTTCATCTGCAAATGTCAGAGAGCTGCACAGTGTGCCCATTTTATAGGGAATATGTTCCATTTTAGGATGCCAAAATCATACATTGTGTTGTTCCACAATCAATTTACTTGAAATTTGCTTGGGTTCACTATGGCTTGTCTGAAATGGTCTTCTTTCTTTCTTTCTCTCTCTTTCTTTCTTTCTTTCTTTCTTTCTTTCTTTCTTTCTTTCTTTCTTTCTTTCTCTCTTTCTTTCTTTCTTTCTCTTTCTTTCTCTCTCTCTTTCTTTCTTTCTTTCTTTCTTTCGCTTTCTTTCTTTCTCTCTTTCTCTCTTTCTCTTTCTCTCTCTCTTTCTTTCTCTCTTTCTTTCCCACTTTATCTCTTTCTTCCTCTTTCTTTTTAATTTTTTTCTTTTATTTACTACTTTTTTAGACCCCAGTATCTGTATTTAGATTGATAGCTACTGCAGACACTTGTTTTGCACCTGAACAAATAGGATTGCTGAGGACAAGATTAGCTCCTTTGTGCAAGCCAATTTGGGCACTGGGCATCCCAATGAATGAGCATTTTGCTTTTGAACATCCCTTACTGGAAGCAGCAAAAAAGGGCAAATACCCTGATTGTATCATCTGTTAAGTGGGTCATTCCTACAAAGGGAACTGGAAAATCTGCCTTCCTACTCACAGTTTCCTTCAGTTCTCTTGTTGTAGTGTTGGAGAGAGCAAAAGGGAGAAGAATGTGCATAGGGACATAATTCTCCTGAGAACCTGCTGAAATAATGCAATCCACAAACTGGCAGTCTTACATCCCCACAGTGCCCAGGTTTCCATACTTCTCTGACCTTTTCACCTCTCAGCTTCTTCCCCCAGCAGCTTTTTATCATGGTTTCAGGCACAAGTACATCCCCACCAATCAGTACAACTGCAATTTAATTAGGAAGCAGGTGAGATGGTGTAAGCACAGCAAAAAGTGGCCACATACATTGGCCACTTCTGTAATTTATAGCATAAGTTTTGTGAGGGTCTTGCTAAGGTGCTGCAATGTGGGATGGATAATGTTGCTGACCTGGGTCCAGAGGCTCAGAGGGATTTAGACCCCTTAATCCTACTCAAAATTAATGGGGATTAAGTGTCAAAGCTGAGCAGCTGTTTAAACTCCACTGGAAAACTTGAGCCTGAGTTAATATGGTGCCCACTCAAGCAGTCCTGCTGGCCTCAACTCCCCTTTCTGACCAAAATGGATGAAATGCATTTTAGAAGGCATGAGTTCATGCAGGCATAGTGCAATTCAAGTAGAAGATAGCAAAGAGGATCAGAGGACAGAGAATAAAAGAGTAAATTATGAGGCAGGGAGATAAGGATGAGAAGGAAACATGACAGGGGTAGAAGTGCAGAGAGAAAAGAGGAGATGATGGCAAAGTTGGACATGGAAGGAAAAAGAACAATATTAAGGACATGAAGGGAATGACCCATCTCAGAAAATGAGGAGGGGAGATCAACAGTGTATGATTTAGTCTGAAGAATAGTGGAGGACAGAACTCAATCTGTCCTTTATCAGTAAGATACTGGTGAACTAAAGAATAAAGAGAAAATGTAGCAAATGAGTAAGGATGGTTTTTTTTCTCTCTATTGTGGAGCTTTAAGGGGCAGCTTGTATGTAAAGTAGCTTGTCATTAGTGAACTTTTGCAGGATGCACCCATATTACAATCTACTTTTAAATAGAAGGTTATATTCAAATAGCATAGTTCTTGGCTGGGTGATTGACACAGGGGACATTTGATTTCCAGAGACAATAAACATAAAAGAGCACCGTGGTATTGGAATTTGGGTTACTGAGGGTCTTTGCATTTTCCTCCTCTTCCTGCCAACACTGAGTGCATTCCAGCCAGATTTGACAGACTGGCAGGAGTCTCAGCAAAGCAGAACTCTTACAGTTTTCATGAAAATTAGTGGCTAGGAAGAGAACATCCAGTAGATAAGGGAAGTGCTGGTTGAACCCACACATATTTGTTCACCAGAGGCTGGCACAGGTACAAAAGTGACCCAGCTGGCATCTAATGTCTTGCTTGGTGGGAATGTTATAGAACACAGAAGAAAGACTGGGTGTGTTGTGGTTAGTAAAAAGAAGGAATGCAAAAGGACAATAATTCAAATCTGTAAGAAACACAGCTTTTTCTTTTTTTCTGTTTCTTTACCATCTCAATTTTCAGAGGTAAATTACCCTGGATGATTTAGGCCATAAAAGCTTTTGAGTCATCTTCAGTATTTAGCTGTGAAAGATGAGACAGTTCAGTTCAAACCACTCATCTGAAGACATGTTAAATAATTAACAGTATATAGTTTGCAATGCCATTTACCATCCCACGGGGTTGCTAGTCCTCTGACCTTGTAACAGCCTTATTTCATAAACGACGCTCTGCAGGACTGCACATTGACAAAACTTCTTAAAATAAGGAACTGTAATTCAATATCAGCCTAATCAATACGTGTGGTGGAGCAGGTAGTTTGTGCCGGCTCTTTTGGGCCTCAAGTAAATAGAGTGAGTTGAACAATAGGGAAAACTGCAAAGGAAAGAAAGGGAATGTGGTATACACCAGTGCCAAAGCTTGAACACATTCATACTATGTAGTAAACTAAGGTCACTGCCTTTGTTAAGAAAATCTTGGCAAATTGCATCTGCTGTAGAGGTCAGGCAATTATGTTCACAAGGAAACACAAACTTGCACGTTATTTAATGTTTCCAGCCTCTGTAGAACAGTCCTACGTCAGTTTAAATATACAACATCCTTGATGAGTAACAGATACTGCTGAACAAGCTGCTTTCCTCCAAGCTCAGTTCTAACAGTGGTAGAAACATTTACAGCAAAGTTGGGTTTTCACTGAGAACAGCAATCCCTTTGAAATGGAAAAATATTGAGAACAACTCAAAATAAAATGGACTGCTTTATTTTGCCTCTTTTCAAGTTTTCTATTGTATGTGAGTTTTATTTTGCTTTGTTTCCAGATTACTGTTAGTTTTTTGTCTTTGTCATTTCATTTTGGTTTCCCAGTGCTAGCAGCACAGGTCAGCTTCTCTACTCTCTGACTGGCCGAGTGTCCTTTATCACAGTATTTGTCAAATAGTGAAAAGATAAACTAGCAGATAACCACTAAATGTTACGGGTTGACATTAGCAGCAAACTAAAATGCCAGGTCATTCAGAAACTTGCAAAACTAAAATCTTCCAGGAAACTAAAAATAAATTTTTAAAAATCACTATTTTTTCTGCTTCCCTCTTTGTTTAGCTGAACTGCTAACTATAACGTGCAGCTGTTGGCTGAAAATGATCTTGGCATCAGAACACTGGAAAGTGGCAAATATGGCACCATTTTTAAAAAGGTTCAAGGAAAAATGCTTATACCAGGCAAAACATATATATAAAAATTTTTTTAAAGAATAGCTTTAGGTGACACTGGGATAAATAGGATATACTGGAGAGGTCCAGCTCAGCTTTTGCAAAGGAAAATTGTACTTCACAACTCTAGTAAGGATTTTGAAGTAGATAACAAGCATGTGAACAAGAGGTTCATTTGACATAGCTTAACTGGAAAGCTTGTGCCCAAAGGCACTCAACAAGGTCACTTGCTAGAGATGCTTAAAGACATTAGGCTGTTGTGGGTAAGAGGGAAGCTCTTCACATTGCTTAAAAGGCAGAACAGAAGGGTAAGAAACTCACAGGCAAAGAAGATTTCCAGCATCTAGGTGACAGAAGAGCAGATGAAACTCAATATAGACAAATAAAAAATCCAGCAATACAAAACAGTCCTTACTCTACCTACAGTGATGGGACCTAAACTCAGTCCTTGGGAATGAGATCCCAAGGTCAGAATAGACTGTGCTATAACACCATCTCAGTGCTCAGAAATGCAAGTGCTCAGACAGCAAGATGAATGCCAGCAAAGGAACAGACAGCAAAGCAAAGACACATCATGCTGGCAGTGTCTAAAACCACCCCCATCACAGAAAAAAAAAAAAGTCGAAAGAAAAATATACAGAGGAGGACAAAAAGGACTCTCAAAGGAAAAAAACCCAAAAATCACTGTCCATAGAGGAATAAGTTAAATAGATTAAGATTTTTTCAGGCTTGGAAAGGAAAATTTGAGAGAGAAATATGAAGATAAATCGATAAATCTTCCAATTCAGGAGTTGGAGGACATCATGTGAAATGAGCACATGGCAAGGTAAAAGCAGACAAGGAGGTCCTGATGTGAGACACAACTACCGAACTATTTTTAGCAGGATGTCATTCATGCTGTAAGTTTAAATGGGTTCAGAAAGCAACTGGATAAATTAATTGACAAAAAATTCATTCAAGCTATTGAATGCAAATACTCCATGTATTGATGCTTAGCCACAGATGGTTGGAGGCTAGGACAGCATTGTGGAGAAGGCTAGTGTTTGCTTATCAGCTCATAATAATGTCCACTAGGAGTGATCACATACCGAATCAGAGAAACTTTTGATCTCAGCCAGTCTAGACTTGAAATCTGTGTTGTTTATGTAATGAAATGAAAAATTGTGCTTTTTCCCCACTCCCTCTGTTCATCTCAAGCTGCTCTTTGTTTGGGGGTGAGCACTTACGAAATACATTGGGAAGGAATACAAAAAGTTTTTTAAGATCTCATGTCTTCTGGTCTGCAAATGTCATTTGTTATAGTTATGTTCATATAACAGCCACGAAAATGGAGCTTTCATGTGGTAGGTATCATTGGCTGCTGGTGTAATAAAACAAACATTAATGAATGCTGATGGGATCTGTTTCTGGGTTTTCTGTCCCATACTGTTTCAAATGAAGCTTCCAAACTCCTCTCTCATCAGTAAGCCCAAATTCATCCACACAGCAAACAAGTAGATGGAAAATGTAAGCACTGATCGGTCAGAAGCATACCCCTACATAGTTCTGAGGCTGAGTCTACAGTGTTGCAGTCTTCACCTTCTAGAGATCAACTCAGCCAAGACTTTCAGAATAAGCTGGAATGTTATTTCCCTTGGGTGAAATCTGTTGAAACTGATGGATATGTTGTTATTGGAAATCCCAGTGGGGCTGAGATTTTACTTCCAGTGCTAAAGTCTTCAGAACATCAAATTACTTAGTCGTAGTTGTGCAATCCTGAACTGGAGGCAGGGAATGGATGAACTAAGAACAGGACTGTCACCGCCAGGCACTAACTACTGACAGGTTAAAACTTTCCTTTAAGCACAAAGCATGGAGAAAAATGTATTATTGTTCTGCACTAAAAATGAGCAGGTAGATTGAGCTGGGGGGAGAGGGTGGTCCAGAGTGACACAGTCTTTGTTCTCTCTCCTTGCCTCATGTTTTCATCCTTCATGCTCCCTGTTTCTCCTGATAAAGCTAACAATGCCACACTTGTTTTGCTCTCTGCCACTGCTGAGGGTTCTATTTTTAATCACAATTAATATGGAGACCAAAACAAAGCAAAACTTATCTCTTACCCCCGCCATTGTTTGTAAAGGGGCTGTTTAGTCTGAGGTCAGAGGGCCTGCCTCTGGCCAGGCAGCTTCCCAGCCTCCCCCAAAGCCAAGCCATGCTCAGGCCCTGCGTGACTCTGCCTACCAAAACTGCCTTGCAGCTTTACTTTATATGCTACAATTTTTTTTTCTTCCAGATACTCCCTGCAGCTGTCTGTGCAGGTGTGTGGCAGGGCATGGGTGGATGGTGGGGAGATAGCACTGCTTCTTGGACTCTCTGTCCCTGCCATGACCACCTCGGACCTTTTGGGCAAGAGTCCGTTTTTAGGTAAGGATGCCTTACGTAGGCATCAGCAGCTCCTCTCCTGACCATGAGTTACTTTGGCAGGAATCAGGTCACCTTGACCACCATGGACTTAATGTACCTGACAAAGAAGGATGCGGATGGGTTAACTAAAGTGACATATGACTCGTGATGATGCCTAAGAGCTGAAGCTTCTGAGAATGCATTTCCTTGGGTACCAAAGGCTCAATGAATATGCCCCAAAGAATCCTAGTCTGTACACAAAAGCAGAGATCTCAGCACCATTATGATTTCAGAGAGAGTTCAGCTTTCTGTAATTCACTACAGAGTTCCCTTCAGTTCATGTGTCCTGGCCTTCCTCACCTACCTGATCAGTTCTGAATGCAATAGAAGACACAGCAAACAACCTTCAGAGTTCACCAGGCAGGCAGGCAGCTTTGGTACTGCACCACCCTGCAGGGAGTCCTACAGCAATCTCAGAGGAATAATTATAATATTTAAATTTATTTAATTTATTTTTAAATAGAAATATTTTTCTTAACTCTTTTTTTATGATTAATTCCTAAACTGCTCATTAAGCTAATATACAAGAACTGGTTGTATTCCAATTTTGTATACAAAGAAGTAATAAAACCATCTTAATTTCAAAAGACCTTGCTTATCAAATGCATTTTTCATAGATTTGTTGAGCATTAGTATCAAGACAGTTTTCTGTGCCTGTGCCAACAGCCACTTCTCCCTCAAGAACTGAATGTATTTGAAATACTTTGAACCCCCACTTTCTGCTTCATTTGCTAAATAATTTCACATTTTTTCCAAAAGCTGATATTCTTTCATCAGATAGCAATCCATATTATTGCAACTTCCTGGAAAAGTGGAATACTACTGACAGAATGAATATTTGGGTACAGAAGTAATTTTATTTTTTGCTTCTTTCACTGCAGGAAAAGGCTAATTTTGCACATTTCTAACTAGCATATGTGTAGATATGCACTTCTTGCTTAAACTGCCCAAACCAGGTTATGTCCTAACTAGTCCTCAGGGCTATTTTCTTCTACTTGCTTTTAGCATACCAACAGACAAAAATACAACTGAAGGTCAGCTTTAACAGACTTCCATGCATTTGACTTTCCATGTATTCAGGCAACCCTATGTGCATCACTAACAGATTCTAAAGGCATGCAAAATTGCACAAGGGAAGTTTTATTAAAAGATGCCTATACTATTAACTGCTTGCAGCTGCCCTATTAAGAAACATTATCAGCCTTGGAAATTCTGAAGCTAGTTACTAAAATGGTTACAGACTAAGCTGTCTACTTAGTTTGAGTATATATTTTATTTGAGCAAATGAAGTGAATAAGCTTGTGTGCAAATGATCAGACATGCTGATTTGTGTGTGATTACTCAAGTCAAATGTTTAATTTGCATAACTGAATGCAAATTAGGTACAGAACTGCAGGCTAATGTGAAGCATGCCATTTGGCGCCTGAGAGTTCTAAAAATCAGACTCAAAACCTCCATGCTTAGTGCAACTAAATCAGAACAGTGGAATTCATCACAGCAGATATCTCTCATTTGATTCTGCTTATAATTATTTACCATTAAGGGAGGTGACACATAAACAAGCACCAGAACCACAAGTCTGCTTCATTTTCTATCTCTCCAAGAGAAACCACTGTTCTGAGCTTCTAGCATATTCTTTCTTATCTTATATTTTAAACAAAAATATCTGACAAAGGAAAACCTACAACTATACAAAGATTTAAAAGGGCTTCCTCAGAGTAGCTTTTTGGTAGTTTTTTTGGAAGTGGAAGGTTTCCACCGTACATGGTCCTGAAATTATTTTTAGCTTTGTTTGTTTACAATCTGGAATGACAGATTCAATATGATTTGATGTTTCCTAGTATTCTTGATCCACTCTTTTCCAAGGGAAGCAGTGGAAAGTCTACAGTGTAGTAAACTGAATGCAAGACCTATGAGGAAAATACTTGTAGTGAACAATCTGACAGGGATTGGGAGCTGAACTGGATGATCTAATGGGCATTACATTGCTGGAGCCCAATGATTCATAGTAGCAGAATGGCAAAACGGCAATTCTAATGCTATTTAAGACCACAGTGAATAGGGTTTTCTGCTGTGTTTGAAACTCTGGCTTACTGTAATATACAAGAGACCACATAAGCTCTGCTCAGGATGTCTTTCTATAATGTTTATTGGTTTCTTATAAACCCAAACATTTCAAAGGCCAGACTTGGGAGCTGAAATATAGTCAAGAGATCAAACAGTGGCTGAGGAAACCCCATAGCCCAGCCTACACACTTACCCAATTTGTTGCCTTATATTTGAAGATGCAGTCTGGCTGAGACTGCTGCTAAACATGGAACTGCTACCTGCTTAAACTGGGAACTTCAAAAGAAGGTTTTAAAAGGAGACATGCTAAGCTCCTGCAACCTAGGAGGCAAAAGATACAGAGCTAAAAAAGACAACAGCCCTAAAAGCCCCAAATGGCATGATTTTGCATGCCCAATTAACGATTTATGAGTGACGGAGGTTGGCAGCACTAAGGAACTGACTCATGAATGCTCTGCTTTCTCCATCAAGGAAAAAAGAAGCAGAGGGAAATGTCAGAGCTGCCCTTTGGCTGTCTTCCCCACAGTGGGCAGAGCCCCCTGCCACCCTGCTGTGTGGTGCATAGGGGAGCAGGAGTGAGCAGCCCTGGGAGGTCACCGGTGCCTCAGCACACACGTGGCCTTAAAGAACTGCCAGTTCACTGCCTAGGTGGAAACTGAAGTCTGTGCACGTGCCTCGACCAGATGATAACTCTGGCAGTGCAACCACTGGAGGAGCAAACATGGAGGAACTCTGGAGAAAGGAATTCTCACTTATCTGCTGGACAATCTCAAGTCTCATGCACAAGTCTTCTGAGATAAAACCCAAACTGTGAAAGCAGAAACAAGCTCTATTTATTCAAACATGCTAAAAATATCTCTTACTACCACTCTGCATAATGTGAAAGCCTAGAAGAGAGGATAGTATTGACCATGTGAGATTCACTGGTAGAAGTTTTTTGAGAGAGCTGTTTGAGCCCTAAACACACATAGTCACTGTGCACATGCATTTCTGGGAACACACTGTATACTAGCCAGCAAATCCCACTGCTTCACTCTAGGTGAAACAGAGCTAACATCAAGGACAATGATTGTTTTTCAATGCCAATAGGTAAGCAAGTCTGTTCCTGAAGGACCAAGATATTACCAACTGTGAGAGAAATGCAGATATGCCAGGGAGTAGCTGAAATTAATGGAATCGCACTTCATTATAAATCAACTAAGAATTTGACCCTCTGTCAATACAAGTTCAATGGTAGATTCATAAAGATCAATATATATGTACATATACATCACACTCAGCCTGGAGATGGATCTGTCTCAATACAGCTTCCACCCCTTGCAGACCATTCTAATTCTGCCTGTGTGGCTGCAGGGCTTTCTACCCATCTGTGGTACCTCATGCAGCACACACGGGACTAACGAAGCCGTTAGTCCCTCCTCTTTCACCACCCTCCTCTTTCACAATAGAAACAGAATGAGACACCAAAATTCAATTCAGGAGCAGTTGCTTCAGTTTTCTCAGACCCAGCATGGATATACTGGTTCTCCTCCAGTAGAACATATCCATATGAGTTCATATAACAGCTCTTGCAGCGTGACACGTTGGCATGTGTTGGCTCAGTCACAGCCACTCTGCACGTGCGTGTCTTAGTGTGTGCACGTGTTCACAAACAAAGTCCCTCACAAACGGGGTATAACTCAAGTCATTGTAAACTAAGTTATACTTCAGTGGCAGTGGGTTATGCTAAGTCACATTTCCATGTATCTGTCAGGACCTGGGAGTGCGTGCACATGGACTGTTACCATTGGCAACCAGAAGAGCACAATTACTGAAGCTGTAATACTTGAGAGCCTAAATTCTCAATAGGTACAGGCCATGGAAGAGGTGTTTGATGATATAAGTCAAATTTCCCTATCTTGACAACTACTTTATTCCTTTTTCGGTGATACTACACAGGTCTTCAGCAGTTGCCAAATTTCAAGCACTGATTGTAACCTCACTTACAGAAAAAAAAACCCAAAATTCTTTTGGCCAGGAACTGCTAACTGAAATAGCTCAATGATTTCAGTGTACTTTGTTAGGATTTATAATCCCCAGAGTAAAACACAATCAGCATTTGCAATGCAATGTAACTATAAAAAAAAGCAAGTAGAAATAGGAATATTCCCGCAGCCAAGAATTCTTCCAGGCTGGATCTGCTGATGTGCCGGCAGCTGCAGAGGCTTGGAGGCAAGGGGCTTGCAGAAGAGCATGTAGGATGTGTGAACTCCTAGAGAAGGAAGAGACAGACAGCCTGGGAGACTTAATAGAGGCAGGGTAACCATTCTGGCATTTTCAAATCTTAGGTTGTGGCTCTGTAGGGAAACTATTCTGATTTAAACAATACCCATGACTGAAAATGGTCCCTGCTCCTCTCCTCCCACTTTTCCTCGTGCACTGGCATTTTTCTGGCCTCAAATGAGCTGGGTTGGAGATCTGAGCCAGCTGATGGCTAGGGCTAGTTTTCTGCTGATCTAGCTCTCTGAACACGCTTGCTGGTGGGGGCAGAACACTCACTGCCAGCAGAAGGAGAGTGGTGGGGGGACAGGCAGGGGAAGGGAGAGAAGCAGAGCCCTCCTCGGCTGCAGCAGTTGAAAACTAAGTTCATTTAGTGGCATCTAAGTATGACACCATTAGCATTCCTGTCCCATAAAGGAAGAGCAATAGATTCAACTCCACTTCTTAGGGCTTCAAATCTGATTTTTGTAGCAAATAGTTTGCTTGATTGTGAGCTACTTCCCATTGCTTACTGCAAGTAAGCTGGCAGATGATGCTGCAACTGGACAGTATTTTGAACCCTTCTTTTCCCCAAATCCTCACAAATACAAACTGTTCCTGGTTGCATTTGTGCAAGCCCTCTGTGAACAGTGTTATAGGGAAGAGACCAGCTATGGATGTACATATGGATCCATGTGGGTGCCTTGGTCCTGGGCAGGTGGGCCCAGGCTTTGTTGACCCTCTGAGATAATCAGCATAGCCCAAACTGCCACAGAGAAGGACAAGGAGGGGAGAGAGGACACAGGGAAGGGGAGGCATGAGGCCACAGGGCTGAGATGGAAACTCAGGCATCCTGACTGCAGGCAACACGGCCTGGCCAAGGTGTCCAATGGCTTCAGTGCACACTGTGCATTCCCTTGAATGCAGAGGAGCTGTGCTGTGGACCTGTCATCTCATGGCCACAGTGACCTCAGAAAGCTGTTTGTATGGGGTCTGTCCCCCTCCGTTCAAACACTGCTTTCCACAGGTCCAAACAGCACAGAAAGTGGGCCAAAACTAACCAAACCCAATCAGGCAGCAAACATCACCCCTTTCTCAAGCCAACCCAGTGGAAAGGCTCTCTAATTGAATTCCCATATGTCTAATACAAAAGAAATACAAAACTCCAGCTTCAGAAACACAGAGGCTGTAAGTGATGTAAGGCATCTGGAGATGAGCTTAATGCTGCTCTCTTCCCCATTCTACCATGCTGTCCTGGTCTCACCCCAATGTGTACATGGTCACTTTGGGGATGCCAAGACTATTCCATTAGTGCTGCATGGTGCATATGGAGTGGTTTCAACAGGGCGAACTAAGAGAACATAAATCATCCCTAACACAGCAGCTAATTAGGCCAGAGAGAGCCAAACAACTTCAGTGAAGGATCACATGAACAACTTTGACTTATTTTGACACTCCAGGCTTGTGGGTCTCCTCAGCTTCTGTTGAACTTTCTCAGCCCAACAGACTTTACATGGAGCAAGCAGCACATCAGCATCTACATATCCAACAAATATAAAACCAGAGAATTAAAAGGTCCCAAGTCTCCACTCTGCACCTTTATTCTCCCTCTCTCAGACTGTAATACTATTTTTTGTTATCAACTGGTAATTTGCTGACCTCTCAATTCTTCCCAACAGCTGCAGCTTACAGACTTCTTCTAATGTTATTCCAATGAAAGTTTAATGAGATCTTTGCTTTAAATAACCTAATGAAATAAGGGTACCAATTAATCCCTTTGGGCTAAAGTCAGTTCCTCTTTATTTTTGTTCTCTAAAAGAGGCTGTAAAAGTCCCTCCTGCAGACGGTGGTCCTGTGGAACTTCATGGAGATTAACCCATGAGTTTCAACTCAAGTGTGGTGGGGAGTTTGAAATTTTTCAGTCAGAAAGGATTTTCCATTGCAGAAATGATGGTTTGTTAAAAGCCATATATTTTGTGGAAAGTATTTCCAAAGAAAAAATAATTACAGAATTTCAGCACTTACAGGAAACAAAAAAATCTTCCAAAGTAAAATGAAGCCAAATGACAAAATATAAAAATTCACCATGACATGGAAATTCCAATTTTCAGCTGGTGTAGCATAAATTTTCAACTATGCAAATAGCTTGACCTCCAACTGCTGAGTACCTTCTCAACAGGTGCTCAACAGCATCCATTTTACGCAACCATGCAGAATTCCCAAAACCAGAAAGGGCTCTTCATGTAAAATCTGTCTACATCTTATGTGCAAAGCAAGACACAGCATGCCACTCACTAATTTTGGCATCCCTTGATGAAATGTTGCAATATTCGCTACACTTGCTTTTGACAAGGCCAGGTTGGATGGGGCTCTGAGCAACCTGGACTAGGGGAAGGTGTCCCAGCCTATGACAGGGGGATTGGAACTAGATGATCTTTAAGGTCCTTTCCAAACCAAACCATTCTGTGATTCTGTGACATGGGCTATGCCTCCAGTACAGATCACGGGCCAAGATCTGGGGTACTTGGTGAGGTAAACGCTCGCTGCATAGCTGGGAATGGCTGGGCTGCAGTGGCACAGACTTCTGAGCAGGCTCTTTTATTCCCTTGAGCAATATCAGTCTGGGATCTCCCTGCCACTGCTGTTGGATGGCTTTTGCTCTCTGAATTAGCTCACTTAATGTTCATGTATCTCAACACTGCACTGTAATCTGCAGTGTAGACAGAGCATTATTTCTCATCTAAATTTATCCAGCTTCAATTTTCAGCCACTGGATCCTGTTATGCCTCTGTCTATCCATTCTAAAAACCTTCTATTATTAGAAATATGCTACAGAGTTGAACAGATCACATCCATCATCGATTTGTGATCCTCCCACTGTTTTCCTCACTTTTAAACCACAGTCTCCTGTCTCTGCATAGGGGTGTTCTTTTTTCAGCCTCAGTTTTACAGTGGGGAAGCAAGTGCAAGGCTGTGAGCGTGGCACAGGCTGTGGATGCAGCTCGTACTGGAAAAGGACAATCAGAGGGCAGAAAATACTGGTAAGTGCATCTGCTGTGTTGCTGTGTCCAGCATCACTGCGGGCACACTTGCATTATGGCAGTGTTTCACATGGTTGGTGGTGCCTGAAAGATTATTCTGGCTTTGGCTTGATCTCTCACCTGATAGGTATTTAGCTTGTGTCCTGCCCTGCTTTGTTCTCACAGTTATACACCAGTGAAACTACCTTCTCTTCTCCTCTAAACTGCCCTCCAAACCTTTAAGTAAACCAGCTACAGAAAACAGGCTCTGTCATTCACCTGGCTGTCAAATCATGGCTGGTTTTGGAAAGAGCTCAGATACGGATCTCATTGTGCGAGATCAGGTTCATCCAAAGGGATGAGGAGAATCCTTTGTCTGCAAAAAGCAGCTTGCAAAGTTCAGTGCAAGTTTCCTGCTTAGTCCTGACGTTTGTGCACTGCCCACACAACTGAAGTGAACAATGAACTGTGGGAAACATTCCTCTGCCGCTCTTGCCGAGCTGCCAGAGCGGGATGCAGAGCTAGGATTTATAGAGTTAAGAATTACACAAGGTTATACTGCTATATAAAATGCAATTAAGATGCAAAGAATATTTTATAGCCTGACTGCATCAGTGCCACAGAATTTCATAGCTGACTGTGTGTTTTTCCATTTCCTAGAGCACTCTTTAAAAGCTGAAGGAAATGTATTAAAAGCCAACAAGATTAAATGATACATAGTTCCTATTACTTTGCTCTTATAAAAGGACCTCACATGGACACCTCAACCTAAAACACAGGAATGATGAAGTTATTTTTGCCATAAGCCAAACATATGTCCTTTAGATTATGTAAGAAATATTTGTGGTCCCTGCTGGTGTTGTCAGAATGTACATCATATATTAGATTCCCGAATACACAGAAATACCCTGCTATTAAAGCTAAACAAAAGGGATTTAACTGGTTGGACTAATGAATTTCAGGAACTGATTATCCGTGGCAGTATGATACTGGCTGACGTGTTAAAAACAGTGAAATCATGTAGGACCTTGCCTAAATAAGATTTATACATAGTGCCAGCTAGCTGGTAAAAAATAGCAATAACCTTTTAAAACATTAATTTAGGCTTTTATTAGAATACAAAGAACCTCCAGTTTTTGAAAGCAGGCATTGTCTTCCCTTTTAATTTCAACAGCACCATGGCTTGAATACAACACAGCAGGGTGTGTGTTTTCTAAAGTTGGGTTATTATCAGAGTGCTCAACGCAGTTTGCCAATAAGCCTTTATTTGGCAAAGCTTAAAACTGCTGACAAATGAGATTCTTCCTCCAGCAGTAAAACAAGGCACAGTTAAATATGCCTAATTACAAAAACACACTGAGAACCACTGTGAAGTATGAAAATCAAATGATCTCTGCATCACAACCGAGGGGCTGGCATCCCAATGCCATCTAATCTCATGGAATAAAAATATATAAACACAAAAGACCTAGAGACAAGATCCTGCCTGGTTTATTCCTTATGCCATCCCACCACACCCAAAAGACCCCATCAAGCCCTTCCTGAGAGTGCAGTGATCCACTGCCATAAGACAGCCTGCTCTTGCTCCTGCAGTCACACTGGCACTTAGGAGCCATCTAACCATACCAAGATGAGCATCCTGTAAGATCAGAAGCAAGTTTAAACACATAGAGAGAGAAATCTGAAAATAAATTTCTCATCTTGAACCACAAATTCAGTGAACTGATTGTTTGCCTACAAAAGTATGGCAGTGCCTTTTCTTCTGTATCTCTGCTACTTTCTCTCCATTGGTGTGAATTGATGCAGAGTTGAGGGTGCAATAAAACCTTCAAACTAAATGAAAAGATAAATCTGTTTAAAGTGAAGTAGCTCTTTATCTCTTTCTCCAGCATAAGATTGGATCACTAACAGACGTTTCTTTTCTCTAAGACGGTAGGATAGTGTGCACTTTGAGTTCAGATGTGAATCTCATTCCATGACAACTATATGTAGGCATCAGTAGCACTGATGAATTCTAATTCCAATGGAATTAGTACTGTTCTGTGGGAGATTAATTTGCTCACATGGGCTAAAGGTTGTTTCTAATGTACCTTTCATCCATCAGCACTTCAGTTGCTATTTGTGAGCAACATTGTCTGACAAGAGAATATAAGCAACGAAGAACCACAGTGACAAGACAGACAAACAGAAAATTATTTAAAAATTGCATTTTGATTGAGGAACATAGTCCATTTAGTTGACATAGTATAAAACTTTTGAGCAGAAAATTCTCTTGACCTCAACTTCAGAACATTTAATGATATTCCCAGGCAAAACTCAGACAAACAGGAGTAAATTGGTACAACCATAACCAATATTGCTGTTTTGTGTCTATGGAGCATTTTTTCCATATTTTTAATATTTTAAAATATGTGCCTATTTTAAATGTTTCATATTTACCAGAGATATTTATAAAACATCAAGAAACACAAAGAGAAGTAGCCCATTACAGCGAAGGCAAGTACAGAGTAAAAATGTCAGAGCTTCAAATAAAATGTTCTCTAATATAATGGAGTGTCTTATTTGTTGCTGTGTCCTTTCACTTCCTTCAGCTGCACTGAGTGTCCCTGAATGGGGATTTACAGCAGCCACCACAGTGTGTCTAGTTGCTTAGTCTGTGACTACATTTAAGCCAGGACTGAAGGGTTTTATGTTTATTCTCACTACTTTCAGGATTGAATTGTCTTAGTTTCCAGCATAAGTTTTCTGGCCATTACAGCCCTAAACTCAAATTTTAGTTTGAAAATTAAACTTGGTACTTCCCAGTTTTTCTGTGCTAGCTGAGGTCTGATACACTTGCACCTAAATAACATCAGGAATCTTGTCAGAAATGCCTGAAATGCTGAAGTAACTCTAAATTCCCTTTTCAAAAGCGCTTAAATTGTAAGAGATGCCCAATTTAATAGATAACTAATTCATTTAGGCTTCTGAGTGCACAAAGTCACTTTTGAAAATAAGCCCCAGCCTCTAAGGTCATGTAAGCCCTTTTGAAAACTTTACACGGCAGCTCAAATTCACCTTAATTGTATTGATAATAGAGCTCAGGCTCAGGCTGAAACAGGATTCCTGGGAATCATGTATAACCAAAGAAAGATCCTAGTTTCATTGTGAGATCCCAGGTTAGGCTTGCAGAGCTGGCAGGGCAAAGAGAAGAGCTTTTCATTGATCATATGTGATCTGTAGATAAGTGAGACACAACAACAGAGCTCTAGATGTGTATCTTTCTGAAAAGGACAGTTGTTAAAAGGATAAGAGGAAACCTTAGGAGAACAATACACAATATATTGGTCTAGAAATTAACAGCTGCCCATAGCAGAACTGGAATGTGGCGTACAGAAAGTGCACTGTTCAGATCACTCAAAGCTGTGCTCATACCTAAAACTAAACTGCTGTTCATGATGTGCTCAGAAAGGGCTGTGATGTGAGCATGTGAAGTAGTGTGCTGTGCTGCCCAGAGCCAGAGGAGCAGGGAAACTGCAAGGAATTCAGAAGACAGCAGTAAATGAGATGAGGAAGACAGAAGGACCCAGGTATGAGAAAGGATTAAGAGTTAACTGTACATAGCCTGCCTGACCACTGAATTAAAGTGCCCAGCTAATATAAATGCCTTGGGAACAGAGTTCTTATTTACAGGGGAGTTTTAATCATAGTATCACAGAATATGATGAGTTACAAGGGACCAAACAGGATTATCAAGTCTTGCAGCAGGCCTGCAGGAGACCATCCCCAAGAATCACACCATGTGCCTGAGAGCATTGTCCAAATGCTTCTTGAACTCTGTCAGGCTGGTGCTGACTGGTGCTCCCCAGCAGGCCACTTCCCTTGGAAGCCTGTTCCAGTGCCTGACCACCCTCTGAGTGAAAAAACTTTTTCTGCTATCCAACCTAAACCTCCCCTGACTCAGCTTCATGCTGTTTCCTCAAGCTCTGTCACGGGTCACCACAGAGCAGAGATCAGTGCCTGCCCGTTCTCTTCCCCGGTAAGGAAGCTGTAACTGCAGTGAGCTCTCCCCTCAGTCTCCTCCAGGCTGAACAGACTGAGTGCCCTCAGCCACTCCTCATACGATTTCCCCTCAAGGCCCTTCACCATCCTTGTTGCCCTCCTTTGGACACTCTCTCTAGTTTAATGTCTTTTTTATATGGTGGCACCCAGAACTGCCCCCAGCACTGGAGGTGAGGCCGCCCCAGTGCAGAGCAGAGCGGGACAATCCCCTCCCTTGCCCGGCTGGCCATGCTGTGCCTGATGCCCCCAGGACAGGGTTGGCCCTCCTGGCTGCCAGGGCACTGCTGGCTCATGTTCAACTTGCCATTGACCAGGACCCGCAAGTCCCTTTCTGTGGCACTGGTTTCGGGATCTCATTCCCCAGTCTGTCCACACAACTAGGATTGCCCTCTCCCAGGTGCAGACTCCAGCACCTGTCCTTGTTAAACTTAATATGATTAGTGATTGCCCAGGCCTCTGATTTTTTGAGGTCCTCTCTGCAGGGTCTCTCTGCCCTCAAGAGAGTCAACACGTCCTCCCAGTTTAGTGTTGCCAGCAAACTTAAGTGTTCCCTTGAGTCTTACATTCAAGTCGTTAATGAAGATGTTGAAGAGAACTGGGCCAACCAGTTAAACCAGGGAACATCAGGAATGGATTTAAAAACTTGGACACATGTAAGGCATACATCAACTTGACAAGTTGCTGTGTATAAGCAGAGCCACGGTAACTCTTTACCTGTGCACTTTTAGCCCAAAAGCTCATTTTCACTTAACTGCCCTGAAATAGGTTAGAGCAGGCTGAAATTTTTCAGTGCTACAAGGGAGAGCAAAGCTACCACCAGAGCTGAGTTCAGCTGGGATAACTTGTTAATCAGGCCAAGTGCTAAGGAAAAAAGAAAAATAAATATTCTGGATATCAGGAAAAACAGTTTTAACTCTGAGATCTACTGACTTTATTGTTGTGTCTTCAGGAAGAAGGGGAAGACTTATTACTTGGGTTGCCTAAAAGCAGACTGACAAAAAAGCCAGTGTACTACAAGGAATAACTGAACCAGCACGGAGAATAGTTAGATGTCCCAAAAGTCTGGGCAGCTTTCTTCACCTCTTATTCCTGCAACTGTCAGTTTTCTTTCTGTGGAGTACTGAGGGAAAGAGTCTAAATAGAACCAAAGCCCCTCAGTATCCCTTTTGTTCCAGGATTCAGTTTATTAGACCATTTTTTCAGCGTCTCTGATGTTAGAATAAATGTTTTCCCACTTGCTATCTGAAACTGAGAGCGACAAAATACCCCAAGAAAAAATGTTCTCATAGCATTTCCAGCTGGGACAAGACACAAAGGTTGCAAAAAATCTCATGAGAAAGTTTATTATCAAGAGATTTCCAACCCCATCTTTCAATGTTCTGCTCAATGCTACACTGTTGCCAAAGCTGACTCTAAGCTTTGCTTCTCCTGAAAGCTGTCTGTCAGTGACCACTGTAATTTTAGGTATAACTACCAAAAATATAAGGAGGTATATTGCAATTAGGTGTAACTGCAAGAATTGAGGCTGATGGGCAGTGTCAGTGTGGGTATGAGATGCAGCAGCTCTTCCCTGGAAGGCAGTGGGGAGCTCAGTGCAGGGAACAGGCAGGTCAGAAGACTCTTCAGTCCTGCTCTGCCTTCCCAGCATGGAAGGCCATGGTTTAGCCCATGCAATTGCACAAGATTTCACAGGATCACAGGACAGGTCAGATTGGAGGGGATCCCAGTGGGTCATCTGGTCCAACCTCCCTGCTCAAGCAGTATGACCTGCTCTGGTCATCCCAGAGTGCATGGCACAGGATTGAGCAGCTGCAAGAATAGCAAGGACTTGGTCCAAAGCAAAACCACACATAACATGTACAGGTGAAGGCTGGGGTCCACAGAACCCTCTGTCCCACCACATTACTTGCTAATCCTTGCTAAGAATGTGATCATTTGCATTTCTACTCATGCAAGCATCTTGGTGATGCCACCCCTCTCTGTCTTACTTCATGGACTTCCCTGAGTGTGGTGCATCCCCACCAGATAGAGTCTTAAAGATCACCTTCCTGGAAAGTGCCTTGAGTTCTTCAAACAAAAGACATCCTGCAAAATATTACAGAAAGGCTTCAATCGGTACTAAAGTGCCTCAGTGCTTGGGCCTTGTCTCATGATTTTTCTTTACATAAATATATATATATATATATAAAATTCCAAAAGGAAGCTGTGATCTCCCAAATGTTCTTATGTTCGGTAAAATAACAAAGCTCTTTTTTTGTTCAACATGAAATAGAAAGGCTTTTGGTCTTCACAGTATTTTTTCTCACATCCTTTTCATTGAGATGACATGAGGAAAAAAAAGAACAAAGAGGGGGGGAAAAAGGGGGAAAAATAAAAGATGAAGAAATTTCATTTATCAGCTTCAGATTTTTTGCTTTTTATCTTTCCATCCCAATCTGAAAATGTAAACATAATTTTCCGATAAGATTCTTACTTTTGCAAGAGACCTTTTCCCTAAAAAATTAGCATATACATTAAAAAAGTCAGCTATGAACAACATACAGCCAAAGCCTTGGCCTTGGGGCTTGCACAGGTTTTAGTTTACAAGCATGAGAAGTTTAAATACAAGACTGTAAGTGTTCTTTGATACTGGACTGATTGGAAAAATTCCAAAAGCCTTGAAGTGGAGAGAAAAGATGTATATTTAGGAAAAGAGCAATTAAATAAAGTAAACAATAATTAAAATATTGCAATATAAAACTAGGATGTTGAAAACTTGCATTGACTAAAGAATATATGAGAAGAGTGCTTTATTTGGCTCAAACCACAATGCCCAAGATATCATTAAACTTAAAACAATGGGAAGAAAACTGTTTTACATCCATGTTACTAATTTCATGACAGTGTTGTGATTTAGTTATAAGTGATTCCAGTGTAAGTACTGATTTAAAGCTAGGGGAATGGGAAATAAGGTTTTATTTTAGGTTTTACTTCCTGATACGAAAGCATCTGACTTTTTAGAAATATGATGGGGCTGATCTGTTCCTTGTCTCTATGGTTTATCCTGATGCAGACCACCTGCAAATCCTGCCCAATAAACTTTGTATCACTTGAATTTAATTAGCGGATGAAAAAGTCATGATCTGATTGAGTCAGTCTCGTGACTGAGATGAACGGAAAAGTTATCAATAAAAAAATCTGAGAAAAACTAAAACCCCTCAATTCTAATTGAACTTGTAAGTATGACAACAAAAAGTAGACGCTCTCAGCTCGAGGCCATGCAGCCTTTGATTGCCAGCTCTGTGAATGCGCAGGTGTTGGATCACCCACGGCAGTGCTGCCCCATGGCTCCCCTCAGGCAAAACCCCTGCTCTTTGATCCCTCCCCAGATCTCAATGGGAGTTCCCCCCTCCCTGGGTCCAGGTGGACTAGGGAAACTGGGAAAGCTCTCTCTGAAAATGAAATCCACTTTGCAGGTCCTGTACCTCAGCCCCTCCTCTCCACATGAGTGAACTGGAGCGTGGAGAACAAGAGTTCCACCCATTTTTCCAGAGGTTTCCATCTGTCCAAATGCCTGAAGAGAGATGCACCACAGACAGCCAGTGGGAAGGAGATGTCTAGATTACCTGTGCAGTACAGACCAGGACAGATGGTGACAAATTGGCATGTTCCCACTGTGGAAGACCAGATACACCTTTCATCACTGCTCTTCCCTGAGACAATACCCACAAGTCAAAGGTTTGGGCATAAACTTTGATCTGACATATTCTCCTGACATGTTCATATACAAACAGCAGCATTTGCCAGGAAAGTATCTTGCAATGTTATATGACAACTTTACCATAGTCTTTGAAAGAGCCCAGCTCCATTTTCCCAGGTCAGACTTGTGCAGATCACTACAGGGATCAGGCTCACACTTTCTGCAGCACCTACACTGCACTGGCAGTCAGATTCAGACGACCTTTACACTATCTGAAAAAATTTAGAGGATTGACTACATTTGCTACAGTAACAAGTTGTCAGAGATGTCATGTGGACACACACAGGGGGAGTCAGGAATGAGAAAGAAATAGAAAGAAAGAGGAAGGAAGGGAGGAAGGAAGGAAGGAAGGAAGGAAGGAAGGGAACGTTTCAAGCTTTTAGAGACCAGCAAGTCAACACCACAGTCTCAGCAGGGGCCCATGGCAAAGGTAAGGCCTGTCTAAGCCAGACGCAGGACATGATGTGAGACAGAACATGTCTAAGGAGTGGGCTCTCTGGAATGACTCTGAAGTCCAAGGCTTTGTCACATTACTCTTTCACACAATAAGGGTGCAACACAACCTGTAAAACCATACCTCCAAAAATGCAGAACAGCTGGAATAACAAATTGCTTAAGGAGGGAAACAGTCACCTCTGCCATGGGCTAATGCCGTGGCTTAAGGTGTTCAGAGTACCACAAAGCCAGTAGAAAATGAAAACCTGAGATGGAGAAAGGAAACAGTGAAGGAGAGAGGTAAGGAATGCCAAAACTTGGCTATTTTTATATACTTTGGAGATTTTAAAATTATACCCATTTTTGTGCTGATAATCTTGAGACAAATGCAGGCATACAATTCCAGCCCACGGGAGGGAAAAGAAATCAGGAATATCAGCATCAGTTTTCATTTGTGGTCTTCAGTCAAGTCTGATGCCTGTCACAAGAACAAGAACACCAAATGCTGACCTGAATCCCCTCTCCACCAGCTTTTATTTTTTATCTTTTAATTCTTGCTCCTCTGAATTCTAAAGAAGAAGAGAATCAGAGTCTTGTATCTCTGAATGTGGCATCTTCTACAGCTACTGATTCAGTGGTTTAATTCTGCTGTGGCACTACAATGTGAATAAATGTGGCTATGTGTTTAAGCATTCAACACAAGGATGTTTGGCAGTAACATCGCTCTCACTTATAACCCTCTGCCCTGAAGGTTATTCAGTTTGTTTGTTTGCACCTTTTCCTGTAATACCTCCAATAGTCACTGTCATGGAGAGGATGTTTCGGTAAATGTATGTTCCCCTGAATTAGCAAGTTAATTTCTAGGCAGTAGGAAATGTTCTGATGAGCATTCAGTCATCACCACACTGACAAATGACAGTAGCAAAGAAAGCCAGATGAACTGCATGGCCAAAGACCCCGGAGTATTTTAGAAGTGAGTTGAAAGCCTACAGGGCCAGATCCTCCTCTCCCCTTTACATTTACACAGCAAACCACATCCTGTCATTGAGAACCTGGTGAAAGCGAAAGTTTGCTGAGCAGAAGAGCCCCTGTGCACCCATTAACAGCTCTGAGCAGGAATCTGACCCTGCTCCTGCCTGAGAGGCAGCAGGAAAAAATACAGTCCTCTCAGGAGCATGAGGCAGGTTACAAGCTGCTACCTTGACAGCAAATCTGCCTTCAACTTCCCTTGAATGTGGGAGAAGACAAGAAATGCTGTATACTTAGCACAACAGAAATGCTTTTCTGATGTTTGGAACCCATCCCCAGCAGGGAATAATGCAAAACCAGCAATATAAACCACAGGCAAAGGGATTGATCTGCAAGTGGTATAAACTGATAGGGTTGAGAGAACCCATCTGACTAATGCTTTGAAGCTACCTGGGACTTATACTCCCATTTACTGAAAAATTCATAAGTAATTTCCACATAGCTTAGTGAGGATATTTTTCTGCCTTCCTTTTCCAGCAAACCTGAACTGGACTACACATAAAGGGTTTGCATACACTGGAAACAAAGCCAAATTACACACATGGATTTCAAGTAGATCATTTGAAGGACATTAAATACTAATATGGAAGGTTTAATTCTGAAATAAAGTAATTGTAATTTGTTTTAACACTGAATCTAGCAAATTAAAAGCTCCTATATGTATGAACAAAAGCATGTACCCATGGGTTTAATAGGTTTTACCTCAAGCACTTTAAATTCACATTTTAGTTATTTCACTCTATCTTCCATGCAGAGAAGACCAAGCAGTACCACTTTAACTGAGGTTTTGTCTCAGGTGCCAGCTTACCCTCTGCAGCCACTCTTAAACCAAAATATGGATATTTCTACAGGGGTTTACACTAGCTTTCCTAAACTGGTTTACAAAATAAACCTAATTCAGCTACTATGTGAAGATAAGGTCTAAACAGCTGAAAGAACGGGATTTATAGATAAATAAGAAGGGATGGCATAAAAGCTTAATTGATTTCTGGCTGTGCTTCTCTTCTAAATCCCATTCTCTCCTAGTCTGCTGCCTCTGTTGAAGACAGTAGGATCTTTCTTTTTTAATTTAAAACTTCAGCTGTGTTTCAACTTCCTTCACTAGGCTGACAATGAAGACTTAATCCCTCTTGGAATCTGCAAGATGTAAAAGGCTATGAGTTAGCCAGGCTTGATAGGACTTTGATTGGGAAATTGCCAGTGCTTTTTGCTGTAACAGGTTGTTCCCATTCCTCAGAGCCATCCCCACCTTCATCCAGGACTCTGCAGAGCCGAGGCCACTAAAAATGGGGTGGCAGTGCATGGGGCAACAGAATTCCCCTCTTTTGTATATGAATCCAATCTCATTTCATCTTCTGGTTAGATGCAGACTTCTATATGGCCACAATACCACTCTGTGGTCACATGGTTTGCACACTCTGTGCAAAATACCCCAGATTGACACCTTTTGGCTTGTTGGATGGGACTAGTGGAAGGTGTCGCTGCCCATGGCAGTGGGGTTGGAACTAGGTGATCTTTAAGGACCCTTCCAACCCAAACTATGATATGATTATAAGATAATCAGTAGAATAAAAACACATAGAAAAACGAATCCCATCCTATCCAGACACTTTGGTCATGCTTGGTAGAGATGGAGTCCTCATTATGCACGACCCAACAGCTGGTAAAGAATTTAGAAAATGCTAATGATTAACGACAGTGACAAACATCTTTTAGGAGGATATAATTTGCAATCAACTAAGGCAAATATTTATACATGCCATTATCACTTCCTGGTGGGATTACTGTAATCCATTATTTGCAGGTCTTCATGCTACCGTACTTCCTTTGGGGATTTGAATTTTTGCAGAACTGTGGCTCCAAAATGCTCATCCCAGCCAAGATTCATTACTCACGTTACAGGCAAAGCTCCACTGACTTCCTCTGCAGCACAGAACTGACTTAAAAGACTTTTTGCTTATATGCAGAACCAAATGGTGATTAATCCATCATGCCTTTAGTGCAAAACTGGTTTGGGTCTTAATTCCAAAAGTTTTCCATAAATTCCTGTCATTTGCATAGAATCTAAGGGTTTACTCACAATCTAAACATGTTAAGGACCAAAATAAATGTTGTTAACACAAAAATCACTTCACTAGCTACGCCTGTAAAAAGTATCCAGAGCCTTTTTAATGGCCTTGATTAACTGAGAAGTAATTACATTCTGAAAACTGGTGAGTAATTTCACGTTTGTGGCACTTGGAGACTGGCCTATGTTCCCTTTTGCTTTAGTGCAGATAAATGCTAACCCCACAAGTTTCCACCGATGTCAGGGGTTGCTGCTCAGCACTCTGAGAGATCATGCTGCTTCCCAAGGTGCAGTTAAGAGCAATCCCAGAGCCAAGAGGCTTTGAGTCACAGCCACTCAGCACATGGTAGCAGGAGTTTCAAGATGTTGCCACCAGTTTTTGTTATTCCTCAGCAAGAAACCACTGTCTCTGGCCCAAAGCTGCAGACAGGACCACAGGAGAAGTGTTCAGCCTAAAGGACAGAGCAAAGCTGATCTTACGCAGCTGCTGAACAGTGCATGGCAGAGGCTGAGCCAGAGGCTCCAGAGCTGGCTCCTGCCAGTGCTGAGCCAAGGCTGGTTGGTAACCCTGAGAGAAGAGTCAGCAGAGAGCTGCAAGAGGGAGATGCTTTCATTTTTGCAGTGAATTTTGTCAAGACTTTTTCTGTCAGCACCTTGATTTTTGCAAACGTCAGCCTACAGAAATAGCTGATGTTGGGCAAGACAGCCCTGATGTTTCATCTGCCCCAGCAGAGGCTCACCAAGCACCACTGCATCACCTGACCACCTCCCAGAAGAGGCTTTGACAAGGCGTACGACAAGCTAAAAGGGGAAGGGTTAATTTCCAGGCAACCTCCAGCAACTAATACAAGGCTGTCATCAGCTCAGTGCTAAGCAGATGACTTTGAACACCTTAAAAAGAAGACACTATTTCTGCAACAGTGGCAGGGGGATAATAGCTTAAAGAGATCACCTTTAAACTGTAAAACATAGATGACAAACAACAATTTTTGGAACATCCTCCCTAGCATTATCTGAAGTGGGATAAAAACAACATCACTTATTATAAATTTTGACTGACAATCCCAAACCTCATCACTCCTGAAGAACACATAATTTTGAGGCTGAGTAATCATTAGAGCACAACAATGTGATAAACAAAGCTCTTCAGTGCAGTTGCTGCTGCCAGCTCTGCACTGCAGAGCAGTTTTACATGGAGTGTGTGTCTTGGGGTGAAACTGAGTCCTTCTGACAACTTTATTTGTCTGCAAGACGTGGCTTCTTAGACATCTAAGCAGGAGACAGCATGTACTCCAGTCCACAGGGTGGTACAAACCTCCCCAACAATCTTTGAATATCAAAGACCTCACCACTGTTTGCTCTACAGGCAGAATGTCATTCTTCATCCTTATCTTGAAAGGATGTTAAAAGTACATGTTAGCATGTTCATTTTACAAACAGGTAATTAAACTCCCTTCTAAGCTCTCAAGAACTGATGTTTCTCTCCTGGAAGAGGCTGGCAGAACAAACAGCATGTGTCCAAGGGACAGTCCCTGTTGCACAACACACTACTAAAAGGTGGTCAGATGTAACAGCAGTGAGCAGGCAACTGGTAAGAAGTGAGCAGAGGCAAAGATGAAGCTTAACTAATTTGTGAGCAGTAGTGATGTTCTGATGTTTTTCCAAGTCTAGCTCAGGTCTGTGTCTTTCTTCACAAGAAAAAGGGAGACAGACCAAAACACCCAAGGGCTAATGGTGCTTGGAAAGAAAGATGGAGCTGTAATCAAGCTGACTTTAGCAGCATGGAGAGCTGCATCACTGCCTCTGTTTCTGCATAGACAGAAAAGGTCAGATTTCTAGCTACTAATCAGTAGCTAGAAAGCAGCCTCAGGATTTAGTCTTGGCATCATTTCTGGAAAAGGTTAAGAAGTCAAAGTTTATTATTATGACATTCTCAAATAATTAACTTATGGACAAAACATGATTTTTTATCAAGTGCAAACTGAAAAAGCATCTTCTTGTACACTCAGCAATCCATAGTCATAGAAAAGTCTGGGAAATAGTTTCCACTGCGTTGGTGTGTCAATCTGAGACCATGAGAAAATGAGGAAACAGAAAGAGGCAAGGTACCTGGTACCTGAAGAAATAACAGAGCAATGGTAGCTGCAAAAGATAAATCTCTCTCCAGAAGATGGAGATACTTTGCAGATGCCCTTTTCCTTGAAAAAGGCAATGTAACAGGCTCTGGGAATAAATTATTCCACTTTAAAGGCCAAAACTAATGAATAACACTTCAAACCTCTCACCCTAAGGAAGTGCAACTTTGGTTCATAATTAGGTGAGCTAAATAAGTAGTCTGCAATGGAGCAAAGACATCAGACATGGTGGTAGGTCTTACCTCAGACAGCAGCAAAAAAAAGCAGTGGACATTAGAGAGATTTGATATGAGATAGGCTGTATGGCTTATATGTTGTTGCTTTAAGTCCTTTTTGGAACCCTAAAAACTCCCTCTGCATTTCTAGGAGCAATTTGGAAGCATAGCTCCATGCTAGATATCAACCATGTTGATATCTAGCATTTCACCGAAGCTAGTATTTCCTCCTTGTTTTAATAGCATAGCTTGAGATTCAGGCTATGTTAGCAACTTCAGCGTGCAGTCCTGCTGTGTACTGTATGCATCTTATCTAATGCAGAATTCAGCTGCTGGGCTTGGGGTAAATAAGGTTTGAATGTGTCTTCATAAGCCCCTTTCACCCACAACTATCTGGCACAATGATGACAAGGAGGTCTTTAATCATTACTTCTGGTTGCTGTCATTGCTGTAGTCAGTTATTCAAATTTTCTCCTAGGTGAAACCTGACAGCAAAGCAAGTTGGAGAATGATTTTTGTGTGGAAAACAGTAGGGGGGCATAGAGTAAGGTTGTGTATCACATAACATTAAATCATCTCCTGGTGGCAGACAGTGACTCTGTCTCATGTAATAACAGTCTGTTTGGCCTTAAATCTCAATGAAGCAGTCAGCTGTGCTGACATAAAAAACAAAAACCCAAGAGGGCAGGTGGGGCAAAGCAAAAGTTCCTCTGACTGCCTGAATATTAAGCCCGTGTTTCAGGAAGGCAACACGAACAGTTAACACACAAGCATCATTTCCTTCTCCCTGTTGCTCTTGACCTGGTAGCCAAAAAACACAGAGCACATGTGGCAAATCTGATCTGTAGATAACTGCACTCAGTAGAATTGTAACAGTGCATTAGCATGAAAAATAACATACTGCACAGCTGCGTGAAAGTGGATCTGGTGCTTGTCACATGTATTTTAATAGAAGATGCCTAGAAGGTGATCTCAGAACAAACATGTCACAAAGCAAAAGACAGAAAGGAGAAAAAACACCACCAAATCTCCACATGTTCTTAAAGGGGTTTTGATATACAAAGTGTAGGTTTACAAGGGTTGAAATGAAACTGTTTTAGGGTAGAAATCTGTCTAATCCTTTTTATACTGTAAACCTCAGTCACCAAGGGCTTTGGCAGATGGGCTCTGGAGAATCTTGCTGTGGTGGTGCAAGAGAAGCTGGCACCCCATCCTTTCCCACTAGCAGCTGATGGAGGGGAGTGTGGGTCAGTGCCTTGGCCAGCTACCTCACTGTCTGCTATTGTGGGCTGAGCTCACCTTCATCAGGCTATTGAGGGCAGGAGTGGGAGAAGACCCTCCCTTCTGCAAACTCATCTCCCAGGCAGGACAACCTCCCCAGGGTAGTGGGGTGAATGGCTGAGGCTGCAACAACTTACCAGCCCAGCAAGGTTCACTGAAGATTAGTACCCTTAGAGAAACAAACACACTGGACTGTCTTGGTTTGGACCAGATTTTGGCTGCAACCTTAAATGTGCCGCATTTTCTGTGAATCTCTAATCAGAACCATCTATGTACGAGCTTTTTATTTCAAATTCTTGCAAAATGATTCCTCCCTTATAAAAGACAGAAGGATGGTAGTTACATGTAAACAATAAATATTGCTATGGCTTCTTATCTTTGGAAGGTTCCAAAGCTAACCTCCTCCAGTGTCTTTCCAGCAAATATTTCAGAGCTGTATCTTCCCCACAAAACCTTGCATTCCTCAACTGTTTATTGTCGGTGAGCTGATAACCTTGACAGTCTATTTTTACAAGGTCTCAGCTAAAACTTTGAGGGAGGTTGGCAATCTGTGTGAGCTTTCCAAAACCGTTGTTTTCCACACTCATGCATTTTCCAGCATAACAAATCACTGACTCTTTAAAAATCCCTTGTCATTAGCATTTTGGCATGTTTCAGTTCAAGAAGGAGACAAGCCAAGAAAATTCAGTGATGATGTTATTAAGCTAGACAGGGAGCACCTGAGGATTTCAGCTCCTCTGCAGTATTAGGAGAGATTTTATTTTATTGAAGGCCATGAGTGTATTAGGATGAATATCTCTCTTTGCATCCTAGAAAGCTCCCTTAACTACCAGACAAAGGCTTCATCTGGCAACTTTAACTCAAGCCCCAATAAATATTTTTCATGGATAGAAAACTAAGCGTAAATGACAGATTTAGCTCAGGGGAGTTATGGTCAGGCCTGAACTGCACTGACAGAGCTCTGCTGGGAAGCCTGCATGCTGCCTGCATATAGCCAATATAATAAGCCCTGTGACCTTCTCAGTTCTGAGCATTTGACAAGGGGATGAAAGTACTGCATGAAAAGCAAATCTCTAAAAGCGAAATCCAGTACTCTCTTCCAGGGGTGCACATGACCAGGTACTTCTATTTGGTGGGACAGCAGGCACCTCAGATGGTTTCTCTCTAGGATGCACACTCAGACACTGGGGTGATGGGTGATCTCCTTAAAAGGAAAAAAAAAAAAAAAGGAGGGCAATAGCCACCAAACTGAGGTAATTTAGACCACTTTACTGCTCCTGAAAGATAATTAATATCTCCCCTTGCTTAGGGAGAGAGTGGGGAGAGGAACTTCTTCCAAGATTCAGAGCTCCCTTGCAGAGGACAGGAGGGGCACATGCTTCCAACCCCCAAACTTTTCTTATTTCCAACAGGGACAGACTGCAGCCACCATAATTTCCATGCAGAGAGGACAAAGACCTCTGGAGCAGTGTTTGCAAAGGTGGCTGAGGAATCAGTGAGAGAAGAGGTGGGGGAAGGAAGGAGCCAGCATCCCCTGATTGTACCTACAGCTGCCCCGCTTTGGGGAGGTCTAGGCCCCCGTCAGACTCTCAGCGTGATTAGGGCTGTCACGTCGGCTGTGTGAGAGCCGCAGGCGCTGAGCACCGTGTGAGTCCTGCCAGACCTCAGCCCCTCCAGGGCACAAAGCCCCTGAGAGCTGGGCCAAGCCCACACGTCAGAGGGGAAAGGCCGCATCCTGCATAGCGTAGAGAGGAGCTGGGCAGCCTCAGGCAGGATTTCTCTCTTTGGGCTTTCATAAGGGATTTAGAAGCAAAGTCTACACTTTTCAAAACGCTCCAGGAGGTGAAGCTGGGCTGTGGGTCCAGCTGGGATTCATGGCCTCAGATAGCCCAGGAGAGCTGGTTCTGTCAGTCCTGCTGGTGAAGTAGGGGAATGAAACGGGGGAAGGCAGTGAGTCCACCACATTCCAGCAGAACCATGTCAAAATCAAAGCTTCTCCTTTAGGCTGCTCAGCTTTGCTGAGTCAGCAAATTCCAACAGAAAAGCACCATTTCCTGTGTTTTCTTCTGACCCGGCCTGGTGCTGAGCTCCCTCACCCAAGATGAAAGTCCCACATGGATCTTGAAGCTAGGAATGTAGCATAGCAAACCCAACCAGCAGTGAGTGTGAAAAGAAGAGAGTGTGGGCATTGTTTAAGGAATTGTCATGGGGGTAAAGCTAAAGAGAACAAGATGAGTGGTACTGCTGAAAAATCAGATTACTGCAAGCCTTGCTCCTGGTTCATGTCTTCATCCTTTCCTACACACAGAACACAACTGATGCCAACGACCACCACAAGTTGCCCAAGTGAGCAAAACTCATAACTAAATAAACAGCAAAGCATTATTCCATGCACGACCATGAGCGTGGCCATGCAGGGAGACCCCATATTCTGCTGAACAAGCATGGGAACCTCCGTGGAAGTGGAAGGACCAATATCCTCAGCCTCTGAGGAAACTCACAGCCATACAACACCAGAGCACATGTCTGTGGGGCAGATCCCCACTACTTGGACTCTTAACTGCAATCACAAACAAGGTATCTTAGCCTTCCGAAATGATCCTCAATTACTGCAAAGAAATAGTTTTATAAGTTGAAGCCTTTGTGTTATTGTCTTGTGTCCCCTCCATTTAAGTGTATTTGTTTTCAGAAGGCAGCAGGGAATCCTTGCTCGATGTGTGATGGTCAGGATGCTGGGACTGAGCTCATTTGGAAGTCAGGGCTCATTTCAAAATCAGGCTTTGCAATAAGCAATAGCATTGATGAAGGACAAGGTGTGGGAGAAGGGGTCAGATATGTATTTGCTGAACATGCCAACTAAAGCTATGTTTGAGGAAAAGATCCAGGGCTCAAAGCCTGAACTCAGCTCTGCTAAAGTTCATTCCTGCTCCAGTTAGTGGAGGGAGGGTTTGGGAGCCCAGCAAAAGCAGGTCTAGCTGCCTGCACAAAGTGGGGCATGTCCCTTGTACATGCACTTTTGGGAATGTGCCATCCCACCAAAAAAACACCTGAAGCCCAGCCCTGCAGACTTTACTCAGGCGTGGAATTTCTCACAGCTCAACAGCCAGCAAATTCATGGGCAAAACATTGCAGAAGCAGCTCATGCAGTATTAAGTGGCATCTACGTTTACACAGCTATCATGTAGCTGAGTAACAAATCATTTAATTTCAGAATGGATGCAAAAACTATTTGCTCCTGGAGGGCCCAGACTCATATCCAGGTGCAGGATATCACATTGGCTTCAAGAGGAGAAGGGTCATGCCCTTTTGACCATTTATCCCCCATCACAAACTGTATGAGCAGGCGGGGCCAGCCCTGATGACATGCTGTTTTTTCTGGTTTTTTCTCCCATCAGGGACCACTGCCCCATCTCTACATGTAGGGATTGCCTGCCCAGTTGTGTCAGCCCTCACTGCTGGGCTCTAAATGTTACTGCATCCAATGCAGAGCTCACCAAAGTCATCGCACAAAATCTCATTAAGCTCAACTCAGTTTATTTTACAAACGAAGAAATGGCTGTGGAGATGTTCAGATCCCTCAGCATAAATCAGCCCCTGACTCAAGCAAGCTGGAGGTCTGGCTCCCAGATTTTTATAAGGCTAAATATAAAAGGCAGTGGAGCCAGGGCAGGAACTGGGTGAAGGATGCCCTGGTACCATTGCCTCTCCAATGCTGGGACTGGCAGGCTGCTGCTGACCACCAGGCTGCTCACCAGTGTGACCATGTAGATGGACATGTCTGGTGGGACCAAAAGCAGGTCTGCTCAGCCCAAGGAATCAACATGGACGTTGTTCTTCAGTGGCTTCATCACCCCACAGGTTATCAGAGGGCTGCCCCAGCCGCCTGCACGGTCTCTATTCATGTGGTGCTCAGATATCACTTTCCTGCCACAGCAGAAATAGTTTTCATTTAACTCATAGAGGATTGCAAAAACTTCTGAGACAAAATAGAGAATAAGCACAAGACAACACTCAGCTCCACAGTTAAGTGTCATTCCAGCTGCTTTTCACTCATGGCTGTTTAAATTAGGGCTGCATTTTAAAGCTATTCTGTAATTAGTTATAAATTTGAAAGTGACCTGGAAAAATGGAGAAATTAATCTCTTCTCTTAGAATGTGGGAGACGGGTATCAAGTTCTTGGATTTTCACATTTTCTTTTTTTTGTTGTCACCTTATTTCATTCAAAAGTGATAGTTTTAAAACACCATGATGAAAAAGTTACACTGTTCTGGTGTCTTCTAAAATAAATTTCACATGAAATACAGTATGTGTTAAAGGCATTTGGATTCCCAGGGAATGTGGGTATACATTTCACTTGTCCTGTTACAACTTCCTATGAATTTACTCAGCTGGCTTCAATAAAAAAAAAAAAAAAGGAAAAAGAAAGGAAAAATCTGTGGGAATCTTTCTGTGTGTACATTACGAAGCTACTAGGCCTTTACACTGATAATTTAAAACCAGCTAAGCACATGTGCACAGATGGGAAAATCTGAGTAATTTGGTTTCATGTGCTTTGCAGCTTGCTGTAGATTTGGATGCTGAGCCCTGCCTGAGTGCTGAACTCCCAAGTACCTCTTCAGGGACTTAGCACAGCTCTTGCAGAAGATAAAGCCAGGCTATGGGACAGTCCTGTGGCAGAACCTTTCTAGGTAAGGAACCCATAAGTTGGATGCTGCTGCTAACATTTATTTCCTTGAAAGGGTCCAGCTAATGCCTAGTAGAGGTGCACAACTGAGCTGTTTCTCTAGCAGTGCCTGCCAGCAGCATTTTGCTCTTGCTTTCAGATGAGTTTTCCAGGGGGAGAGCTGTCAGTGCTTGCTGTGATGGGAGCATCCCTGCTCACTGTGCTCCAGGAGGAAGCCAGCTCATGTGCAAGGGGAACAAGGCCCCTTTTGTGAGACCCAGCCAAGCAGCCTGAGTTTGACATTACAAAAGCTACCTACAGCTGTAGGAGCTGAGGTTCCATTTGCAAGAGGACCTTTCAGCTTTGACTGATAACTCTGATAATTTGTGCAGGGGTAATAGGTTCAATAGATTCATCTGTGTGCAAAGCCCCAGAGTCAAGGGCTGTGGCTCTGGAGCAGCACTGGTGTGCCTGCCCTACAACCAGACCCTGCTCCCTGCTCAGCGCAGGGTGTTCAGCTACCCTGGACTTCATCTGGCACTTAATGAAAGGGCAGGGAGCTGGTGGTGCTGGTGCACAGTCCAGGTTGGGTTTAACCTGAATGGCTCAACAGGTGACCGTGCCCAGCTTTGCTGCTCTCCAACCATTTCTGGTAGGTCAGACAGGTGTCATGAATTATATCCCTCAAGTATATAGGGTCAGCCTTTCAAAAGTTCTGGGAATCTGCAATGTAAATAGGCAACTGCAGCCTAAGAGGTGCTTTACACTTCTAGTCTGGAGTGCACTGGCTCCTTCAGACTGGGTCTTTACAAAAGCTCTGTGCCAGCTGGCACCTAGAACCCCTTGGCATCAACAACATTTGACTAAAGACCTCTTAAATCCTAGCAGCTCTCTACACCTTTAGGAAATTAAAGCTCATTGCAGATGTAGACTGGAGGAGGTTAAATCTCGTGGAAGGAGGTTCCAATTGGCTGTGGAGCCGATGTGGCCAGGACACACCAAATTCCCTGGCTGGTGGCAGGCGGGATGCTGTGGTTAGCATCACGTTGACTGGCAGCTGGCTCTTTGCTCCTAATAAGGAGGTGCAGCTGGGCTAATTGGAGGCAGCTTTCAGCACGGAACAATGCTGGAACGCACTCCACGGTAGCGGCTGTGAGACAGCACCACTGCTCTGCCCCGCATCGTACTCTGGGTGGGAGAAAAGTACATGAACATTAATGTTAGGAAAAGTGGTCAGCCTGTTACCTGACTGGGTGACAGGCATTTCTGTGGCAGCTGCCACCTTGCCAGCACCCTGAGGAGCACCGTGGATGAACCTGGGAGGTAGTTATGCTGTAAGCCAACAGACTGAGTGTCTTGTCCTGGCAGCAGCCTCATATGGAAACCTACAACACACAGCGTCTTGGCAGTGTGCTGGCAACATTCTTCAATGACCTCTAGTAGTGTGTTTGCAAAGGGTGAAAGCACATCTGTAAAATGCACTGCCTCTGGTTCTCTGCTGTAGTCCAAAACAAGCTATTGAGCAGCTGGAGCTCTTGAAGGAGCACATATCCAGGTATAAGTTCTCCTTTAATAATTCTTAGGCCTTAAAAAAACTATTTATAGATCTCCCATTTACCAAATGTATGATTTCACTACATGGCATGGCTTCCATTTGGTTTCATTACCATTCTCAGCCAGACACATACAGCTGTTTTACAGTTCTAAACCCTCATGGAGAAACTCATCTAAGCTTGAACAGTGGGGAAGGTCATTCCACTTCCTCTGATATTTTTGCAACATTCATGAATTCTCTATTCTTTTCAGCATTGCCCTGCTTTTTGGGAGAGTATGAATCCGAGATCCTCTCAGCTGTGCTTTTGGAGGTAGCAGCACTGCCCCTTGTAAAAACTAAAAATTAACTTGTGAGCCTCAATTATATTTTCTAGCATCTTAGTGAGTTATGTGCAAGGCTTATGCTGGCTTTTTAAATTAAGCAACACGTACACTAGGAAGACAACCCCATATACCACAAAACAAATTACTTCCATATCTTTAGATCTGCTAATTTCCATAAAGAAGCTTCTTCTCCCTTTGTAAACAGTGGAACTCAACAGAATAGCAAAATCCTTTCTCTCAAAAATAACATAATGTAAAGAAATCCCAAAGAACATTTAATGTCCAGAAAACATCTTTCCAGAAAAAAGAAAAAATGCATTTTTAGCTCTGTTTAACATTTTATGGAAATAATAGGAATTGGTCTTTCATTCGTCTCTGTCTTTCTGAGGTCTTTACAGTGTTTTAGCTGTTATTTGCTGAATTGAAAACATTGCTTTGACCAGAGGCTGGGTGGTGTCACTTGTCTAGCTGCAGATGTCACAGCAGGGGCCGTATTTTCACTGCATTACCACAAACAACACAGTTCAAACTGCATTTAATTAGTGGCTACCAAATACTGCTGACTGCCTTCTCTTACAGCCCAGGAAACAGCCACGGGTAAAGGTTTCACAAAACAGCACAGGATGAATTAAGGTTTTCATAAGCTACTTCAGCTGGTCCCTTTCAACCCCCTGCACAAACAAACGTGGATATACACAAAGGGCAATGAAGTGGATAGAAAGGAAGGAGACTGGTGTTCTTCAGCTTGGGAAGAGAGGACTGAGGGATCTGTCTACCAACAATGCCAGCAAATGGAGCTGGGGAAGGCAGGACAAGTCATCATTTCTAGAATGCTGGGGTTTGATATCATAGATGGTGCTAGAGCATAAACGCTATAAATCTTTAAGATTTATATTCATTTAAGTAAAATCTAAAAGCAGCAGAAAGCATTCTTTCTGGGGCTTGACAACTGCTGAAGCCTCATCCAATCTCAATACAGGCTAAAACTTCTGGAGCTGTTTCTGAACGGCAAAGTAAGTACCTCCTTCTGCAGCAGCTTCCCTGGCACCTTCCTCTTGTGAAGTGCAGCCTTCCTAATCCCCTTCTCCGGCCATCTCTACTGGTTCTCACAAACAAATGACAAGTTGTTCCCTAAAGACAAGCTGTCCCCTTAAGAGACTTGTTCCCAATGCCAGACTTCCACTTTGGATCATTAAAATCTTCTCCCATGATTAGGGAGTAGGAGAAGTAGGAGAAGGAGGCCTTAAGATAACTATCATAGAACTCACATAAACCAAAACCAATTTTCATGGGATCCTATTGAAGGACAGCCACAACTGAGGATGTGTTCTCAGTTTCCTGAGCATGTAGCTGGTGGTTTCCTGAAAAGGAGACTGTTCAATCCCAAGCTTACTTTCATAGCCGAGCTGGGGGTGAGTCCGAGAACTTTAAGATAAAGAACTGTAGAAGCTGGCAGAGGATGCTGCAGGGTTTTTGGGTAAATCTGAAATCTCATTTCACAAGAAATCTTGTAACCACAAGAGGACTGAATACTCCTCTGAACACCTTCTCATCAAAATACAAAGATATTTCAAATACCTCCATGAAGGGAAATTAAGTAACTTTATATATTCCTAATCAGTACCTGCTTTCATGAGAGTGCTAAACAAAAAAGGTGTGAGGTTTCCAAATACAACACCACCATGGTAACTTGGCTGTATGTACAGCCCTACAATAATGTATGTAGCATGACAGCAAACAGCTACCTGCCCATGGTATAATATCGACATGTGTTTCATAAAAATCAATGATTTGAGAATCTGCCTTCCAGACAGTTGCAAGCCTTAATATAACACTTGAAAAGCCCCAGAGGAAAGAGGCTTCAGTGTTTTTAAGCCATTTGGCGTAAAAGTGGTGGAAAAAAACCCAAAACCACCAACTGTGCAAATCAACCAAATAATAGTCAAGTCATCACCTAAGATTTTCATTTGGAGGTGAAACTGTTTGGACTTTTTATCTGTCACACATATGCAAGACAAATAACACTATGCATGCATGCTGCCCCTTCAGGGAATTACTAAATCTCAAAACACCTTACAGTGTTTATGGTCAGTCCTGCAGAAATGGTATTACAAACTGTCAAACAAAGGGATGTGTCAGCCACCTTCGTGAAAAACAATAGTACGTAACAGTGCACAATGTGGATTTGGTTATTCAGTTAATCTGGCTGCAATTCACCAATTTTCTACCCCTGAATAAGAAACATATAACTACTTTTAGGTCAAGCATTAACAATTGGGGCTACCTTATATTAGGGAAGACAACAGATCCATTTTTAAACAGAGAAAATAAGAAACTCATGTCTCAGTCACATTGTGACTCAAAGCCAAAAGAAGCCAAAAAATTCAAAGATATTGGCTAACTCCCACAGAACTGCTTGCAAAGCCAACTTTTAGCCCCAAGTGAATTTCTTCAGTGCGTTATAAGTCCCTAAACTTGGCTTTTAAATGTTACTTGCTGACACAACCTTAATCACAATGCTGCAAAAGCCGTATGTGCATAATAATAACAACAACAATAATAACAACAATAACAACAATAACAACAACAACAACAACAACAATAATAATAATAATAATAATTTTAAACTAAATGTTTCTAGTGTTTGGAACTTTACAGAACTCCCACAGACACCAGTATCTAAAATAAAATAGTTAGGGAAGAGCAATTTAACTTGGCTATGGTGACTAAAGGTAGTATATGCAGCAATGGTTCTGTATATCTGTTTGAATAAAAAGGAAAAAATACATCTGTTTAAATAAAAAAACCCCAAACAAACCAAAAAAAAACAAAGGTCAAAATACACAGACTAAGGATTCAGTTCTGATGAGATGAGAATAAATATTTGTCCATTTGCAATGCTGTCAGTTAAATGTTAGTGCGCACAGCAAGGACCGTGTACCATGACTTTTGGGGTCTTTGTCTCACATAAGTCTCTTCTTAGTGCTGGAAATTATTATAAAATTATTTTAAACACGTCCTTGAAGGGTCCTAGGTGCAAAGCATTACTGAGGTAGACTGATATTTTAAAAAAGCTTAAGAGATTTTTCCCAAACAAGGAGATCATCAGGCCAAGATTTTCTCCTTATCTGAATATAACTGAAAAACCTGTGTTCCATTACCTCAATACTCTCCTACTCTGGGATTTGCATGGTCATACAACCAGGGAGAGACTTTGCACCCCAGAGCTGACAAATTTCTGAGCGCTCTCAGAACCCTGGGACTTCACTAGAGTCTTGCTTCCCAAGTACTTCTGAAAATGAAGCTTCTTTTTAATTGTCCTACAGCATTTCTCATGCCAACAACATCTGTGAAAGGCAAGAGCTGACAAAAATGCACCAAATTTTTTTTTTCTTTTTTTTCACTCTTCCACATTGTTTGAAAAAGGTTTAAAGCTAAAATAAACTTCTCTGGAGCAACATGCAGTTCACAGACAATGGCAGCAGCTGCAGATAGCAGAAGTTCATTCCTGTTTATTACATTCATTAAAAATGAAGGGAGAACTGTGGCAGCACCAACTTAATGGTCATCTGAACATAATTATTGAGAAAGCATTGTTCTTTGGAAAGATGCAAAGTGTCAGACGGAACTTCACACCCTTGTCATAAAACCCCCACTTATTTCCTATCATTAATTGGATAAAATGGGCATTGTAGGATCAGAGGTGGAGGGAAATGGGTTAATGAGCATGTGTAGGAGGCAAATGACACTGGAAACTCAGTGTCTACAGAGAGTGGGCAGAGGAAACAAAATCAGATGTGAGCAAATTTCTGGAAGGGAATCAGGTTGACAAAACTCATGAGACAGCACTTTGTGTTCCTATCATCCTTGAACAGTATGAAAAGCAAAACTCTGGCCAGTTTGCACATGTGTTTCAAACAACAAGTCAAGAGAGAAACAAAACCAAGTTGTGAATCAAGGGACTGCATTGACAGCGGCAAAGCAAACTCCTTTTGTAATCCAGCCACAACCTTGCATCCTACAGCGTGCCTTTTGGTACCATGAAATTCCCTCCATCTCTCTAGAAGCTGAGGCAATTCGTCTCCATAAGCCCAGTGAGCCTCCTCAGTGTTCACTGTCAGTCTGTCTTTAGTTTCCTTCCTCCTTTCCAAATCAACGTTCACTGCCTTTTATTGGTTGTCTGATGCTAAAGGGGGAGGGAGTTCTAATTGCTCCCCATAAGCAGGCTTGATGCCAAGAGCAGCACGTGGGTTGGACTCCATCCCCTCCTTGAGCAGGCTGTGGGTAGATTTGCTCTTCAGGCTCTTTTGGGTCAGTGTGTGAGCCCCTGTGGCTGTGTCTGAAATCTGTGTGTCCCTCCGTGGGCAGGCATGGATGGTAAATAATTTTTGAGTCTATAGGCCACCTCTCAGCTCTTCCATCAGCCAGTGCTCTTCAGTGGACAGATCTATGGGGCAGCAGTGTGGGAACGCATGTCCAGACCAAGTGCAACAGCATTAGTCAAGTGCAACAAGTGCAACCACATCCCATGGTTCAGGATCTGTATGTGAGCCGTGAAGTCCACCCATGGCCTTGCCTGCCCAAACACAGATCTGCAGCACGTTACACGCCAGTGTTGCATGGGGTTACAAGCTCAACCATGAATTCCATTCCCTTCTCAGCCAGGACCCCCACTGATTCCTGTGAATGCTTTATGCTTCAGAGAAGGAACTGTTGAGCTGTTTCTGGACTATAAAACTTATTTTCCTTAGCTGCTAAAAAAAAGTGGCCTTCAGACTTCAGCTGGCCAACACCAACTCTCATTCCATAGCTATTCCCAATGTTCTCTGCTATATAACAGCAAAAGCAAATTTTTGGACCCTTTGGAAAAGTACATTATACCTTTCAACAGAAAGAACAGTGATTCTTTTAACAAAATGTATTCCCTTTTTCTGAGGCTGATCTTCCTTTGTGCTCTGTCTTTTCCTGTGAGTACCTGGGACTTTCTGGTACAAGGATAATTAGTATCACCTTTCATTCTTATATTAACTGGTAATGTTTGTTTGTTTGTTTGTTTGTTTAAATTTACTCCTCCTAGTCCTCATGCATATGTAGTTGGTGCATCTAAGTCAAGGATATCCAAAATCCACTTTTTGAGCCTGGTCTTCCAGTGCAACGTTGTTTACATGATTGTGTGCTCACCTGCCTGAAAAATTGCCTTCTCATCCAGGAGTTCCAGGAGTTTTAGAACACTTGGATAATTTCTTTAGGGAGGCTGGAGTCTCAGAGGTCACAGCTGAAGCTCTAGGAGGGCTTCCAAGCCTCTGTGAATGACCATCATGGCCCCTCCTGACCATGCACAAATATAAAGCCCAGGCACATACCACTTCCCACTCTACGGCCGATCCCCTGATTTCATTGCAAGGGCCCATTGGGCTGTCCCCAGAGAGGTCCCCCATCAGATGGCTGGAGAGCCAGGACTGCAGGTTGCCTCCTCAGGTGCTTTAGAGGATGTGATCAAATATAACTTTTGCATCTCCAGTTGCTTTGGCTTTATCTCATCCATCAGTTCAGATAAAATTCTGCTTGCTCCAGCAATCGTAGGGAGGAGAATGCATTCCTCCACTCAGCTGGATTTACAGGGAGCCTCGTCGTCGTCACTGCTCTTGGCCTTCTCACTAGATCTCAGGAAGTCGTTACATGTTATACAAGTAATTAACAGTGCTACAAATGCTGGGTGATTCCTAATTCCTTGCTGCCTTTGCTTACTGGGCTGGGTGTTGACAGTACTTGGAGCAAGAGACCCACACTTTGAGTGTAAAACTAAACCAAAAGCTCTGGTTAAGGTTCAGATTTTAGGAAATTACAGACTGCAGTCCAAAATTTTGTGCTTTGAGCTGCTCTGTAGCGTCTGTGTTTCACAGCACTGGGAAATAAGAGTTTGTTCACCATAATTCTTTCATAGATGACAAAGTGAGAAATTCACCCCTCAGTCCTTCTGAAAGCACACTCTGTGCTCCACATGCCAATTAGTGCTTCTGAAGGCTGCTATAATGCTGGAAAATTGCCAGCCAGACTCAGAAGGACATCACCTATGCAACAATCTCAAAGTGACCAAAGCTTACTGAAGTAGTTACATACTTGTCTTCCCAATCAAATGCCCTTCTCAGATTGTGTATTACGGTTTCCATCAAAATTAATGCAAGTTTTTCAGTGGCATCCAAAAATCTCTCAGTGACATTGCGAAAAGCAGAAACTTATAGTGTTGTTTTTATACCATTTAATCCACCTCGCTCACAAGATGAATGGGAACTTACCACCAAAAGAAGAAGTGAGTTCAAAAAGAGAACAGACAGGTTCACACAGGACTGACCTGGGGGTGTCCACAGGTGGTCTCGATACCTTGGTGACTACTGCAAACTGGCAATGTTCACCAAGGGAATGATCATCTGCTTTCCTGCACTCTGGTCTAAATATTCACTGCTGGTCTTGCTACCTCCCGTGGTAGCAAGCAGGATGTTGTTGTAGTCAGATGAGTTCACGACTTCTTACAAGGAAAAAAGACTCAAAGAAAAATCTGAAATTAGGGCTCACTTTCAGCACATGTAGTGAGGGGAATGTTTTACAAACTATCATCTGAATTCCCTCAATATATAAGAGTATAAAATACGAGTATTTTGGATTTTTTTTCTCATTTTTTCTATAAATCCAAGAGGCCTCTGGGTACTTCAAAAACTGACTTAAAATTTTAATAATGTATTAATAAACTAAGTAAAGGAGACACGAAATTATTCAGTAACTCACACATTCCTTCCATTGACTTAAGCTACATTTTAAAGAATATTTTCAAGAAAAATGTTATTTCATTCTCTTCTTTAAAAGGACTATGTGAGTTATTGAGAATTTTTGTACCTTTATCACTCACTTTATTCAGATAGCATTGCTTTTTTAATCCAATTTAAATACAGTGTGCTTTTCTTTAAGAATAAACATGTTTAAATGTTTATTCTTAAATGTTACATTTAAAAGGTTGAAATCTTGAAATCTTTTATGTGAGACTGAACCAATCTATTTCTATAATTTAAATTAAACACAAATAGCTTTCAGGCAGTGCATGCTGTTACTGAAGTTTTAAGAAAGTACAACAACAGGCTTCGGGGAAGTCACTTGCTTAGCACCTGGAACAAGAATTTGCTGAAGTGATAAACCAGCACTTGACAGCTGCAACTTGTTCTGCAGGTGCAGAAAGCACTTCTTCCTCTCAGTTCCTTCAGCTTAGTTCAGTTGAGTAATTACTTCACTCAATGCTAAGACACCACTTGAGAAATACAAAAAAAACAGCAAACCAATTTTCCCTCTCTAGTTTAGGAATAAAAACTATATACAAGGTATTTTCACCCATAAGTTCCAAACTGAAGGACAGGACAGCCCGAAATAATCTGTCCAATCCCATCGCTAAAGAAATGTTTCCTATCATTTAATACATTAAGCAGTTTTAAAAAAATAGATTAGTTTTGACATACTTATTTTTAATTACCTATCATATTCCTTTAATAACAGGTATCTTATTATGGTTTTCTAAATGTATTTTTGTATTCTGACTCTGTGCATGTGCCATTTGATACAAATTACCAGAAAACTATCAATAATAAAAATGGCTTTATTTCATAGTGTTAAGTAGAAGTATTGAAATCTGAATATATATGTGGTAAAGTATTCTATGGCTTCAGTCTGTATGCATTATATATCCTCCAAATTTTTAAAACTTCCTCAGTTTTAGTGTAAAACCCATTTTTAGCTTCAATGTATTTTAGCTGTTAGTGAAACAAAGACTTCAATTTTTTGAAGTCTTGGTTAGACAAAGCAAACCAAGACTTAAAAAAAATTATTTACATTAAAAGTTTTTATTTGCTGATTTAAATAACAATTGTGACCAGTACTTTAACTCATTCTGCCTTAAATATATACATTAATATTGGCAAACCTTTAGCTTATAAGAGGCAAACTTGGTAGTGCAGCCAGCAGATACATAAGACCCATAAGATACATATATAAAAAACCCCAATAACATGAGCTCAAAATTGTTGTATCTTTCCTTCTACCACTGGCTATGAAGGAAATTCTTGAAGGAATGAATTTATGTTAATACTGGAGCATATATGAAGAATAAAAATGCTATAGTTAATTCTATATTAAAGATTTAAAAAATGAAAATGGTGAAGAGGGGAAAATAATGTTTCCACATGCATTTGGGAAAGGCAGAGATGATGAGGTAAGGGGAAAAAAGGGTTTACATGACCTTTGCTTCTGTTGCATGGTATAGAGAGCCAGCGCACAGAGGAAGAAGAAAAGGTAGGGATTTTAAAAACTATTTCCCCCACCAAAAAGCTTTGTCATCTAGAAATGTGTGCATGAGAATTTCAAGCTGCTACATCTTTTCCTTTCACTGTTTCATAAATCACTCTGCTCTGATCTCACAAATACTTCTTGCTTCCTTACAATATGCAGCACTTTTTTTTTTCACTGCAGCTGCAAAATCTATAACTCCAAAATCATTGAGGCACTGCCCTTTGAGGGGTGAGGGGGAGGAGGGAGGGGGAAGCCATTTGCTTTGAAGCCCTGTGCTCCAGAGGATGTCATCCTGGTTCTTTGCTGGCCTATCTCTTAAGCCTGTTAATGGGCACTAAAAGAATTGTCAAAACTTCCAATGCAGTGCAGCAGCACATTCTCCAAATCCCATGAATGTAGCTGGTATGGTGTGATAAAACAAGCTAGAAACAGAAATGCTCTTAGTTAAATCGAGCTGAAGTTGATGATGCTTCACATTGTCCCCTTTTCACAACCATACTGCACTTTCCTGCAAGCACTGGTGATTATAAAGATGACTCTTGAATCACCTAATTGGATCTTCTGGTTTATCATTGTCCAAATCCTCCTACACTGACCCCAAAGATTTCAGTTCACTGGTGTCCTCAGGAGAGACCAGAGGGTGCCCCAGGTGGAGGACAGAAGAATGCTGCTGGTGGTGACTCTTGAAATGACACCTTGCCTCATGACTGCATGATTCAAAAAGCCACTTACACTTCCTCAAGCATGAGCATCAAGTGTTACTTTCATCCATCTCCCCATCTCTGCTATAATGTCACATACACTTTATGGTCACCAGTTTGCAAGGTGGTCCCTGTAGCACTCAGGAACACACCCACCAAGCAGACAGGTAAAACTCAGGGTTAGAAATAAAGCACATAGTCATGAACAAGCAAAGCAGTGCCTAGAAGTAAGATGAGAGAATCCATCACAAGGGAAGATATCCACTGCAGAGGTTAAAAGTAGGAAAATATTCCCTCTTCCAAATGCAGTAGTCAGAACTGCCCAGCAAGAATGTCATAGAGGAAATGCAGGGGTAATGCAAGTATTCACAAGGCAAAGGATAAAGTCCCCAAAGTTAGAAAGATCTAGAGAAAACCAAAGACCAAAGATAGCTGCAGTACAACCAATTTGGGATTTTTTTTTACTGCCCCCTGGGATATATTTGCACAAAGTCAACTTTCCATCGTATTTGGCCTCCTTTTTCTGCTCAAAACATAAAACTACAATGACAGGCAGAAATCAAATGCTTCATGGTATGCTTTTAAATTCAAGATTTGGTTTACAGCATCAGGATTTAGCGGGGTTTCCTTCTCTCCTCACACCTACCAAATTAGATAACAGCAGACTATGCTAAGAAGAGCCTGATTTTACAGGAAAGGTGAAAATGCAGCACTGCCCATGTTACAGCACCCAGCATTTATGGTAACGAGTTCAGTGCACTTCGGGAATTCAAAGCCTCAATTTCTCATGGAATCAGCCTGGGGACTGGAGTAAAATGCTGTGGGCTTTTGGATTAAATGATAACTGCTGACAATATCAGCATCCAGCCTCACTCAGGAGTGTTCAGCAGAGAAGCATGCAGATCCTCTGAAAACAAAGGATCACCACTGCTCTCCTCTAGCAGCACTTAGGCTGCCTTCAGACCCCATTAAAAAAGTAAATGCTATTATAGGCTCTCCATAGTATAGTGCCATGTTGTTCCTCCTCCTCTTAAACAACATTTTAAGCAATAAACCTGTGGTGCTCACTGAGTTAAAGCCAGCCAGCACACTTCCACCTAGATGTGCAGGCAGCAGGCATGTTTGGAGATGTAGCAGGCCACACCTCAGCGCAACGGGCTTGGGTCATAAAGAGAAATCAAATTAGCAAATTAAGCTAATTAAGGAGGTTCTTTGTTTCATTTCATGGAAATTTAGGAGGCACCTCATCTTTCTGCAAATATATTCATAAAAGTGACAGTGCCAATATCCCTACATTAGATTGCATCCTGGCCACAAAACAAAGAAATCCATGCGTCCTCCACCCCTTTATAGGGGAAGCAGAAGTCTCTCAAAAGTGTAATTAGAGTCATTGTGGGGAGGGAAGAAGGGTGGTTTTACCACTGATGTCACTGCCAGCATAAGCCTTTTATGGTCATGACTTAGTAGTTGTCTCTCTGCTTCAAAATCAACAAAGAGCAGAGAAAAAAGGCTTGCTTCCTCCTTGGGAAATGGTGTACGTTCAGGGAGGAAGCTGCCTTCCTGTTTTCTCCGTAATTGCAGCTTTGCATGGTTTTAGCAAGTTCCACAATTTTAAGCCTCTTCCATATGGAACATGTTCCTCTAAACATCTGGCTTCTTTTTTATTGCAGTGATAAAACAGATTTATTTTCTACAAACCATGTAAAATATTACTTTCTCAGTGTACAATCTACTGTGCTTTTAAAAGTAAAAAATATGCAAAGAGATCAATAGTCTTGCTTTTTTTTTCCTTTTACTAGTACCAAATCCTTTTCTAAAGTAGACTTAAAGATTAATTCTGAAACAAGAAAGAAAGAAAGAAAGAAAGAAAAAGAAAGAAAGCCTGAACACCTACATTTATTATATCTAAGATTCTTGATGCAGACCAATGATACAAACTCAAATCAAAAAAGAACTATAAATCCAGACAAAGCAAATTTCTTAGGTCCAGGTCAGATTAGAATGTGTATCCCTTACAGTGGTCCTTAGCCTATACACATCATTTTGTAACTATCACTGGAAGAGAATTAAATGCTTTGATTAGTTTAGAAGTCATCTGTCTAATTTGCCTGAATGATATTAGAAAAGAATGTCTCTTGCAAAGAAAATTCAGAGGCCTGTATAGTAAGGAAGAGAAGTATATTCTTTGATTTTCTAATGGCAGTTGGGCTGCAATGTCAAATTTCAGTGGGCAAGGCACTCAAGCAATAAACCAGGAAAAAACCCATTATAAATCAACAGATTGTCTTGGCTTCCCATTCCATTAGCTGTTATTTTTAGCTGTACCACATGCACGGCTGAGCAACAATGCAGCAGAGTGCTTCTTTGGAAGTTTTAATCTTTTCCTCTCTTCTGTACTTCACCTGCTGCTGTCCGAAATAACACAAGGATTCACAGCATGAAACAAGCCTAAAAATGAGCTGTAAACAATATTGTGAAAGATCTGGCCAACACTTGATACAAGGATGTAGTCCAACAGTGGCTTCTGTAGAGAGCTGGAAAAAAATGAGTCATTTTCTAGATGCTTTGACAAATACTAAAGTGAGCAAAGTCTGGCTTCATGCATCAAGAAATGGTGATGCTTTATTCCTCAGCTGGCAGCTTGATACCATTTCCAGATTTATGCTGCCTGCAAAGCCCATCTGCCCCTGTGGGATGCAACCAAGAAGGGGAAAAATGACTAGGGCTGGGTGATTTACTTGGGAGAAGAACAGGGATGAGAAACAGTGATAAAGAGGATGGTCAAGAAACAGGAAAAGGCTTCATAAGGCCTGCAAGCTGCATGATCAATGCTGTCTGAAGGTGCCTGTGGTGCATTCCTGTGCCTCACCACAGCCTAAATGAAGTCAATAAACCAAACCAGCTGTGCATGCTACACCTCACATGCCAGACCTGCTCCTCTGGTCAGAAGGACCAGGACTGGGGTGGTCCTCACCAGCAAGACAACACCTGTGTGGGACAGCACCCTGGTACCACCCTGTCAGTGCCCTTTCCAGGTCCTTCTGCACTGGCATCCATCACCTCACAACAGAAAGTTTGCTCCAAAATGTTAAGGAAAGAGAGTACAGCTCTTAATTTCAATGAACACTGCATCCTTGAACGTGCAAGGGTTAAATTTGCCTCTTTTGAGTGTACAATCAAAGCCAAATCCAGGCCACCCAGGCTAGAGAGTGACTTGAAGCTCAAGTGAAACCAATTGCTTGGTGTCCTTGCTCAGCCTGAAAGAGGGGGGATGTAACCCTAAACCATTTCAGGAAGGGCTAAATCCCATAAAAAAGGCACTGGTCCCATCAACTGTGATGGCACCAAGGGTCTGCCATCTCATCTTCACAGATGAGAATTTGTGCATTTTTAGGTGGCACAGCCATAGGTCATCTGTGCTCCTCAGGCCTGACTGTCCTACTGAAGGGAGGAGACAGGGCAAAGACTTGGCTTTGGTTCTCCACCATCACATGCCAGAGAGGATTCCTGATGACAGACACAGATCTGCAGATGCAGATCTGCCTGGAGGGGTCACAGTCTTCCTCCTGTTATTTCCAATCAATAATTAACTCCCAGTCTAACTCAGCGTGCAGGTGTTTTCTTCCAAATACTTGCTGTTTTTTGGGTGTCTAACAATAACTGTGTAATGCAGCAGAATAACATGAAAAATATTTCACTTGAAGTAAGTAACACCCCTTTCTCCTTAAATGGCTTTTGCTATCTTCTCCACATAACTGTTTTATTTCAAAATTAATATATATATTGCATGAAAGACTTATTAAAAGCCATTAGATATCCTCTTATGAAACACACCCATTTTTAAAATTACCTGAAATTTACTTAAGTTCACAGTACAGACAAGGAAGCTGCTGGTGGAAAATTACCAGACATGGAGAGACCTCATTACAAAGTTTACACCTATATTTATCATAATCACTTTGGATATCAATGCAAATTTTTCTAATGTTCTGATGAAGGTAAATGCATGTACCCCAAAAAAACACCCTTACACCTTAGTGGTTTGGAATCAGCAGTACTTAGAACCTTGTTTCTGTGTGAAGTAGGTGAATGAGTAAAACCACACATAAACCTACTCTCTGTAATGTAATATCCTATAATTTCTTTTAACCTGGTCCCAAGCCACCAAAGGAAACTGAAACACAGTTAAGTACCATAGGACAGGTGGCCTTCAAAAGATTAGGAATCTGGTTGGAGGTTTGCAGGAGCAGGCTATACAAGTATCTGATGCAGAAGTTGATGATCTTGCCTTGAGATAAGACAGAGCTTTCCCTTGCAGGAGAGGCAATGAGCAGAGAGGTTTACATCTATTGCTTTCTCCCAGTCTGAGTTGGAAACCCTTGCTGCGACCAGAAGGAAATCACCTGTGCTAATGAGTGGTTTTGTTTAGACTGTACAGTTTTAACCATCAGCTGCACTAGAGAGGTAACATCCATGTTCCTCACCCTCGCGCAAAGCCAGATGTGCACACTGCATTCAATTAACAAAAAGTACAGCTTTAACTCTTGAACCTCTCTTTCTCAAACTGGGGCATTTCCTGAAGTCATACAAATTGTTTCCTACCTGACACAAAGCTTACATCCCAAGGGAAAGCCCAAGTCCTCTCTCTCCTCTCTTTTAATTTCGAAACCCAGCACTCCCTTGAGTCCCAGGTTGGTTTACGCATTTCAGGAGCAAAACTACTTGTGTCATCCTGAGAAGAAACCTAAGAAGGAATGACTCAGCTTGGTGTTCCAGTGTGCCAACTCCTTCCTAGCTACAACTGCAAAAGACATGACCTAGTAGCTGAAAAGTGATCCTTCTAAACATTAGTAGCACTGCCATAAAAACAAACAAACAAAATTAACTACGTCCCCAAAAACCAAACAACCAAACAAATGCAAAGAAACAAAAAACCCCGAAGAGCTATACTTTTGTGTGTAGCTGTGTTATTTTAGGTGAGGCAGTTCCTAACAACCAGGGACAAGGTAGGGGGCATTTCCAGTTCAATTCCAGTTTGCACAGGATGAATGTGGGTAGATTTAGCTTCTCCATGCCTCATTTTACATTTTGACAAACTTGCTCTGAGGGTATCATGCTGATAAACTCATCCCCATAAGGAGAGATCTTTGTATTCCTTGGATAAAATGACTGGGGAAGTGGGAGCATGCCATTATCATGTTTAGGTAATGAAGTAAAGAGTCCTCAGCTGGTGTCAATGGCAGGGATTAGCAGGTGTATTTAGAGCAATTTTTACATAAACTGGCTCTCAGAAGCCTGTAGAGTCCGATGCCATTGATCACTGTATTTGAGATGTGTATTTTAATTCATGTACAATGAAATGCAGTTAGGAAACGCAATTTAAAAGGCTGGACCCTGAGTCTTTGCTGCAAGTGCAAAAGGAAAGCCAAGTGCCTGTAAAATGAAGCCCTCCACTTTGCTAGTGCTTCATGTTTCCTTAGTATCAGCAACAGTGAGCTGGGTTCTAAGGCCAAGTGAAGCGGCTGCCTAAGACCCACATTTCTAAACACACAGGAGATTTTGGATGGATCACATGAGCAGAAACCTGGCTGGTGAGACAACATCAAGTTGACCAAGTCACTGAGAAGTTTCTGTGTGCAAGAGGTCCCTGAGACCTGTCACAGTCTCTCCCTGCCTGAGGACCAGTGCTGCCCAAGCTCTTTTTGCAAAGCAGATCATGGAGGTATCCATGACTTCAATCAAGCAAGATATACTCCATGCTATTGCAGGCAAAGATTGACTGTGTTTTTACCTATCTTTTCCTTAGAAGACCAAGGATTTTTATTCAAAGTGCTAAACCCTTCCTCAAATTAGCTGCTTTAGTGAGAAAAATACCCCATTTTTTTAAGACACTCCAAGATTTTATGAATTCAGGCAAATTAAAGCACCTTAAAAATAAAGGCTACTAAGTATAAGGGAAGTCTGGAGGGCAGTCAAAAGTGAAACATGCTGAAAAGTTGTTTGTTGTGTTGGTTTTTCTCCTTCCCCTCAATCATTTTACTGGTTAATCTTCCTGGGAACAGACTGATATTTACTCATCCCATGAGAGAGTGGAGTTGTCAAACAGCCAACTGATACTAAGGGATAAGGTTTAAGGAACTCTATTCATAGTCATCAAACGTGAGGGAGCAACACAGTTCTTTGGCGATGTACATATTACATATTAGCTGAATTTCTCCAGATTAAATGGGGAAATGTTATATATTGTCTGTGGGTAAACAAATTAGAAGCTCAGAGAACGATTCCCCTGGGAGTCCTAGGGAAAAAGTATGTGGCCATCAAGGCTGTATGACAGCAAAAAAAAAAAGATAATGTTCAATTAGAAAATAATGTATGGAAAGATTCAACCACCACATTTTCCATACTAGCTTTCCCTGACACTCTCATGGCTCCCAGATGGCTCCCAGCATTGTTCCATGCTGTGCTGTGCAGACTCACCAGCAGAGATCACCACCAGCCTGGGCACCACCACTGAAATCTTCTCCAAGAGGAGAAAGTGCTGTAGCTTTTTCCATCTCTTTACAAGCCATGATTTGCTTTCTTCTCATCTGGTTGCCAGGTATGTTAAACTGCTGTTAAATCAAGAGTTTAGAAGGCACAAGATCTGAGTTAATTTTCTTGTTCTGTGTTAATTCATGTGCGACCTTATGGAGAAGTGATATACCTGTGTTCCTGCTAGGAAATTGAATACTACTGGGGTCATTCTCCATTGTTCACCACCACCAACACACCACAAACCGCATTCAAATCCTTACACTCTTCTAACTTCCCAAGTAGGGTTTGAATATGCATTCAAATTGTCTGTTGGGGATGGTGAGCTATGTGAGTGAAACATTTCAGTTGGTTTGAGACAGAAATCAACCACAGGCCATTTAAACAGGTAATCCCATTTGTACAGGCAATCATGTCCCACTGGCTTGCCTCACTTTTTGTTGTGCTTGGTCTATGGCTCTCTGCACTCCATCTATCAATGAAGGATCACATCAGTTCTGTCCCTATGACATGGAGTTAAGATGCAATAATACATCATCTCACTGTAACAGAAATGATCACAGGTAGGAAAGATCAATGTGAATATAATCTTATGAAAAGCTGTATTCTTCCAATATGCTTCTGATTTATTTTGCCCAGTGAGTCAACAAATGTTGCTTGCAGTTTTGACCCCAATGATGCAAAGCACTGATAATGCAGCCCTTTGGAAACAGATCCAAGATGAATGTACCTTGGAAGAGTACTTCACATCTCACTATTTCAGTGCATTTCATACCCTAACCCAGGACCTACAGAGCCTTGTTCCAAAAATGGTCCCAATGGCAGTTAAGTGTTGTGAAGTGACATCTCAGAGATTGGAGAGGTTCTAATGTGCACAGTGTGCTAACATGGATGAACACAGGCCTATTCATATTTAGGAAAAGGGAATGTTACGTCAAGTGAAATGCTCCTGACTACTAATTGCATCACCTAGGTCTCCATCGAGTAAAGAAGGGGTTTAGATACTAGATGTGTTTACAATCTGGAGCTGGATCCTACAGCATGGGTCAGTTGAGCCATGGTAATTCACCTTGCACTTACTGGAAGACTGAAGCAAAGTAATTTGTCATATTTTAGCCTGTAATTAGCTGGGGCTGAGATTAGCCTTTTACGCTGGCTCCAGGCTAAGAGCCTGTATGCACATGCAAAACTCCACAGCTCAGCTAAGGTGTTGTGGCTTCAAACATGCTAATTTGGGCCTAAATCTGACCATAGCATCTTTTGAACTAGATCCAAATAGAAACTGCAAGGGGTAAAGTTTTTCCCTAAGTGTTGTGAAATATAAAATGGGCCTTGTAATCACATGTTTCTTAACTCACCAAGATTTATTGTATTTATTACCACTTCATTGCCTTCCACAGAATTATTTCTATTTCACCATAGCACATGCAGAGAAAAATCAGGAGCACTGTTTCCCCTGATAGTTCTCAGCTACTAATTCATTGGTATTTGACTCAGAAAGGTAAGAGACAGAGGAAATAACCCCTCTGTGAAAAATAATCCACTTGAGGATACCTGTATTTCATAATCATATTGTTTTTGTAAATGAACCTCCAGTAAATCAAGGTAAAGAATCCATGTAAGTGATAAATGTAGTTCCTCCTGAGAGACAAAGGTCTGTACAAAGCCTGTGACAATTCAGACAACGTCAGTCTTATTGCTACTCTTATTGCATGAATATATTTTTGTTCTTCTTCCATATGTCTTTGCTGAAGTTGAAGAATATTTTTGGACATGTGTATATGGCTGTGTGAAGTGAGGGCAGTCCAACCCAGTGGATGGGAGCCAGCTCTAGTCCAGAATTACGCTTCAGTTAATGTGTCCTGCTGATCTGCTGACAGCAAGGAGGAAATAAACAAGAGGTGACAAAGAGAAGACCCACAGAGCAAGGAGGCCTTGGAGAAGGACTTCAACCTCTGAGCCTGGTTACACATGCATGGAGAACTGAGTATCTCCTCAAGCCACATAAAACACCTGGACAGAGCTTGTCTGTTCCTACACATTCAGGTTTGCCCAGTGCTGTCAGATTGGCTGATAACAGATGGGGGTGAAGTAGCCACACATCAAGTGTTTGTGCAGAAAAAGCAGCACACTGCTTTCCCACAGCACAGTCGTGCAGATCCAGCTATCTGAGGCATGGAGCTCACCACCAGCCCTCCAGGCAAAGGCAACCAAGATGTGCAATGTCTCCTCAAATGTTTGATTGCTTTTTAAGAAGCCCTGTGCTCACCATCACTCCCAAGAGGTCACTTCGGCAGCTCCTGAGACGGCTGACGCGTGGACAGAAGCCGCACTGCTTCAGCTAGGAGGGAACACAGATAACCATTCCAAATGTGCATTACAGCAAGGGCTATGGCATGGCAAGTCGCTTAAGCCAGGATGTATGTGTGAGCTGACAACGATGGTGAACAAGAAGTTGAACACTGGAGAAAGCCCACTCAGAGCCAAAGCAGTTTAATGGACCCTGGGAAATGTCTCACTGTCATTGAAACAAGGATAAGCTCTGCACACAAAATCAGGACAAGCTTCCCTTGAGAGACAGAGGGGACAGCACACTGACAAACACAAAAGTCCACAATGCAATCAACAGCTGCCTTTCCCTGCTCAGACACACACCAATACTCAGATTCTCAGGCAGGAGGGTGGACAGAAAGCCTGCACCAAACTCTGCAGTACTGTGGGGAATCCAACATAGGGGCACAGTTGGGTTGTAACCTTGTTAATTTCACACGGGAAAGTAAAATAATTAAGTGTGGCTGCCAAAACTGTATAATTGCAGATTTGGCTCATAAAACCACACCATGGTTTCACCATCTTTCTCTTAACACCCTCGCCATCACTGCAGGTTGCACGGATTAAATCCACTCTCTACACTCCACAGCTCTATCCAGGGATTAATTGCACACCACCATGGCATGGTAGACAGCAAACGGTTGCTAACACTAAGCACAGTGTGGTGAAGCTTGGCATGGTCTTTCCCAGCTCCTTATCTGTGTTTCATCTACTTAAGGCAACCAGCTCTACCTCATGGTGATGACAACATCACACTGATGCAAGGAGTTGTCACTACAGCCTTCTGTCATGGTCACTGCTTGTCCTATCACACAAAGTGGAGCCTGCATGAATATCAACAAGTGCTTGGAACAGGTTTTCTCTGCACAGCTTGGCTTTCACACAGCTGTGGAGAATGAATTTCTGTGGTCCCTTGTAAGGAAGCAGTGTTCTTCCAAAACAAACAAAAACCTCAAACCAAATGAAACCAAAAAGATGTTTTTTCCCCCTAAATAAACCCCAAACTGGAAACTCGCATTGTCATAAAAGAAGTGCTGACTGGTTCCCAAGAAGGTAACAAAAATGTTTACCCTCTGGTAAAGCAAATCGTTTTGATTATAGAGAAATACAGCACAGCATGAACTTGTTCTCAAGGTCAGAGCCTTCTCTCCAGCATATTTCTGCTCAGGGCAGGCACAGCATTGCCTTAGATTCCTCCAGAATTTCCTGATAGGCCCCTAATATTTCAGTTATCTGAATGTAATGCAAAGGCAAACACTTCCCCACACGGGTGTCTGGCATGGTAAACAAAGCAGCCACTGAGCTGAGGGGCACAGTGCTGTGGAACACAGCTCCATCTCCAGAGCAGGGATATCCCCTGGCAGCTCCCCACACCAGCTACACTCCAGCTCTCCTGGCCACACGGGAAGACCAGATTCAGCTTTCCAGCTTGCAGATGGCACCCCTTGGAGCAGTCTGCTGGGGACTTTGTGGGGACTCTCAGTGCCATGTTCCGTTTGCCCCGAGTACAGCCCCGACGCCGCTCTGCATCAGCACGGGTGCTCCTGCAGCCGGTCACTGCGAGCAGTTGGAGGCAGCATGCATTGTAACGGCTGTCAGCACTGCAACCAGTTCCAGGGACACTCTTTTTGATTTACATTTTCTACATCCTTTCTGAGAAACCTCAATTGTCTATTTAATCCCTTAGCACTGGGGCAAAAGCATTCAGCTGTGCAACCCAGTACAGCAGGCGCAAATTTGATACCCATTGAAACGGAGACTTTACCAGGCATAAAAACCCATATGGGGACAACATAATCTCTGGTGTAATTCCATTTCATTTTCATGTACCAGTGATGAATCTGACTCAGCAATCAGTATTTCCATCTCACACCAGCTTCCCACATCCCTCTAGGGTGTTCAGTAGAAGTGATTCCATCTTGCATTTGTGTGAGCGGAATTAAGTTTACTCTGCTGATGTTCTCTGATGTTCCCCTGCATGCTCTGGTCACAAGCAAGGACCACAGCTTTGCTGTCTCTGTACACAGTTTTCCATACTAAATAGATCTCTTTTCAACCACATAATTTTCAACTCTGCTTACGTTCAGAGTGTGATGGGAGCAGGCATACAGGACAATGACATGAAACACTACGCTGCAGCAAGATTCAATTAGGGCAACCTTGGTGCCTGAGTTGAGCACTGCTCTCTTCAAAGGGCAGAGCCGTGCTTCAAAAGACTGTCACACAGAAAATCCAAAGGTGACAACAAGGGCCTGATGGTTTGTAATATACTTACCAGTGGGTGCAGCTGAACATGTGTGTCTCTTGTGAAGTTTTATTGTCCAGATAACAAATTACACATCAGGATGTATGAAAGTCACAAGCATTATACCCTGACTTTATAGGTCTGGCACTAATGTATGCATTTGGATTTAAAGCACTTTCTTGCAAGTTAAAACCCAGCTCTACTAAGAATTGGTGTAATTCAATACTTCCTTTGAAAAACCTCGCATAGGAAGATTAGAACAATCTTAGTGATTACAGTCTATCTGGGGTCCACAGATGCCACTAATCTATGGAAATTGTGAACTCAAAGGATTTATGTCTAAATGTGATTTAAAAACCACTACCAAATCTCCATCATGGTGGGTTTTTTTTTAATGATTTCTTTCTTTCTGCTCTCTCTCTCTTCTTTCCCCCTGCCCCCAAGACTGGATTTCTGTACGTGGGTGCAATGTCTATCTGGAGGACAAACAGGCACAAGCTGAACAAGTGCCTGCCTCCTCTGTGGCCCATGGTGTTTGTGCATCATCCTCCACAGCAGTAGCAGCAATTGCCCCAGACGAAGGCTGGACCCTGGAGCCTTTTGCAGCCCTTGCCCTGATGAGAGGCAGCTGTGGACAGATTTTGGTTTATTCTGTGTAAAGAACTATCATGGACTCCTATGTGAATGGGAATGTAAAGAGAAGTCACAAATCAAACCTGAACCGTGCAGGCCACTTAGGCAAACGCTATTTGGGCCATATGTTTTGCAGGTTCATTTCATCGGAATAGTAAATTGGTCTGAAATTAGAGCCAGATTTCAGAAGGCAGCACCAAAGATATGTCCCTTCAGCACGTGTGCACGTGAACTCAAATAAAGGAACAGATCACTCCAAACCTGCAAAGAGGATGGGTAAATGGACACGTACATGAGGGTCACAGGGATGGGCATATCCCGCAGGCTTTGTGTTTGGTGTGCTCATTTTTAGCCCTTCCAGGTGACTCCTCAGGGTCTGTCTCCAGAACTCTGACTTTGGCACCATCTCTTCCCTGTATGGACACAGTTTTTGCTTCCCAGCATTGGACACTCCACACACAGACCCTTACATACTTCAGTGGGCATACATCCACAAATCGTTAGTACAAACTTTTAAATTACAGGGCTTTCAAACTGCAATAATGACCTTGTCTTCCCAGCCTGTGCAAATAAACTATTGCAGATTATGGTCCTGAGTTTTTGTCAAGTCTAAACAAACATGTAGAGCACCAGAACTCTGCAGTATTGCATTACCGTGACAGCCAGCTCCCAGCAGCTCTCCGAGGCAGAGCAATGCACTCATGGGATTCCTCGCCCACCAGCTCCCCTCTCACCAGCTCAGAAGATGCAGATCCAGCAGGTCCTTAATCCAAACCAGGGTTTTTGTTTTACAGCTTTGGAATAAGGAGGTTTTGCTTACCCCAAACCTGGCTTCAATTTTATCTCATTTCCATAAATAGCACTAGGAACCTTTGGCAATGTTTTGCCACATTTTTCCAGTGGAGGACAGGCAAAGACTCAAGGCCAGTGCTATATAAGGGTATCTGAACCGTGTTTCTTCTGCCTCTTTGCACCTAAGAGCCTTTCAAGCCTCCTGCCCAAATGCTTTATCCTCTTCTGCTTTTCAGTCCATATTTTCGAACAGTCATTCCCTTGTGTTTCACTTCATGTCCTTGGAGTTTCCACCTCCATTTTGTCACTTAATCATGTGGGCCTCTACAGCCTCTCATTTGCTTATGGTAAATCTGGCATCTTTAGTAAATCCAGACTGTTTCACTCAGGGGGCACATTCACAGGTAAATCTCCTTACAGGCAGCCACCTCTGACTCAATAGTACATTTAATCCTGCAGCTGTCAAACAGAAGGTGATAAATCATCTACCTCTGATCAAATAAATCCTGACTCTTTTCATTCACCCATTAAACTTCTCCCACATTACTGAGGATGGAGTGTTGGATTGGGTTCTGATAGCTGTGGACTGAACTTTTCAACTTAAAAATCGTCTCTCTCATCAGCAACATCTAAACACTGTTTGCTTAATCTGTGCTGAATCAGTGCCTGAAGAAAGTGAGATTTGCTTGGTTTGGTTTCTCTGTGTTTTTTGGAAGGTGTTTTGTGAGGGTTTTTGAGTGGTTTTGAGGTTCTTGGTTGGGTTTTTTGTTCTTGTTTTTGTTTTTTTCATATGCTTGGAAGAAGGAAAAGAATCCTAAAGGGCATTCTTGGATCAAAATCCTGCCATAGAGCTAGGAAAGGGTTAAAAGCAGCCTGTCTACATCTCAGGGAGGGAAAAAGGAGGCTGCTCTGCCGGGCAGCCCCTGCCTCTACACAAAGCCCCATTGAGCCGGGGCAGGATGGGGCAGGAGGGGTGTGCAGAGCAGTTGTAACTCCACAAGCCCCTTCTTTTCACTGCAAAGACCCAGCAAGCCCCATTGGCAGCTCCCGCCGAGTTCGCAGGCTCTGCCAGCCAACTGCTCCCTGTTTGTTCCTTTTTCTTAAAACAACAAGGCACACAGGGAAAATAAATACAAAAAGCCCCCAGTACTTGCGTACATTAAGCTGCAAGAGCTGCTGCTCAAGTCCAAGGATTTTAAAAACCTATGGTTTCTTCTACCACGCTAATTTGGCTGTGTTGCACCTGCAAAGTATTTTTTACTCCACCATCTTTCTTAAACACAGATGTACATGCTGAGCTAGGAGCCTTCAGAAGTGCTCTGTGTTGATTTAACTCTTTCCCTCTGGCCCCCAGCAATTTCAATAAGATCACTCATGCCAAGGCTGAATGCTTTGAAAACCCTCACTCTCAGGTGCAGGGTCCATGTGCTCCAATTTGTGTGCCTAAATTTCAGCTACCTATATCTATCTCTTGACTTCCAAATATAGGCTGAACTATAGAGCCCATAAGTTTTGATTTCAGTAAGGCTGTTCAATACCTATAAAAGAATCAGGCCACTTGTTTTGAAGTGCTCAGACATGGATTTAGGCCCCAGATGCTCAAAAACTACAGCTTAAATTTAGACATCTGCATCTGTACCACTGGCAAAGCGTTTTTATTTTTGGAAGCACTGAGCCCCGGCAGCTCCCATTAATTTCAGTAAGAGCTGCTGGGAGCAGAGAGTCTTGGAAAACTCTTCTAGGGAAGCTGTGCTAACATTAGACTCTTGTTTTCAAAAGCATTGGCTTGAAAAGAAATGACACACAATCAGGAGGAAGGAAAATGTTTGTTTAGCCTTCCTATTTAATAAAGCCATTCCATGAGCAGTGGTTCTGGTAAACTCCAGTTTCTTGAGGAATGGTGCCCAGTGTCCTCAAAATCCCACCACCAAAAAGCAGTCTGCACAATTCCCTCTAATACTGCCAGCCTATTTAGTGGGACAAACTCCCGTGGCCAGATCCTGATGGCTGGCTGTGCAGTTGGCTCCTGCCACAGAAAACTGAGTGACAGCTGCCTTTCCTCCAATGCCAGCTTAATTTCTTCCTCTTTCTTCTAACCAGACTAATTTTCATGGAAACTGCAGGCACTTCTATGTTGCAGACCTTTAACCTTCTATCAAATTTGGTTGAAAAATTGCCCAGAACTTATTACAGACAAGAAACACAACTGGATGAGATTTGTTTCCTTAGGAACATAGACTAAAAGGAAAAATTAATCAGATACTTGTGGCTATCTGAAAAATTCAGGCTAGAGAAATGAGTTATAGACAATGAAAAAGAAAAAAAAAACTACAAAAGACAGAGCCAAAAAGGTTCATAAGGCTGTGAGACCTGATGGCAATTAGAAGTCTAAATGCAGACACAAACCTGAAGAGAAGGCATAGAATAGACAATATGTGGCATTTTATTCCATTTTAACCTGTCCCTCTGTACGATAGGTGAGAGTGGTGGTGTTTGTGGTTCCTCTAGGTGGAAACCACATGGCTCATATGAAGTGTACAATTCAAGAAAGCGTCACATGCAGGTAAATCTCTGAGCAACAAGCAGAAATAGCTACAAAATCAGTAATTCACACCAGCTCGAGGATCCCTGCCTTGGGTGCCACAGTAGTCGCGAAGTGCGTGGTGCCTGGGGAAGAAACAGCCTAACAGGAGTCTTTGTAGATGGCATTTGCTATGCTTTTAAAACAGTTATAAATACAACCCCAAAAGCCATAAATTCCATCTGTGTTCACAGCTGAAGGAGACACCAGTAACTCCATCTCCTCTTCCATGAGACAGGAAAAGATGTCAAAGAAGAACACTGTGATTTTCTAGAAAGCAATGAAATGAGGAAGAGAAATACATGGCAGGAGTAGCTCAAGTATTTTTAAAAAATGATGCTTGGGAAATGAACCCTGTCAGGGTAGTGGAACTTCATTGAAAAGTATAGGAAATGCCCCATCTCAGGAAGGGAGGAAGAGCTGTGAGGTTGAATCCATGGCCTTGTATTGCTCTTTAAACCATGACAACTCTGGATGTAGTCTCCAGGACCAGCAAGTTGCAAGATGGGAGAAATTTCACTCTCCTTCCCCTTTTATCTTTCATATAATAAGAAATTGGTTGTAAAATTTTGCTACTACATCTTTGTAACAAGAGACAAACAGAAGTTGTATATGCCAGACATAAGGGCTCGGCTGCCATTGCTGGCAGGAAATATCATTAACCCCTTGGCTGCAGATAGTGACGCAGTAGGTAGGTTAACCCAGCTGAGGGGATGGCAGTGCTGAGAGGGTCAGGGGAAGAGCACAGGGCAGGTCCCGGGATGGGCTGGAATAACATGCAGGGGTTTAATCAACTTCATACGTGACCCTTCCAATCTCTTTTCTACAAGAATTGTGAAGGAAATTCACCAAAGCACACATTTTTACAAATCTTGCAGCATTTCCTTTTGACAGCTGTCAAATGCAATGCTTCCAAAGCACACGGTGTGGCTGCTGGGGATGGGTGTCCCGGGTGTCCTGGCTGAGAGGTGTCATGCCTGCGGTTACAGGGAGGCTGCTGAGGCTTCCCTCATTTCTGCCCACCTGCTCACTGCATTGGAGAGAGAAGCTGAGAAAGCTTGTGGACACCTTCCCAAGCTTTAAGGCTCCCTGAAATCTTTCACTCTGCCCTACAAACTGGAAGGATGCAGCAAAAGGCAGCCTTGGGGCTCCATGTGGCCAAGGCTCTATAGTCAGCAAGAGTCACCTGCAGGAAGCCAGCAAATCCATCACCAGTGAAGCACTGACACCTTTGCTGCTCTTCTCCCATGTTTCTGATCAAGAAATCTAGTGCTAAATCTGTCAATATGCCCACAGGAGACCTCTAGTCTCCAGTTTCAATAGCTGGACACATTTTCATTCCTCTCTAGGTTTTAGGTTAGCAAATTTCACATGAAACCTGTCAAGAACATATTTTTTCCCCATCTTCTCTCAGGGCAATGAGGTGATGGGGAACATGACTCTGAGGGAGTCCTGCCTCACCGAGTTTTTCTGTCTGCCTGCATTTGTTCAGTTTCGTGGCAACATGGAAAAAGCTTTGGCCAGTCAATGTAACTCTAACTGGATTGCTGAGAGCTGTTCAAAGAAGGCAACTGAAGGAACAGACAACATGAAAATTTTCTAACTATGGCAACGGACTAAGATTCTGAAATGGGTGCTGAAATACCGCAATGTGAAAAAAGGGCTACGCAGCAATAAAATATGACAGTAAATTCAGAGTGTGAACCCAAGATTTTGTCTCATTCAGGTTTTGTAGACTGTCCTCAGAAATACATAGCACAGGGTTAACAAAAAGCACTGAAATACAGACCAATCCTTTCTCTTACTGGGGGCCTGCACCCTGCCATCCTGATTTATTTCTTATTCATAGGGTGAAAAACACCCATTGGTTTCAGAAAATGTTTCAGATCAAAGACTGAAGCATTTGTGCCTAGATTTTCAGTCCACGTATTTTACACACTTCTGAACGCTAACAACAATGCTGTGACTCTGTCGGGATACATGCATTTAAACCAGCATCAAAACTCCTTTAGGAGCAGGATTTAAAATGTTGAATGCATTAGAGAAGAGAAACGTTTGCACTGTGTTTCTTATTGTTGGTTGCTTTTCTGTAAGTGCTTTCAACACCACCAAATTAGTCCAGAAGTGGTTAAAAGCAGCTAAAGGCAGCTTTGGAGGACTCAGTGTCAGCTGGCATTCTAATGAGAATTAGACAATCGGAAATAGACAGCTCTGAGGCCAAACAATTAGCCAGACAATTAAAAGGCTCTACTGTACAGGGTTTTATGTGGGATAGGATAATGCAGCTGCAATATTTGTGCTAATAAGCTAGACGGATAAGAATGAAGTTAATTTCCCTTCTCAGCAGCTAAACGAACAGATTGCTCCATTTTAGCCTAGCCCAAAAGGACACGATTTTTCCCTGATTGGAGAAAAGGTAAGAGAAAGAAATAAAAATGTTCTATCCAGTCTCTGTCTGGATAGCCAACTCGTGTGGAGCTTGCAGTGGTCCAGCAGCAAAGCCACCCTGCTGTTCTCTGTCTTCTGCCATCTGCAAATGCCACTTTCACCTGGGTCACAGCTGGCTCTACCCTGGATCTGGATTTTTCTGAAAATTCTGGATTTTTTCCATACATACAGGATAAGATTAAAAACATCCATTTTGACATTTTTGATATTATTTTGCTCAATACAGATCAGAGGTATGACAATTTAATGTGAGAAATGAGACCAGGAAAGATTATAAACACAAGCTGTCACTACTCCAAAATATACATGTAAGTTTTTTATATTTGGAGAAATTGCAGTGTGTTAGCACCCCATGGGGTGCAGAGAATGAGCCTCCCTATGGAAAACCTCCCTTCATGGTGGTATCCCCCTGTGAAGGCTGTACACTGAACTATGGAAATGACACATGTGGGAGGCCAGAGTGATGCAGAAACATGCCTGACTCCATAAGGTTTATCTTTCCCTATATTCTGAAATCCTATACCTCTCTAAACCTATAGCATACCAATGACACGCCAAGTGACTGCCAAGGATCCAAACCTCATTACCCATCCAGTTTTGCATGGTGCTAGCTCAGTTACTGCAGCAGCATCTCACACTGGTACCTCCCTCAAGGCAAAACCCTCTGAACTTTAACATCTACCTGGGCTATGCAGAACTGTACCCAAACCCCAAGGCCCAAAGCAGATGATACCAGCTTGGTGCAATGGGACATCATCCATTCCCCTGGACATTATCCTGGGCAGACAGCTCCAGATGGCTCTGCTTGAGCAGGAGGGTTGGACCAGGTGACCTCCAGAGATCCCTGCTGACCTCAGCTACTCTCTGATTATGTGGCTCTGTGGCGTGCCATGAACCAATGGTGTAAAACACCACTGAGACTTCCACCACTTTCTCCTGTACTGAAAGGGTCACATGTGGGAGGGAATGCTGGGAGTTTGTGGAGATGTGTCTAGGATCCCCTCTGAAAGCACAGACACAGACAGGACCATGGGAGGTTTCTGGTTCCCTGTCCTTCAGGCAGTGCAGGCTGCTGCCAGAGCCTGCTGTCCCACTTTGCATTAGATTACTGGCTTCCATGGTGGACCAGCAGTTATGTGCTGCTATTTAGCAGAAAACATCCCCAAAATAGTGAAAATGAGCTATTTTGTTTTGGTGGCTCCTTGCAGTTACAAAAGCCAGAAGCAAGTGTCATGCATGGGATAATTGATTCCCCAGGAAAACAAGCCACTTGGATCACAAGCCACTGGTCCATTTTACAGTGGTCACACTGTTGTTTTTCTGCTGTGACGGCAGCGGTTTTGTATCTTTGAGGCTTACCACACTTGCACAAGATAGATCAGACGTGGTCAGCTTTCCACACTGCCCCTCCCTCCTCCCTCTTCCCTCAAAAAGCCATCTATCTGAAAGGACACATGACAGTATCACACACTCAGAGGCAAATGCATTTACAATGCATTGGCATGGCTCAGTTCAGTCTGTAATTTCCACATTATGGCTTCAGCCAAGTCATTTCTCCAATAACGCCCAGATGTACCAATTACTGCTCCTCTATAATGAAAATAGATGGGAAACAGGTGACAAGCCCTGTTTGTAGCAGAGGGAGGGAAAGAAAGTTTTTGCTAATGAAAAAATGGCCTTGGTAATATGAATCCTGTATCAGAAGAGCATGAAGCTGCCCTAAAGTCTTTGCTCTCCGCAGATCTGACGTGGAAGATCACAGAGCTAACTATCACTTTAATACAGGCATCTGCATTCTTAACCAAAATCTCTTTTTGGCCACTGGAAACTGGAAGCATGTGTTTGAGGCTGTGCTCCCATCTCGCCAGACCTGGCACCATGAACTCTGGCCAAGTTCTGCTCTACCAAGTGCCTCACTTTCCAGACCGACCCCGAGCAAGAGGCCCCTTTGGAGGGTTAGGTGCACATTGGAGTCCTTAGCTCTTCCCTACCCTGTTTTAAATGGTCCTTTTTGTATGACTGCTCCCTGGTTCTTGCTCTTTTTCTGAGCAGGCACACATGGAGTCAAGGATCTCCACATTGTGAAGATCACTGACCAGTAAAAGCTGCAGGGCCTCAGTTTCCTCTTCCCTGGGCAACCTGACACCAGAGACCAGGGCAGGGATGTAAGATGCAAACAGCACCCCTCTGGATGACTGGAAATGGCCTTTTTGACCAAAAAGTCTTTCTCAATAAGCACTATATCACAACATTCTAGGTAAGCAATCTTGTCCAAAAATTCCAGAACATATCAAAGCTCCTGGAAAACAGGCAGTGGCTTTCTCCACTTGAGACTGTTCTGCATTTGCAAGCAGCAATAGGGCAAGTTTTGCCAGGCTGGTGTGCAGAACACTTGTATTGATACTAGCACTGCTGCCCAGCAGTGGAAAAACAGTAGTTGCACACAGCTTCATCAAAGGGCTTCAAGGATGCATTTGCTCTGTCTGGGATATACAACTGAAAGCTACTTAATTCTAATTTTGTGCTTCATGTACATAACACCCTCCCTAATCACAGTGAGGTACAGTGATGTAGTGCTGGTCGAGAGGCAAACAGACTTACACTAGTCTGTAAAAGAACAAATTCCTTAGAACCATAAACAACAGCCACTGCCTCCCAGCAAAGAGTGAGGGCTTTTTCTGCTATGACTTCATTACGATTACAAATGATGCTGTAGCACTTTTACTTGTATGTGGGGAAGTGTCAATCACATATGACTAATAGACAGTTGTTAATCATTTGCACGATTAATGTGTTAGTGCTTCCCCCCACACTGATCAGTCACATTTGTCAACTTGCTTTTGTTTCTTTTATTTTAAACAGCTCTAGCAACAAGATGTGCAAAGCCGCACAGTTATCTGAAAGACTGAATCACAAGTCCTCTGTGAGCATCGCTGAAGGATTTCACTGGAGATGCGGGTGCAGAGCTCAGGCAATCAGCAGTGGTTTCTAGATGGGTTTTGACATACTGCCTGTAACCAGCTGAGACCCAAGTCCTCCTGAAATCATTGGAAAGTCCTGCACTACAATTTCACCCAGTAAGATCCAGGAATGTCTGTTACTCCAGGGTATTTACTACAAGGAGGGCCAAGCTGCCCAGATTTTGTTTTCTATTGAATTTAGCTACGATTTTCTAGGTTTCCCCATTGTGTGGCTTTGGCTTCTGAGCCCATCTGCTACACTTCAGGGTATGTTTTCATTGTGGTGTGTGGGCTCTTGGCTCATTAACATGGTGTTAATGGAATATGGCAGCTAGAGCCTTCCTCCACTCACTGATAAGATGCTCCTTCCGGAAGGAGGTTTGCTCACAGCAGATTCAGCAGCTGAAGCATTTATCTGCCACGGAGTGTTAATAACTGTCGGGTTATAATTACCAAATCTCAATATTTACAGAAAACCAGCCTCTCTATTGTGCAGCTAATAGCACAATCCTGAATGTACAAAATGCCAATTTGCTATGAATGAGGAGCTGCTTGCTAAAATTCAAAAGCAATTAAACTGTAAGCAGTAGCTGACATTTAACAATTGTACTGTTTGCCAAGGAGTCACCACTTACTGGGTGTAATTCTGGCAGTGAAGATGTTTTATGGGACAGAAGGACCTGGGGACCCTCCTCCCCAGCTACACCACAGAGAGGATTAATGCATGCTGTGCCTCTGCTGGGAGACTGGAAAACTCAAACCATTCTCAAACCTCTAGCTATAAAGAAGAAATTTTTTATGACAAGAGTAGTGAAACACTGGCACAGGTTCCCCAGAGAAGTTCTGGATGCCCCATCCCTGGAAACCTTCAAGGCCAGGTTGGACAGTGCTCTTAGCGACCTGGTCAAGTGAAAGCTGTCCCCGCTTTTTGCCATTGGTTTGGAACTATATGACCTTCAAAGGTCCCTTCCAACCAAAATAATTCTATGCTTCTATGATTTGAGTGGCTTCAAACAGCTGGCTGGGAGGAGATCCCACCACACCTTCTTTAGCTCTTCTGATGTGGGATCAGGTTGTGCACTGAAAGATGAGGCAGCTTCTCTGTTTTCTGCTACTGGAAGAGAGGAAAGGTAATTTAGTCCCCCTGTCTTTATTCTTTAGCTCAACTGGTTTAGTGTGTAAATCCAGAAATGTATGTTGTGTCTTCTCTGCATTTGTAAGGGACCTGGTCCTCCCCATTTGACCTGCTTTCTCCTATCAGTAATTATNTATTGTTATTATTGTTATTATTAAATTATTAATGACTTTCCACTACTTGGGCAGTGGAAAAATCCACTTTTGTTAATAGTCAAATAAGTTAAAAGATCTATTCATCTTGGGTTGAACAGAAAAATATACATTCAACTTAACCTAAATTTTGAAGTTGAATTTAGTTTCTCTGGAATGATTTTTCTCTCTTACTGTACTCTATTATTACAAAGCTGAGACAAACTGCAAAACAAAACTTGTTTCCCAGCAAAAAAACAAACCAGTTATTTCAAAAATGTCAAGATATGTCTGTTCTGCCATCACTAAAACCACTTGCTAAATTTCACAAGTATTGTTAAGAAATTTTGGTGATCCAAAGCACTTTTTTTTTTTTTCAGCAAAGAAAATCTGTGCTGTGTAATTTCTTCCCAACCTCTAGAAAGCAGCCTTTATCCACATTGTCCCAGAGCACCTGGAAGTCACGACTGCAGGGCTTCCCCCAGTACATTGATATAGTGAGAGAGTCACCCATAGAACTTTACAGAGGATTAAATGGGGCAGAGAAATCCTGCCTGGTAATCACAGCAGATCTATGGATACTGTGCTTATCAGCCAAGGACTAAGGCCAGCACAGGACACACTTGGTGCAGGATGAGGCCCTGACCCAGCCAGCAGCCAAGCCATGCTGACTGCAGCCCTGCAGGGGAGGAAACCTGGCAGAGGCTGCTTTTGTGTCCTCATCCCTCCTCCGAGAGCCTGGCCAAGGGGGATGGAGGGCAGCTGGTATCTGTGCATGGGGCACATCTTGATTGTTATTTCTCAGCTTCAGCGAGGTCCTGTGTTTGCCCTGAGAAATGTAAATCCATCTTGTGACCCTAAGTCTTAGGCAGATTTTTCAACCCCTCTTTTCCATTTTCCCTGCTCTCCTACAGCCCAGTGCTGTGTCCCAGAAGTACATCCCAGCATCCGACCCTTTCTGACAAGGAGTGGTGTAAGTGTAGGCAGTTCCTGTGCCTACTCTAATTTTTTGGATAGGAAAAAATCCACTTTTGCTAAGACTCATTACAACTAGGGATAAAGTTCTCTATCTCTCAGCACATTTGGTAACTATTTACTTAACTAAATAGTGAAAAAGAGAGGCCTCAATTCTCCAGAGTTGCCTCCCTCAGCTTGTTTATCACTGTGTTGCAATGGTTCTGTGGTTGTGAAATCTTAAGCTGAAAACTTAAAAGGAAATTTCTAGTGACAAGCTTTCCTTGAGGCTGTAAACAAATAGAATTCATTAGGAGGATGGGAGAGAAGCAGGAAACATCAAAATTAACACTTGCAGTGTGCATACACATACACACACACTCGCCAGCTTGATCTAATGCTCCCACAATTGGTAGGAAACTGAGTTTTCTCTGACTGTAGTGCAAGTGGGATTGTATTTTCAGGCAGCCTATTTCATCTGCCATGCCCTGAAAGTGCTTTACCCTTTCTACACTTGTGCATGCATACTCCAAAACATGGCTCTCTAGGAGCTCTCAGGTGTTTGCTGATAGACAAAGTATTTGCTTAAAAGAAAAAGAATGAATAATGTTTTAAAAAGAAGCTTCTGAGCCAAATGTACTAATGGCTTTTTACCTGTAGCACCAAGAACTTGTATATCCTGGCTTCGTGTTAAAAAGCGTGCTGATTAAACCATAATATTATGTTTTGATCTAGCCTACAGCTGAATGAATTACTGGCAGGAAACACAGCTCATGAATTCAATCAAAAATCCTTTCATTTGTCACAGCCGCTTCCTGTCCGTCTTTTAAACATCTGCTTCTCTTGTTCACGACAGAAAAAGTCTTTGTTACAATAATAAGCATTTACCGATCCTTCTCTCGAATAAAGTGCATGGCTCCTCAATGAAACACACTTTCTTCCCCACTCCAAGTTTATTTTATATATCTTTAATAGCTTCCTCATACCCCTCTCTTTCTTTCTGCTTGGAAATTCTGGAAAATCTCAAGCTGACAAAAGATGGCACTTCCAAAGCATGAGCTCAAGCTGCCCCTGGCCTTTCTGCCAATGGGATCCAGAGTTTGGGATGCTTTGCTGCAATCCCTGCCAAGAAGCTCTTCAGCTCCTTAAATGGAAGCTACTTCCTCCCTGAGAAGGACAAGCAGCCATCTAGTGTCCCAGGGAGAGGTGTTTCTCCAAGGTTCTTGCTGTCCCATGCATGTGAAGCTGCAGATGGGAGGAGCATATGCTCGTGGAAAGTGTCACCAGTCCCTTCTCATCAGCACCTGAGCACCACAGCTCCTCCTGGCCAGAGGGTCAGGCTAGAAGAGAAACACAGAGCAACTCCTTCCTTAACTTTCCATTTCCAGTCATTGCAGTGACTGCTTGCACCACGGCTCTTTAATGAGCTATTTGTGCAAGTGATAGCATCAGTTGTGCAGCCCCCTCCAGCTGTCCTTAAGTGTCTCAAAAATCCACAATCTACACGCTGGGGTTTATGTGCATGTTTGGCACTATTGGCAGCTCCACACTTCTTTACAAGCACCTACAAGGAGGAACACTAGTCTTCCAGATAAGTTTTAAATCCCTACTTTGATGTAAACCTCTTTCTGTGCTAATTACTTCTTAATAATTAATTACCTACTTCCTGCAGCTCTTCTGAAAACACTCCGGGTGTTCACTTCTAAACCTGATGATCCATTGCCCAGCATCAAAATGAAGCTAAATGTGTGGTGAAGCCTAAGAGTTGTCTAACAAATCTTAATAGCAGTCAGAAAACCTGTCAGTGCAGGCATCAGGCTGGAAAGTTTAGGGTTGGAGAACACGCAGCTTTATTAGCAAAAAACAGAATCTACAAGGGTCAGCCTGCAAGATGGCTCACCCTGTGTGCCAACCCTGTGCCTCTTCCTAAAGCTATCCAAGGAAGGAAGCCCTGAGTGACTGCAGTGGTGAGAGTAGGGACAGATGGCTGTCTATGGGAAGTGGAATTAAAGTGTTCTTCCCCATTCTCAGGAGCTGGAAAAACCAAGCCAGTTCAATCAACATATTTTCATTGTTTTTTGCATCATGTGAACTTTCAAAATGTGAAACATGACTGAAATCTAAGATCATATGTGAAACAAGCTGACGACAGACAGGAGCAGAAAATTATTAGGGAGACTTGCATGATGCTTTACTAGTGCTCAAATGACTACTTTTTAAATTTCCAATTTCTCACTGGATTCCTCTTCCAAAAAAATTATTTTAATGTAATTCTTCTGAAGCATAAATTACTTTTCTTGCAGGAGAATATAACTTTCACTCTGATTCTTTACAACTCATCTCATGATCTGAATAAAAGTGGTATAAATAAGTGGTATGACAAACTTAAGAATTTTAGTCATGAATTTTAGTCATTTTCAGTCAGCCCAAAGGTCAATCTGTCTCAATGTCCTATCTCCATCTCGGACTGACAGAAGGTACATGGGGAAGAGGATGGGAATGAGGTAAACACATAGGAATAAATCCTTTGTATTTTCCATCCATTACCAGATGTTTCTAGTTAAGGGATCTCCTGAGACAGAGCTGGGGTGTTTACACACCATGGCTGTCATTTTTTTTTGTTCTTCCTGAGATACATTTAATTGCTTTTTACCTTGCAAATTGTTAGCAGCACAGAATCATGTGGGAGTGAGTTCTACAGTTTAACTGCAACTGTTCCTTCTGCTTGTCCAAAGCCCAGCACCACCATCACCATACTGGATGTCCCATAGGTCTTGTGTGAAAAGAAACAGCCCAAATAATTTCCAGCAGACTCACTGGAGGGCATTCATGGTTGTCAGCACCTCTAAACTATTCTTTCACTCCCTTTTCTGACAAGGGAGCCCCAGATATGTAGAAAATGTCCTATACTTCAGGTTATCCTCACAAATTTGGTGCCTCTTTATTTCTAATACACCCTTTCTGAGATGGAAAGGCAGAACTAGCAAATTTGTATAGCTCTGGGTTTTCTCTTTTTCCTGATAACTCCTGATGTTTGGTTTGTTTTGCACCACAGTCAAAGAAAAAGTAGCTGTTTTCACAGAGCTATTACAACTCAGGGATCTCATTCCTGAACAGACACAGCTAACTCAGAGTCTATCACAACTGGCATCTACAGTTAGGAGTTTTTCCCATGCACAACACCCTAAATTTATCTGGAAGTTTTACCCTAAGTTTATCTAAATTATCTGCTTTTTTATTGCCTCACTACAGTGAGTGCCTTCTGCAAGTCTTTGCAGTCAACTTTCATTTTTATTACCCGTAATAACTTACTATCAATAGCAAACATTGCCACCTCACTATCCACCCTCTTTTCCCGACCATGGGAGATAAGACCTTCAGTCCGGCCGGAGCCATTTCTCCCCTCATCTCAGTTACAGTGAGAAACCCACACTTGTACTAGTAGAACTTGTTTTGCTTGTGAAAAGACGTTTTCCACTACCAGTATAGCTTTGCCAGATGTGTCCACACTAGGAGTACTTTGCCAGATTAAGTATTTATGTATTTATGTATTATTTATTTAGTATTTATGTGATGATATTTTTGTACCAATAAAAAGAAAAGAAATCCTCTCATATGGTTTACAAGCATCCTTCAGACACAGTATATGACACTTGTGGGTGAAGTGCATCCCTCCCAAAGGAGGGGGGCAGTTTAAACAGGGTGATATCACGGTACTGCATAACTTGAGATATTTAATCTTGGCTTGGGGTTTAAATCGGGATGTCAGTTTCTACTAGTCAATGAGAAAAGAGCTTCTACAGTGATATAAATTAAGAAAGAAAAAAATGGAGCTGACAGAGAGCTTTGGAGCATGAATTATTCTCTGTAAGTAACTAAGCAGACAGTTGGTGTCAGAGCTTCTGGTGCACATCCGCACATGGCCACACTAAGATTTCTGTGATGGTACTTGGATGGCATCTTTAGATGCCTTCTGGCTACTTCAGATCTGCATAATCTTTTTGTTCCAGTTGACCCAAGCTGGGGCACTTGAGCATCCCATTTTCCTGCCCTCTGCATTATTTGGCATCCAAGGGGTGTGGGATAGCTGACTGAGTGCAAAGCTTGTACATGAAGAAATCCTGGGCAATATCAACTTGACTTTGAGCTAGAAATGATAAAAGACATAATGGAGCAAGAGGGGAGCTGGGTCACTGTCCATTCACCTGCTGAGCTGCAACAAGCAGGCCTGCACAGGGGCTTTGCCTGCTGGAAGCTGCTGGTGAGATCACAGTTCACCAGACAGTGCCAGGGCAGTGACTGCATAAGGTGAAGCATGAGCTAGATGGGGCACCTGTCACCTGGTGAGTTTGGAGCCTCCCGTCCCTCTGCTTCCTTTTTTCCAAAGGAGGACATTAAATGCAATTAGCAGGCATCAGGTTTTGAGCAAACCAAAGCAGGCAGATTTCCATCCAATGCAAATTAAACTGTGGGACTCATTGCCATCAGCTGTTGCTGAGGCCAGAAGTTAAAACAAACTCGTGGAGGGAAAAAAAGTCCATTGGAATTATTAAACAGAAAGATACTGTCTGTGACTGGGGAACTCCCAGCCCTACAACTGCATCAAGAAAGGGACTCTGCCATGTTACCCTGTTTTCATACTTTTTTCCTCCAGCATCCACTTCTGGCCAGAACTAGGAAGGGATCCTGGAGTTGACATATTTATTTCAGACTCAGTATAGTTATTCTCCAGCCATGTGTAGAAGTCCTCATTTTACAGTTGTGTGTGCTGCTCATTTTACAATTGTGTGTGCTCCAAAAAATGCCTCTTGCTTTTAATTTTGAAGGTTTGACTAACAGACCCAGGCAAAGTAAGCCCTCCAAAATCTGATTTGTCTAATGCACAAGGTCCTAGATATATCAGTGATGCCAGTGTTTCTCCTCCCATACTGTTCCTGTGTTGTGTATCATCTGATTGAAAAAGGCAATGCAATCCACTGGAATGAGAGCTGTGCAGTGCCTGGGCAAACACGACAGATTCAGAGCATGCAAGTGTCTGGCTTTTTGTTCCAGATGTAAGTATGTCAGCCTGGAGTTCAGAGGTGACTATTCAGACTAAAGAATTACTCTCCCTCTCTATTAAGCATCTATTTTGCCTCACTAATTGTTAAATGCCAGAAACTAATTTTGTTTTAAATTATCTTTAATACCATGCATTTTTAAAAAGGCTATAAAGCTCCCACGCTTCAGAATTGCAACTTGACACCCAATTCCCATCTGTCTCCTATTAACAAAAACAATCTAGATAATCTACAGTCTCATGTGGAAAAAGATATGAAAAACTGATACAGTGTAGACCACCAAGCAGTCAACAGCATCTTAACAGTACCCATCTGACCTGGTGGCTAGTTCAAGGAATAATTGAATGAAAAAGAGATAAAATGAATAGATGAGGCCAACTATTCATCGACAAAGTGAGACTCCATTTTGCAAGGTATAGAGGGTGATTTGTTTGAGTTTTAGACCACTCCAAAACTCCATGTCCAGGCATCTTGGGCAATCTTGGCTTCAGATGCTCATCCTAAGTGCCTAACTAAAAAGAGACAAGACCATGCCAGGAATAGTTGGGATGAGACAGGACACACATGCACGATGAAATGCAGACTGGACCAGAATCTGCACTGCTGCCTCCCAGGCATACACTTCAGCAGGGATTTCAGGTGAGCTTTATCAATGAACAGCTCCAGGAATTTCCTACAGAGCTTGTGTGGTCTGGGTAAAGCAGATGCAGGTAGACTACATTGGAGTGGCTGGATGCCCCAGCAATAATCCTGCAGAATTGGAAGCTTTGGGCTTGAACAACAGCCAAGGATGTAGCAGAAGAGTGTTGGAGTCAAGGGGCTCAATGACTTTCAGCTCAGCCCATATTGCCCAAACGCCGTGGTAGCCTGGTGCTGAGCCACTTCGGGCCACCAGAGAAACCTTTTCCACTCCAGGAGAGGTTCCACCTCCATGTGGCCCCACAAGCCCTCCCTTTCCTGGACACACTACACTACGCTGACTGCAGAGGGGTAGAAAAAACAGTTCAGTGGATGAAGAAAAGGCTGATTTCTGATTTGCAGCTCCTAGAAGAGATGGGACAGGTACAAAGTGGGAGACCATGAGCAAAATCTGCTGCTGAAGCACAGCACCTTGCAGTATTTCCCATCAGAACCTGTGGAACTCACTTCGCTGTTGCTAGGGCCCAGGGTGCCTGTTGCTACTGTTGCTTCTATAAATAAAGTTTCCATTCCAGGATAAACTAAGCAAGCAGTAGTTGATTTTTAGGAAAATATCCCCTTCATCGCCTGAATACACAGAGAAACAAAGGACCTCCACATCCCCCTGCCACTCAGGCAGCCCAAAAGCAGGGAGTGAGCTTACACGGTGGAAGGCAGCTAAGGAAGAGCTCTGTAGTGGCAGGCAGGGACAGTCCCTGGCTGCAACCTGGGACTGCCTGTCTGCAGAGCAAATGGGAGCTTTCTGCAGACACACAGCCGGTTCCTCATGCCGGGCGGATCACACGCGATTGTTGTGTTTGGAGAATTCCACTGCATATAATTATTCCTTTGATCATGTTGAAAGAGCAGTCACCGTGCACTTGAATCGTGGCTTTGCTGGGAATTACCAATTTGAACAGGGAAAGGAGGCTGTGAGAACAACCAGTTCAAGGAAGGGCCTCTCTTACAAATTCCTCTTTTATTCTTTTTTTGTTTTTTTTTAATTTGTACATATTTCAACCAAACTGTGCTGCTGTCAGGACAAGCAAATCATTCCAGGAACTGCTTTCATTATTGTTAGCAAAGTGGAACTCCTGTGCAGTGTTTGCTTTTGGCCCAGGCAACTGCCCAAAGACTGCACTTCAAAGGTCTCCTCGACTCACATCACAGCAGCACCACCTCGGTCTCCTAGCCACAGTCTCCTCCAGCTCAGGACCTGCTTCTCCTTGAAAATCTCCACGTGGTTTGGGCTCACCAAACATCAGTGACCTCAGTCATGTGCAAGTATCTTGCAGCAGAAGATGATGTGTCTAAAGCAGCTGACTTTCATTACCTCACTGGGTTGCTAATTCATGAGGACAGCCTGTAGCTAGCAAGCGTCAAGAACTGGGCTTTATAGTAAAAAAAAACGGATAGGATTTTCCTGGAGGATAAGGAAAGCTCCCTTCTGCGGAATTCTCCAATGTCCAAAGGATTCAGAGTCAACAGAAGGTCAAGTGCTATCAAGTCCCTGGCAACAAAGCCAGGAGTCCCTAAGTCCCATCAGCACCTCACATCATGGTCTATTCCAGGTAAACAGAGACAGAAAAAATCGAGCCTGGCTTTGGTGCACAATGCTTCATTCCTCACTGAACCAGACTATCCAGCTATGAGAAAGAGGAATCAGTGGCTCTGGCTCTCAGGGCTTGCCCACTAACCTCCAAGGCTTGCCTCTGACACACTGGCACTCGCTGCACATAGCCACTGGAGAACAGTAAACCAGACAGGCAAACATTTCAGCTCGAGTTGCCCAAATCTGAGCCAGGCTGGGTTTGACAAAGTAGCACTGACTCCATTAAGCTCTTTAGGGGGTTCAGAGGCTGCCTTCTGTTTTTGCTGCCTACCAACCCTGCTGCTTTAGGGCATGACTCTGTTTTGTGCCTGTGTTTGAGCAGCTTTGCATTCCGAATGCTGGCGTGTCCCTCTGGGCTGACGGGCGCATGAGCTCTAAAGCCACTATGGCCTCTGCTACAGTCAGATCACTGCAGACACTGCTCTGCTACTCTGCCAGCTCCTGGCTTATATTGACTCCAATAATTAATTGCTTTTTCCATTTTTAAATATGAAAGGGTCTCTATTTGGCTGTCAAGTGTAGTTATCGCAGGCATGAAAGAGCCAGTTTTCAGCTGAAATTTATCCAGAGGTTGTTTGGGATTTGTAGAGTAGATCTAGGGGCTGCATTTCTCTCCTGAGTACAGCTCCTCCATGGCTTCATGAAGATTTGCCAAGTCTCACACAGTTTCGCCCTCCCTTTCCCTGCAGCATTAGGGCTGGGATGGAGCATCACAGCCCCAGGTGCTGTCTTGGCTGAGCTTGCTGGAGCTCTGTCCTGCAGTGCTTGCCCACCTTGAAAGGTGAATCCTTCCTGATCATAATTCACATTTTCTGGAAAAGGCAACATAGGTGTATTTCATCTCTTTGTGCCAGACTACACCTGAGGGTCATGAAAGCATCACCATCCTGATCTGGGAAATGTCCCAGTGGCGGAGAAGCAGCACAGGTATCAGCTGGTGTCACAGCAACACTTGCTTGTCTTTACTGAAGCAGGATCACAGTTGCCTCTAGGGACGGTGGTTTAAACTGTAACTTTATATTTTTTTCTAATGGGATCCAAACAAATGTAAGCCAGAAATTTTAAAGTAATAGGAAAAACAAGACCAATGTGACCTGGGTTGACTGGAGGCTGCAACAGGGATGAGTAGGACAGTGTTGGAGCAAGATAAAGCCTTCACAGCACCTTTCCCCCTGTTGCTGCTTATTGAAAGTGTTACTTGGGCAAGTAGTTAAGGGTATCCCTGCTGTATAAATAAAAAAAAATAGAGAACTTTACTAATTTTTTTTTATTTATCTTGACTTGCAAAGTGAGTTGACCACAGACTAGCAGGCTGTTTACCCAGGCTACATTGACAATGTTGTTTCTCTGTCTGGAGGAGCACTGACCTTGCTGCACCTCAGCACACTGGCTGTGGCCACGGGGTACCACCTGCTCCCACTGAAGTGTGGGGCTGGCATAAGCCATGGTTATGGGTTAGAAACCATCAGCTGATGCCTTGGGGATCTGTTTGGGTCACAGAAAAGCCAGACAGGACTTTTCATAGGGCTGTTATGGCATGTCCCACGGCAGTGACAAAACCAGCTTCTCCTGGCAAGGTGTCAGTGCCAGCCAGGTCTTGCCATGGGCAGCCATATGACACCACCTTTCATATAGCCTCACCCAGCCATTTACAGAAAATGCCTCTCCAGAAGCAGCTGCAAGTTGCTGTGCCTACCCCAAATAAAAGGCTGAGGTTAAATCAGGTTTGCTAGCTCATGTTAGCCAAACACAGTGGAAGACAGACTCACTTTTGGTAAACAGATGGGTTTGTTTGAGATATTTACCACCCTGGGTGTTTGACTCTGTCAGAATCACTGCCCTTATCCAAACTGCTGGATAAAACAAGCAAACATGCCTCAGGCATCTCAGTTCACTGCCTGGCGTGAAACAGCCTCCATGTGTCTGTCTCGGCCTTGGGCTGCTGGGATGCCTGTGGCTCAGGTATGTGTTGCTTTCTGGAAGGCTCAGGAGAAATAATCTAGTAGACAACTGAGGACTGATGACACCACAGCACAAATTCCTAGAGCTAGACTTTCAGAGTGAGGGTGGCACTCAAAGGGCAACTCAAGCCACTCAGATCTGACAGTTCTCCCTCCATTCAGCCTAGTGTTAGGGGAGAAAGCAAGGAATAGAGCCATATCTGAGCTATCAGGAAGTCACAGGGACATCCAGGTTTCCCCCTTTGTGCATGTGGCATTATGACTCCCCAACATGTGCCCAATGGCTCACACCAACCAAAGCAGGCTCCAAGACTATCGCAAGGCTTTGGCAATATAATAGGGGAAAATTCTTCCTTCCACTCTGGAAAACTTGGCAGCAGGCATAAGAAGCCAGACATGCCACAGAAGCAGCAATCAAATAGTTTTCTTAATCAGGGCTGACTTTGTAAGAGCTCCAGCAGGTTCCTGCATTTTGCTGACTGTTCTGGAGAGCTGGTATTGGTATTTCTCAGGAATCTGGAGAAAACATCCAGCAAGTAACAGAGGTATAGGTATTTCTTAATTTATGTGCAGTACAAAGGATGTCTGCAGTAGCAGTGTGTGGTACTTCTCTCTAGCCCCATCTGCATAACCCAGGAGCAACTCCCACACCAGGCAGTGGAGACTCACAGCCTCTCATTTTCTCTTTGCTTCACCCTGACTATCAAGACGAAGCAGGCACTGAGATAGCAGTCATTATGTTTTTCCACTGAATACTTCCTTTCCAAGACACTTACGCACCGAGTCCCACAGAAGCCAAAGCCAACAGTGTAATAATACCTGTGCAGCACTGCTGAGCAAAAGGTCAAAACCAGGTTCACTGTATCACTCATGCTCCCTGTCTGAGGAACTGAAGGTAGTCTTAAAGATTATGTTAGGGCTTCTGGAGATTTATGATATAATTCCAGGCTGTCTATGGGCTTCCTCCCCACCTTGTCTAGTTGCCTACAAATTATAATAAATTGGAAGCACTGAATGCCTGAATATCCAATATCCAGGGTCCCTGACACACCGATGACTGATGTTTGGAGTTTTACTTCTCAAAGTGAATAATGTCAACGTGTGTGACCACGGTCAATTTATCACTGTGACAAAGACCCAACTATAGTGATTGGGGACAAGAATGCAACAAACCCCAAAGATTTAATCCTGGATGCATATCTCCACTCTTGTTTTATGATATTACACTATTGTAAAATGGGAGAGCTGACTTTACAGGCTGGAGACTGTGATTCCATTATTGACCTGCTCCTCCTTGTCTCCTCATGGGATTTTTTACTGGGAACAACACGAGACCTTTGTGGATTTTGTAAGCTATGCATTTTCTGAACCAATTTATGCACCATGCTCTTCTCTCATCAGCACCACAGTAATTCTGCAGTAATTCCATTTCTTATTCATTAACAGGGCAGAGAAATCACTGCCCCAATATCATTCTGCCTTTAGGGTTGCAGCATGGTGGTTTTCACAAGTAAATAAGAAGGTTGCAGGAAAATACAAATGTTGACTCTGGTGGGAGAATTTTACCTACTAAACAAGTCCTCAAGAATTGACCAAATCTGTAAAGTACCAGAGGGAAACAAATTTTGCTTCCACACAAACAAGAGTGATATTTTCAAACATGTATCTAAAGTAAAAAAAAAAAAAAGAAAAAAAAAAAAAAAAAAGAAAAAAAAAGAAAAAAAGAAACCAACAACCTCAGGAGCAGCACAAAACATCCTTTGTTGCCGGACGTGAGAAAAACACTACAGTTCTAAAAAAAGCCAAAGGAAGGAAGTGGAAGAACCTCAGAGGCGAGTGGGAGTGCGAAAGGAATGTGACTGCATTTTTCCCCCTCCCTGCATGTAAGCTCGCTGTTTGCAGGCAAAGGGAGAGCTGTTGGAGCTGTTGGGAGAGTTTTACTATTTGGGAACTTTGCTGTTCAGAAGTGCAGTGCATATTAAAGCAACTGACTCTTCTGTGTTCTCCTTCTGAACTTTATAGTTAAAAAACCCACCATCTCAAATGACTACCAGGTTTAGCATCCAAGTTCTGCTCTTGGTTCTACTTCTGTAAGCTCAAAAGGATCTAATTTCTTCTGATTACTATATTCTTGCATTTGAATTTTACCACCCTGATGCCCCCATTCTTTGCAGTTTCCTTGCTACATTCAAACCCAATAAAACAAGGGGGGGGAGCAAGCACTGACAACTTAGTCTGTGAAACATTTGGAGACACTCTGAATTATATTTTGTGTAGCTCCCAAGCCACTGAGATTGCCAAAAACCAAGCAGAAGAAAACAGAAGAGTCATTTGAAAACAATGTCATGAAAAGGAAATCAATTTCGTATGCATTTCTGACAGTAATGACCAGCATAAAAGAGAAAGAACTCATGGACCACAGTCTTAGGAGGACTTTATGTCATACTATGGCAGAGACTTTTGGGTAGAGTTACAGGTGCTGCACCTTTAAAGCATCTATCTGGACCACTGGGCCAGAAAGTAGCGTGATGGCCCTGGATAGTAAATGACTTGCTAAGCCACAGTCCCTGCTGGCAGGATGCCTCCAAGAGACATGCATTTGCTGAGCAGCGCTATATGGGCCTTATTTGCTTTACCAGAGAAAAGGGCTTGTCATTTCAGCATGAATTTGAATTCTCTGGAGAGCCAGCAGTAAGAAAGAAAATTTGAGATGTTGAACTGAAATAGGAAAAAAACCCAAAAAACAAAAGAATCTGAGATAGCAAAATCTTGACATAAAATTATGTCTTTGTTTATTTTTAAGTGATGTTTGTCATCCCACTGCCTGGCTAAATGTTGCAGTAACTGTGAAATAGCCTGAAGTCTGAAGTTTGTTTTATGGAAAGTGATGTAAACTCTGAAAGCCTTCACCTTTCACATTCCCTCTTTGCAGCACGTTCCCTCTCTTTCCAACAAGAAATATCTTGTTTTTTGCACCATTTCTCTTCACTAGCTCTCCATTATTAATGAGGTTTGCATGAGAACATACTTTCTGTTTTGTTCTAGAGCTTGTTTTCTCCTCCTCTGCCCACAGCCACTCTTTGTATGTCTGTACACTGCTGCAGAGAGCAAAGGCAGCCAAAGGGCACAGGGAGGACAAGAAGTAGTAGCAACAACACTCCCGACAAGTCAAGCTAACCATCTGTCTCCTCTTTCCCAGGAAGGTGAGAGGAAAAGCAATTTTGCTTCTCCATAAAAAATGCCACAGAGCCCTCACACACCCCATGGCTATGGTGGCTGCCATGCTTCACATTCCTACTTGTTAAAGATTTGCTGTTATCCCAGTGTTAACTTGGATGAACTTATCTCTGTGTCCAGCATTTCCTGTGGAAAAGCATGAACCCAACTGCTGCCTTGCACTTAGCAGAAATTTTTATGCTGGTGCAAAACAGGTGGGAAACCATATCCCACTAAAAGACTTCTCAGCCACGTCTGTGCAGCAGTGGGGAGCAGGAACCTCGCATCTTTTTCTTATGTGGGCTCCTCCCAAGTACTGAGACCAAGTAGGGGTCCCAAAGATGGTTTGCTTTAAGCTGACTTTTTTAAGTTACTTGGATAAATGACTGTGAGAGCCCCTTACAGCTCTCTGGTGAGACAAAGTAAGGCAACACCTTCCATCTTACACAGGCAGACAAAGAGAGCTGAAGGATGTGCTTAAAGCACATGTGGGAAGTCTGTGGCAGAGCAAAAGGAGTCATGACTTCCGAACAGGCAGGATAAGTCCTTTCTGACATAGGCCCTTCACCCTTCATAACAAAAGCCTGACTCAGACCCCTGGCTCTGGGGTCTCTGCACTGACCCACTCTTCACCCAGACCTTTCTCCAGAGGTGGTCAGAGCTCCTGGGTTTTGGTGTGAACTTCTCAGTGCTGGCAGTTGAAAGCAGCTCAGGGCATACCAGATGCCAGGGTGATGAGTTCCTTCCAAACACACTGACTGACAGTTCCTGTGGTTCTGCTTTTTTGTTAAGATGTGCAAAACCAGCCCTGACTCTACTTCAGCTACTTCTGCACTGAGGGACATACGGAATCCTGATGGCCAGGGAGAGCTATGGGAGGACAGTTCCGGTGGAATGTGTGGTCACAACACCAAGCTGTGATTGAGGAGCTCAGTGACCAACTCTGTCTTCATCTTAATGGGTTATCCTGAATAAACCTCGATGGACTTGATCCACAGCTCCTGTGTTTTCTGCTGTTGCCTTCAAAGTCTATCAGGTTTGAATTCAGGTTTCTCTCTGGCTATGGGCCCCTGTCATCATGGCCATTACATCCTTTCACCAAGTCCAAGAAGAGATCCAAGCTGTCTGCAGACAGACCACTGGTCCCTGTACCACTAAGGAAGATGGACAGGCTTGACATCTCACGAGCATTTCTAGAAGGCAACATGAATGCTGCCTTCCATTCTCAGCTCGCTTGCTCAGTGGGGCAGCTTTCTTCCATCTTAGTTCTGCAGCTCTTCAAGGTAGCACCTCTCTCCTACAGCCTGTGGTACAGCAGGGACTCCCTCTGAGCTGGGGGCCCACCATTCCTGCTGTAATGCTGAGACTCATAACAGGACAGGACGCCGCCTCCGTGGTGGGAGGCAACACCCACACATGCAGGGAACGAAGCTGGGAAAATTCCTCGGTGCTCCTCCCATGGCCCATGTGTCCCAGCTCTGCCAGCAGATATCTGCGGGGGGCCCTGGGCTGCCTGAGCACTGCAGCCCCTGCGCTCCCACCCCTCCCTCCATCAGACAGCAAGACCAGTACGGCGTGCTGGTGAGGATGCACATGTGGTGGTACAAGACTGCCCCGCATCACTGGCTCTTGTAGGATCAGCAGCAACCACTCAGAATACGGCTGTTCCCAGAAATCACTCTGCTCTCACGTTAATGAGACCACTCTTTAGAAAACAGCATGAAAAGTTAGATCAGATGTGTTTTTCACCGTGGGAAATGCACTGCTATTTGTCATTCACAGGATGACAGTGCAAAGAGCTACGTGCACTCTTCCCCTTCACTTTCCATCTCCACTTGGGTGAATGGGGTGTTTTCCCTGTACCTTCCACCAAAACCAGAGTTTATTTTTAACCCACTGGCTGTCACTGTGCCTGTTTGGTGACTTGAAGTGCTAACGACAGCTTGAAATTGGCTATTCCAAAGCTGATACTCGAGTTATTACCAACCAATTCAGTTTTTGGTTCCTGCTCAGCGGCGCTGAGCGAGGTGAAAGTGCTGTAACCCATTACCCAACCCCTCAGTTAGCCCAGGCAATTTTTTTTTGTTTGTTTTCTTTACAGCAATCTCTTGAGTGGTTGCAGAAATGCAAACAGAAAGCGCTCCTGACAGATTGAAAACAATTAGGAACGTCTCAGAGTCACTGGAGCAGAGATTTTGTTATGATAATAAAGAATGTTCTTAGCTGTTGTATTATTTTAAAAGGAGAAAATTAAAAAGAAATATATCATGAAGGAGCTGACAGTGCTCAAAACCCACATCCTGTTGTTATCCATGGGCCTGGTACTATATACTGCTGGCAGCTGTGAGATGAACTTTCCCATTAGGCCCCTTCCAAGCCCTTAACCCTGACCCAAAGGGACCTTCTTTCTCTCTTTTAAAGGGAGAGAGAGAAATCAATCTCCCTGCTGATTCAGCTGTGGGCCTCTTATGTCCAAAGAATATCAGCACTGCAAAAAGAAGAAGGGGAAAAAAAAGTGCACATTGAAGTTTTTTTAATGATGTGGATCAGTGATATTTATGGACTAAGGTTCCTATCCCTGGGATCCATTTGATGCAATCAAATTACTTTTCTAAAGCATCAAAGACTCAGATTCTAAACTGAAAACCCTTGTTTGGTCTTAATTCCTTCCAGCATGCTTAGAACTAGTAATTTCCAAGACCAGATTAAAGTCACGGATACTACTACTCCAAGATCTTGTAAACTTGCTCCTGCAGGACTGCCTTGCTTGAGAATCATAGACACTTTTCTCAGGCTTTTTAACAGCTACACACATGTCTTTTTAATTTCCTAAGACAAGGCTAGGTCCTTTCAAGATGTTCCACTGGCTCACTGCTATTACTGTCAAAACTTGCTTGCTCTCCCTCTTTTACCTTTTTTTTCTCTACTTAAAGGCTTCTAGGAATATATTTAGCTGCATTTTTTAAAACAGCAGTGTTTCCCTCTTCTTACCTGCTTTGTTTTGCACAAAAAAGGAGGAAAACTTAAAATGCTCAGAAAGCAAAAAAAGAAAAGAAAAATAGAGAGAGAAAGAGAAAGACTGAGAGAGAAAGAAAGAAAGAAAGAAAGAGAGGGAGAGGGAAAGAGAGAAAGAAAGAGAGAAAGAAAGAAAGAGAGAAAGAAAGAAAGAAAGAAAGAAAGAAAGAAAGAAAGAAAGAAAAGAAAGAAAGAAAGAAAGAAAGAAAGAAAGAAAGAAAGAAAGAAAGAAAGAAACTCCCACCACACTTAACTCTACCTAAGGCTCAAATCTTTTCGATCTTTGTATAAAGCTAACAGTGCCTCATTAGAGGCAGAAGTAAAAAGTTCACCAGAAATGCCCCCATCTGGAAGCATTTACTGGCTTAAGGTATCTCTGTCTTTTGCCATGTTTCTGTGAAGTCACATTTACAAGCTAAGCCAGCCTTTCTGCTCAGACAGTCAGGATACAGAGGCAAAATAAACTTTAGCTCAGAGCCTTGAGGATACTCGTAGTGCCTTGCAATATGCTACTGTCACAAAAGTCCCCTTAGAGCAGCACTGCCTGCAAGACACACATTCTTCAAGAAGAGAACCCAGACATCTCAGCAGGTCCTGTACTCTGCCAAAGGTTTGTGCCTGGTCCTGTATACCTAGAGTGACTACTCAGAAGCTACTGAGCACAGATTTCGATGGAGGTACCTTAGCTTGTGCCAGGACAAGCTGGGGCAGGTCCAGGCAAGGAAGCTGGAGGTGGATAAAAGGAGGCAGCTCTCTGGAGAACTCCAGCCCAGGTGAGCAGCCTCACTGAGACAGTTCAGTGAAGATCAGTCGGTTAGTAGACCCCAGCCTTGCCACACAGGCAGCTCAAGGAGTGCTCCAGCTCCTTGAAGTCTCACTCAGGGCTCATGGCCCTGAACAGCTCCAAGGTAACTCACTTAACTTTGGCTGGTTTCCCATAGAGTTCCCCTGACTTAACCATGTCCAAGCCATTGTTTTGTTGCGCAAATTCATGGCAATTTCCTTATCCTCTGTGTGCAGATGGTGACTGGGCAGGGCTGGCTTCTTCAGTGCAAGAGCTCTGAGAAGTAGAAGGAGTGAGAACCTGATGTGAGGCATCTCTGGAGCTGAAGGTGCTGAAGGCTCCAATATCTCTAATGCTTTTACCATGGTCCTGGACACAGAAAACCAGAGGGAGGGAAGATGAGAGGGAAGAAGGGAGGATGCTACTACTTTGTAGAGTGAGAAACCCTCCCTTCAGCAGAAAATAGCAAATCTGCCTCCTCTTCAGCCTTTCATAGATAATTCTGGTGGAGGCAGAGGAGGTATCTGGTGTTACCAGATCAGAAGTAGGCTACTGAATCCCACAGTCTGATTAAATCAAAAATAATTCCAGATACTTCTTTGTTACTCTGGCAGTAGAAGCATGGATAAATGCACTTTAAACCCACTACATTTTGAAGTTATTTCTAGCTCTGGTATCTAGCATGAAGTATCCAGGTTGGAAAACTCTGACCTAAAGACTTGCTCCATTTCATCTGTGAATGAACTCAGCAAAGGTTTTCCTGGCCTGAGTAGGAAGTGGTGAAATTTAACTCATTCATATGTCAAAACCACTTTAAAATCCTTGGTGATGAAGCATTATGGAAGAGCTGAGTGCTCAGAAATTGTGACTCAGCCTTTCCTCTCTCCTGTCCCACCCCAAAAAGCTACAATCAGGAACNTTTTTTGTTATGAGTAGTAATGGAGAAGGGAAGTATTTTATTGGACTCCTAGGTTTAAAGTGATTGTTCGTCTTTCCCAGCTCTTCTGTGCTCCTGATTTTTTCTTCCTCTTGATGCAGATCTAGATGTAAGGTATAGGATGTGACCTAGGAGGAGCCACAGTACCTCCAGTGATGGGGAATGTGCAGTCTGTGTGTCTCCTAAAGCACTCCCTCTTGTAGCAATGCAACTTCACAGTTTCTCTTCTTGTCTGTGATCCCTGAGAGTGCCACAGAGCAGTGATGAGCTGGACTTGATGTTGGGATCTCAGAGAGGGAGGGAGGCCACAGCACCCCAGCTGTGGGGCTGGAATGGACCATGGTGGGACACCTACACCTTTGGAGTAATCACAGCACTCAAGGACCTGGAGATTGAAACGAGACCAAACTCCAAGGCAAGACCACTGCGGGCAAGTTGCCAAGGATAAGGTGTTACCATCATTCTAATTAGCTGCTGAGTTATGATCCTGATTTCATCGTTTTGAGAAGTGCACAAAGAAGACTGGAGGGGGAAGAGCCTTAGCACAAAGCACACTTTGAACACAAAAACTGGGCTGCCAGGATCACATCATCCTTTGGCTGGTGGACTTACACAGTGGAATGTGCTGAAGAATGAAAGCCCTCTCTATATCTGAGTAGCCCCTAAGGTTAGAGATGTGACTAAAGCTTTAAGGGGAATGAAAATAAAAAAAGAGCTAGCTATTTGTTTAAAAAAAAATATATAACCACATATAATCAGCTAATTTTGTGAACACTTTTCTGTTGCCATCAGATAGAAGCTGCAAAGTGGACACTACTGCACATCACAAAGCTGATAAAAATTGTTACAGGAAATAGGAAGAGTGGGTTTCTGTAGGCTTCACATTTGGAGAGAGGAAACATAGATTTCTATGTTGAAATAATCTCTCTATATGAGAGAGGAGTTAGCAATAGAAAGGACAGCCTGGGAGCTGGAAGTTATAACTATGCAATGTTGCAACCTTTCAGGCCTTAGACTTCAAGTGAACCCTGGCAAAAAAAGACTGTCCAGAGGGCCAGGCACAATGGCAACAGGGTCATGTCACATGAGATGTGAGAAAATTCTGTATTGGACAAATAAGAATCAGTGAGCTCTGCAGCTGGCCTCATCAGCACAGCTTCCCACCGCAGGGCAAGCTCTGGCATCTGCCACCGCCTCCTCAGACCTGCACTCCTGTTTGTTGGTACCCACAGCTCTGGCAAGCACTGAGAGACCTTTGCTCTCATTTTCAGTACATTCTTGCCTTTCCTAACTATGTATAAACTGTGTTAGAAAAGAAAAGGTGAATGTAATTGTCTTCCCTAGTGCCTGTCTGAAAGAAAATTAGTTTTCCTCAAGTATGCAGATATGGCATCCTATCTGTCGTTCTGTAAATGGTGCAGCCTTTTAAGCCTGTGTGTCTGCCCTGCAAAAATCCCAGTGAACATGGGGCCGTGGGGTTTTATGGAGACACAGGCACCTACAACAGAGTCCTCTGCAGCTCTGTCTCACAGTCAGCAGGGGCTGAAAAGGGGATCTCACAAGGAAGCTGTTGCTATCACACATAGTCAGCTACTGTAACCACCAGGTTTCAAACAGGTGTTGAACAGCAAAGGTACAAGAAGCTCTAATAAAAAGCTTACAATTGCCTTGGGAATAATAACCCTTCCTGCTATTATCAGTGGGGAAACTGAGGTACAGAGAAGCAGGGAATTGCTTGTGGCCACACAGAGAGTGAATGGCCAGACTCCAATCTCTTCCACTGACACTCTCAGCTGCAATCGCCCCTTTAGGCCATGCTGGCTGCCACCAGGAAAAAACAAGAAGCAGGTTGCAACCTGGCAGCTTACAAGACTATAAATATAGTTCAAGGTTGTGCTGATACAATAATAATCCACAGGAGTGAAACTTGAGCCATTTATGTGTGTGTGCATAACCAGAGCTGGAAGATATGTTTATAATGTTGCTCAGAGATTTCCTTTCCATTATATTCTGAGCAAATGCACATTGTGCTAAAGACAAAATATTCTCTTTACATGATTGCGCTTTCCTGGACCTTTCCTACCTTCCAGATGCAGTTTTCTGTTCTACTCCTCCTTTCCACTTGCTCTTCTTACCATCAAAGTCCTTCTTGCTCATTTAGATGGGACAATAGGAGCAGGGAGCCACCAGATTTGCCCAGCTGGGAATAATGCAGTCTTTCTTTCTTGCAGAACCAGTAACAGGATACAGAGGAATAGGAGGCAAGTGTAAGAGAAGGGGAAAAACTAAAGATAGTAAAAGGATAATTTGGTCTTCAGAACACTGCCTGGGAAGTCTCTAGTTTGCACAGTTGGTGTATAGCTGTACACCAAACTGTAATCTAGAATACAAAGTAATAATGGCTATCCCTGCCTTCCCACCAGCACAGTTTGGGAGTCAACTGAGAAGAAAGGTCACTACCTCCTTTCGCTCACGTACATCCCTCCAGAGATGTCCTTCTTGCAACTTTCTTTTCCTCTCTCCCTGGCTGCCTTGCTTTGTTCAAGTCACAAGGCACAAATAGACTCAGGGACAGGCAACTGGGCCAGCACTTCTCCCCCTTTTTTGGTTGATTTTACTCACACCTTCATGTGTTTTCAACATACTCATAAACTCTGCTCTCTGTAAATAAGGCAAGGCTTCACTTCTACCCATTCACAGTTTTTGTTTTTGTTTTGTGAGCTTCTCCTGTGAATTCACCCCACATATTATAATGCTGGATCATGTTTAATTTATGCCATTCAGTCTTTCCTTCAGACCAGCCTCCCTGGCCAGCAGCCCCAGACTTTTCATACCACTGTCTCAGTGCAAGGGCTTGGAAACTGGACCCTTCCCTGTAGAGCTCTCTTGGCTTTTCTACTCTGGTTGGCTCAGCTCCTTTATTCCCAGCCTACCAGCTGTTCTGGGAACAGCAGCTACTTCAGAGCACCACAGGCAATGGCCCAAACTGCTTTGTGCCCTTAGGATAATCAGAGTATGCTCTAGTTTAGGGTGCTTTCAAGTACCAAATCCCTGTGGGGTCTGACTTCTCAGAGCGCTGGAAACTCATGTCAAAGTCAGTGGGTAACAAGAGGTTCAGCATCCCTAGGCATCGCAGTCAGGCATATGGGAAACAGTAGCACCCCAACCGAGGAGACAGATTAAACCATAGGGCCTCATTCAATTCCCAGGGGAATGAGCTGAAATCTTTAGGTGAAGGTCATAACTAGTCCTAGTCATGTCAAATAAGTAACTCCCACAAGCACAGTTTGCACCAACTGGCTCAAATGCATCACATTCCTACTCTAATCACTGATTAAAGAGGAGGAAACTGCACATAAATTCTTTTATTGCAGAGGCTGGACTTAAACCCTTATCAGTTCATATCTTGTTGCAACCATAAATCTTTTTCAGTGGCAGCAAGTTTTTATCAAGAAGACCCATATATTTGTAATACCTGGCAGCCAGCCTAAGATCCATAGTTTATAAAACTAGTTTTAAAATAAGCCATAAAATTCATTACATATATTACTGTAAATATCCAGAGTTAAAATGCAAGTTTTAGACCACAAAATCATAAGACTGGATTAAAAACCCCAAACAATCCAGGAGATTTAAGAAAGAAAATAATGAAAAGAATTCAACATTCATTCACTACCATGTTTCTGAAGCTATATTAAACATTGTTTAATATAAATGTTATAATAGTTAATATAAATGTTCACAATATTTTTCCCAACAATCATTATGGGGTCAAATATTTTTGAATAAACTTGAGATCTCTAGTTTCTCACTTTCTTTCAGAGCTGCTGGTTTAACAGAGAAATGGTATTATTAGAACTTGCCATCATAAATGTGTGAATTCACTGCAAAAAACAAATGAAGTTGGTCATTATGGAGTAAATCTTTTTCCTAATAATGACACTAACTATGACGGAGCCATGCCAGAAATCTGATGCCATTTTGGTTAAGATTAGAACTTTATATTGTCCCAGAGATACTAGCAGACATTCGAATTAGCTGTCATAGTTGGCAGCAAATCCAGACCTGCCCAATCCAATACATTCTTTAGCTTACGAAACGGACCAAAATGATACAATGGGATCTTCATGGGCATTAGAAGGAGTTGGAAAGGGTGAGACGATTTGGCAGGTGTAGAAATGAAATTGGGAAAAACAAGATAAATATTTTCCCTGTGAATAATTGTCCACAAAATGTGCAAGTGAGACAATAAAACCCAGCTTTACTGGAATAACTTTGGTCTGTGAAAGAAAGGTCTTTAGTGAAGAGGATTCAGAATGATAAGGGAGAGCAAAGGAGCATCCCATACAAATGCAGTGGTGAGGCAGCACTGTGTGAGGGCAGGGTGGCTTTGGGAACACCAATGTCTGCTGGGAACTGTGCTGACCAAATCCTGTTCACTTCTGGAAGTGGGCTAGCACAGTCAGGAGCTTCCAGTGGTTCCTCTGGGAAAGGCAAGCAGCTTCGGGTGTTTTTACATGGCATTCCCATTACAGAGGCTACTAATTTTCCATAAATATTTTGGACTATAGTCAGACCACTGCCTCTAAGTATCTGACGTATCAGTCTACCAATTTGGTACCTAAGATCAAAAAAGGGGCTCATGTTGTTTACTACTTGCATTGCCTAGCTCTTGGCAAAATCAACACATAATCTGTTCCTATGGTACTTACAGGCATCATGTCTGAGATAAGAAACCTCCCTGCAGAGTGGTAAGGATTTGGCCAGGTAGTGTTTGGATTGCCCAAGGATATGAGTAGAGAAAGCTTAAAGCTGCCCACAAGTCATTGGTACATTTAAATGAGGCACAAACCACAACTGGCCTTCTGCTATCCTACTCTTTCTGCAGACTGTACAAGGAGCTGGAGGAAGTCAACCCTACCTTGTCACAACCCAGAAACAGGCATGATGTTTGCTATAAATTCTCATTGTGCTGAACAAAAACACCAGTCCACACGTCAGGGAGCTCTTATCCTCCACACACCTAGAAGATGCCTGTTGCAGAAAGACTTAAGATGACCATTTTATTATTGATTCTGATTATTTTCATGTCAAAACTGATCTTCAAGCCTCCACAGATCTCTGGTACAACTGGTATTCAAAGATGGATAAAGAAGGAAAAGATTTCTGCTTGCTGAGAGAAATACTGACTTGAATACTTGCAGTTATGCCTGTATAAACTTCTCAGCAGCATTTGGCCCTAAATGTCTGTCTGGGACTCAAAATGTTTCTAGAACAATACATCTAAATAATGTTTTTTTTAGGCCATGAGGTGATGGTTGTGTAGCTCCCCTGAGGGTGATATAGCCCTGAACCAACAAGGCTTTGTAAGCCTTTTTGGAAAGGCTGAAGACCAAGCAGAAGGCAAGTCTGGCCCAGGTCTCTCTGGAGCAAATGTGCTCAGTCCTGAGCAAGCAGGAGGTCTGGTCTCAAAGAAGGGATGCTATAGGGATGCAAGGGCAGCTTGCAGAGGACTGTTCATCCTCCCCTCCACTGTATAAGAGGAGAACACAAAGTCATACAACCAAAAGGAAGGATTTTGCCCCTACAGTAAGCCTTGAGATCTGTATTAGAAATTTTTCCTGAAGATGACACCTTTACAAACAAGCAGAAAGTACACAAAGGGAATATCACTACATAGTCAGCTACAAAGGATCTGAGACTCCCTTGATTTCATAAAGTACAGAAATATTTATTTTATCCATTGCATGGTGTCAGAGGTTTTGGATATTTTGCTATACTGAAACTGTTTTACTTTTGACAGGACAGAGGGAAAAAAAATGCTTCCAAATGGCTCTGGTAGACACAGTGGTCCCCCCTGAACACTCAAACAACATGAAGGTTGTGACACAAACTGACACAAGAAAGAAAATTTATAGATGTTGCTGCACCATAAAGCCAACCCAAACATGTCCTCTGTGACACACAGCTGAAGGAGGTCACTTGCATATTTTGATTCCCAAAACAACAAAACAACCCAAACTCCCTGTCCTCAGACTCCCAGTGCCTGCTGATGAGCAAACCATGGAGTGCCTGCATGTACACAGACGGGGCAGGTTTTCCATCTGAGTGTGTGGTCCAGCTGCTCCTTGCGGTGGGAAGAACAGCCTGGCCATCTTCTACCATTCAGGACTTGGGAGCAGGATGGGTAAGTGTTGCATGGGCTCTCATTGCACAATGGAACCTGTGAGACTCTCCTGGGCTTGAGGCCAGGATTTTCACACAGAGCAGAGGGAGCAGGGTAAGCTGCTCTGAACATCATCCCAACTGATGGCTAAAATTCTGTCTTCAGCTATATCCCCTTGGTAAGGGCTCCTGGATATGCAGGGTTTGAGTCAGATGGTTTAGCAAAGCTTATCCCGTTCCCTTCTCACAGGAAGGCTGTTAAATAGAAATGGTAGGGATGGAAGGTGGTAATGCAGCCATATCTTTCCTCTTTCTTCCTTACTCCCCTATGTCTGCCCTTCTTCCAGAATTTTGTTTTGGTGGATGTACCTTGTTCTCAGAATTGCTTGCATTTCCTGTGGCTTTGAAAAAACAAAGCAAAACAAAAAAAAATCAAACCAAACCAAACCAAACCAAACCAAAAAAAAAAAAAAAAAAATCCCACAACAAACAAAAAAACCCAAACAAAACAAAACAACAACCCACCCAAAAAAATCAAACAACAACAAAAAAACAACTAAGAAAACCCCCCAGTGCTTTCAGGAGTATGCAGAGAGAAAGAGCAAAGCCTCTTTTTATCAAAGAGCCCAGAGCTTTAGCTCATCTGAGACCTGTAGAGACATAGTCTCTCTTCAGACCAACCTAAACACATAAGAAACTCCAATGCTTGTCACCAGTGTAACTGGAAGAACTGGGCTATGTGACACTTAACAGGCACTCTCAGACATGCAGGTATAACCTGTATGTGGTAATGTGCCAACGTACAATGCTCCTTGTCTCTGAGGATTTTGCTACAGAAATTAAAACACATCAGCATTTCTGTTACCTAAATCTTTCCTCACTAGGGTTATGCATCTGCTGCAAACCTTCATTCTGAAATTAGCTGTGAGTTTATTCTTCTGTATGTGCTTTTAATAATTGAAAACCAGCTATGATCTCCTCAGCTGAGTGGCATTTTGCAGCACATTTGTCTATATTGAGAACTATATCTGCTTCATATTTGCAAACCAAGATAAACAGAAACAAAAGAAAGGCAAAACAATTTGCGACTTTCCCGTGCAGACACATCCAGCAACATTTTTCTCTACCAGCAAATACATCACAAACACATTAGGCCAGGAGTGGCAGATGTGAGGAGTGCCAGTTCTTTGAAATAGTTTATTTTACAACCAATTAGACCACAACCTAAAAATTCTCAAAGTTGGCAGTCACACCAGGGAAGTAGAGACCTCTGCTAAAATGGCCTCCAAAGATGTGGAGGTAAACATAATAGCTAAGTCTGTTTCTTTTACATAGAAAAGGAAAATTTACGCACAAAACTCTGCTACTTTCTCTTTTTTCCCCCTTAAGTATGCTCACATAGATTTTTACAGCACATAGCCATCTGATTACTGTATTTGTGTATGCACTGAAAGGTTTGGGGAGGAAACTATGATCTATATGGTCTGCTTGGCCTCTGTAGTTTTTTTACTTTCTCTGTAGCTCAGGGACATGGAGACAGAGCTGCTAGTCTCAAAGGCACTTCTAGGAAGTGGTCACTGGAGCTCCACTTTCTGCACAGTATTTTGATAAGACCCCAGAATTCACAGTTCCTACTGATCCTGCAAACATTGCCAACCCTCATAACTCTTGCCTTTCTTTATGTATTTTTTATATTTTTTTAATGTTACGGTACCATATGAGAAAGATGATGGCAACGCAGCAGCCTTCCAAAAATTGTTCCTGTCTGTTGAAGGTGGACTGTGTACAAGGGACAGCAGAGGAAACCACCAGACAAGGAGACCACCATGGCCAGAAAAATGGAAAGCTGTCTTGGCTCCTTCGTGGTTGTTGGACTGCATTTAAGGATCTGTCCGTGACAGTTTTACAGAGAGCTTGAAGATAAACAGAGAAAATTTGCCTGATGTTTGGTTCATTTGAAAAATTCCTCCTCAAATGTGCAGACAGACTTTCTCAAAAATTCTATTAGCAGCCAAGGGGCCTCTACAAAAATCTAGTAGTGGCAGCAGAACCAGAGCACATAGGGACTGACCAGAGAGTCCACAAAGCAAAGACAGGTAGGTTGTGTGTGGAGTGGGTAAGAAGGAGAAATCAGTCATGAGGCAGAAAGACAATGGTATAGTCAAAGCAATCCTTGAGGAAAATTCTCCTTTTGACACAATTTTGAATCAATTAATTTGCCTTTCTATTCTCACTGCCTTAACATTTGGAGACTTTCTAGAGATGAGTTTTCAGAGTGCACTCTCAGCACTCTCAAATTACAGTAATTATGAATTACTCCTTTCATACAGAACTGAGGTTTTATATGAGATTTTTAACTCCCGCCTTTGCCAAGTTCTCATATGTCTACGTTTCAGGCATGGATATGAAGGCTGGGTCAGAAAAGTCGTTCCAGTTTTGACTGCTTACACCAAAAAATGCTCACCAGCAGGACCGGGCTATATAATGAAGGTCAGAACTGTGAAGAAGCATTAAAAAATGCAAGTAATCCCCAAGTGCTCAAGGTGATACTTACAAGGATTTTACCCAAAGTTCTGACTTGCTCCCAAGACCAGAAACATTCCCAGGAGTACACATCCAGGGTACATTAGTCACTATTGGACTAAACAGCAAAACATGCTGTGTATTTAATGAGTTATCCTCAATTTAAGGCCTATAAAGAGCCTACTTTTCCAATAGACCTTTTTTAATTTAGTCCCATTTGCTGAAGATTGCCCATTTAATGCAACACATCATTATGTTTTTATTGTTAGCTTTTTATGAACTGTACCAGATTAGCTGCAGAGAATTTACACTAGATGCTCTAATTAGACCTTTATAGGTAGCCATAATTTTCTTTTCATGTGCCCATAAAGACTGATAAATTAATCTGCAGGAACATGAACTTCGTCATCTTTTCTCCCTCTTCACCACTCACTCCTTGTTATGATAAAGCCCTAATGAACCCACTTGCACAATTCCCTTCTGTTTTGTTTTCCTTTAAAGGCTAATTTCAACTAGACAATTCAACCAGCTGCAATATTTTTCCATATATGATGCCAGAGAATAAGCGGCAGGCATGATCCTTTCTTATATGGTTTAATCATTTCCATTCTGAGTGGAAAATGATCCATCAACAATGGCAAACAAAGAGGTGTGATCCATAAAGCTTAACTTTGGATCATTTGTTTAACAAAGGGGAAAATAAGGCAAAAATATAAACAATAAACTCTAGGGCTGTTAATTGTCAGTTAATTAGCAAAAATTGTCAGAATTGGACAAAAACCAGTAGCAAGGGAAAGAGTTTTCTCATTTACAGTTTTGAATATGCTCCTCTCACAAAAGACAGCACTCTTAAAGGATCCAGTCTCTGATTCAGCAAAAGCCATTCTTAAGCAGCAAAATCTTTAACACTGACTTAAATATATACTAAACACTTTGTTAACCAGAAGGGATGTTCTGCTTTAGATGGGATGCCAATCTACCCTACCTACCCCTGATCCTATTGCAGGATCTCTATTCAATATTTTCTGTCTTTCTCAAGACAGAAATCAGTGAAGACAAATAACATGGTCTTTTCATTAGTGCTGGCACTCACTTGCTAACTGAAGACCATCGTTTTTCCTGCAGTAAGTCCTTTACAGTAGCTTGTCTTCTTAAATACTGGCTCAGATTCAGCAATTGAAGAAGAGGCTTTGCATTGATACCTACAAAAAGGTTAACTGCACTCCCAAACACATGTACCATTTCCTTCTTGGCTACTGAAATGAAAGAAGTTATACTACCAATATCAACCATCACCAATAATGTGGAAGCAGCAAGCTTGCTAAAGAACTATTCAAGATGTATCAGGTAAAAATGTGACTTTGGGTTACGAAATGAATGAAAACTGTAACAGTGAGGGAATGTGGTGTTCAAGAGGTCTTGGGCATGTTTCAAAATGGACACTATACCAAAGTGCCTGCTGTACTCCATTATACCACATACTAAGGGAGAAAAATATAATTTTAAAAAGCCTGGGTGGGGAGGATTCACCACAGACAGTACCCACAGCGAGTGGCAAAGGAGCTGAGTCACTGCTGGTTCTCTGTGGGATTATGTTGTGTGGAGAAAGTCAAGATGAGGTCCTCATGCACCCTGAAACCAGAAAGACCCACCACAAAGCTCTCCTTAACACAGGGCATTGTAGTTTTCCTTGGCCTCCTCTCTTACTAGGAGTGGGTTTTTTTGCTTGGTTTTCTAAGGAAAGGAAGTACATGTGGTCCTATGTGTCCTCATATGTGAATCACAGAATCGTAGAATTGCTTAGGTTGGGAAAAGCCTCCAAGATCATCAAGCCTACCATTAACCTACACTGCCAAGTTCACCACTTGAACCATGTCATTAAGTGCCACATCTACATGTCTTTTAAATACCTCCAGGGACAATGACTCCACCACTTCCCTGGGCAGCCTGTTCCAATGCCTGATGATCCTTTCAGGGAAGAAATGTTTCCTAATGTATGGTCTAAGCCTCCCCTGGTGCAATTTGAGGCAGTTTCCTCTTGTCCTTCACCCTTGTTCTTTGCGTGAAGAGACCAAAACCCACCCGGCTGCACGCTCCTTTCAGGCATTGTAGAGAGTGATAAGGTCCCCCCAGAGCCTTTTTTTCTGTGGCTAAACAACTCCAGCTCTCTAAGACGCTCCTCATCAGACTTGTGGTCCAGACCCTTCCCCAGCTCCGTTGCCCTTCTCTGGACACGTTCCAGCCCCTCAATGTCTTTCTTGCAGTGAGGGACCCAGAACTGAACACAGGATTCAAGGTGTAGCCTCACCAGTGCCGAGTGCATGGGGACAATCACTGCCCTGGTTCTGCTGGCCAACTATTGCTGATACAGGCCAGGGTGCCATTGGCCTTCTTAGCCACCTAGCTATACCCTTGCTCATGTTCAGCTGCTATAGACCAGCACTCCCAGGATCTTTTCCACCAGGCAGTTTTCTAGCCCCTTCTTCCAGCCTGTAGCACTGCCTGGGGTTGTTGTGACCCAAGGGCAGGACCCAGCCAGCACCTGGCATCGCTGAACCTCATACAAATGGCCTTGGCTCACTGATCCAGCCGCTCCAATGCCTCTGCAGAGCCTTTTTACCCTCCAGTAGATTGACACTCCTGCCCAAATTGGTATTGTCTGCAAACTGACTGAAGCTGCACTCGATCCCCTCTCCCAGATTATGGATAAAGATATTAAACTAAACTGGTCCCAACACTAAGCCCTGGGGAACACCATGTGTGACCAGCCACCAGCTGGAGTTCACTCCAGTTCACCACTCCATTCAGCACCACTATCAGGGCCCAGCCATCCACCCAGTTTTTCACCCAGTGGACACTGCACGCATCCAAGTATGAGCAGCCAGTTTCTTCAAGAGAATATTGTGGGAAAGGGTGTCAAAGACTTTGCTAAGTCCAGGTAGATAACATCCACAGCATTTCCCTCATCACCTAAGTGGGTCTCCTTATCTTAACAGGAGATCAGGTTAGTCAAAAATACTTGCATTTGCCTGGCCTTAACCACTAATTCTTATATTTGCTGGCCAATTTTACCAAACATTGAGATATTAAAGAACATATAAAAGAATTTGAAAACATTTTAGGTCACTGCATGACTATTGACAATAGACAGAGAAAACAGAACTATATTCATGATCTCACTGAGGCAAAGGTGCAAGATTATTTACTCCTTAGTAGACATCAGTGAATCCACTCAAGGCAGCCAGGACTTAATTGTTCCCATTTCACAGAACAACTAGATGTGTTTCAAGGGGATGCTTCCCCTGCATCTATTGTTTCAGTGTTAATCTGGCCCTAATCTGCCCTCAGGGACACCTGTGAGCCTACTGCATCAATTGAGGGCAGGGGCATCTTGCCTCAGCCCCTCTCACACCTCTCCTCTGATTTTCCTGTGAAGGAGGAAAAGGTACCTCGCACCATGCTGGGACCTTCATCCATCTTGTACTGTCTTCAGGCACTCATTTCCTGCAGATCTCAGCAGATCTGCTTTTGCTGTGTGCTAAGCAACCAGCACCTCAACTGTTAGCAACACAGAAAAATTTAAACATCCCAAATCTCACAATCTTGGATTATGCAGTCTTGCTCCTAATTTGTGGTTCTTATTAATTTCTGATAATTTTGATCCAAAACAACAAAGCTAAAAAGGAGAAACAAAAAAAGTACATGAAGAAGAGAGACTGGAAAACATAGTTCAAGCTCCCCCTAGATATAATCGTTCCAACAGTGCAATGAATTGTACACCAAGCACCAGTCTTGGTGGTTGCATTTAATTATGGACCCTATACACAACCCCATCAAATAAGTAATCGGGGACATAGTTTGGCTCATGGACTCAGGCAGTGTCTTTCAATTTCATTGGGGGAAAGAACATTAGGCCTTTGGAACAGCTAAAGCCTGTGTGTGACTTTTCACCTTATTACTGGCAAGCATGCAGGATGTGTTTTTGCAAATGCACGGTTCATCAAAAAAATCTGAAAGGACTGTGGAGGCCTCAGCTAGAAAAATGATCCTTAATCCCATTTTACAGGTAGTTCTGAAAGGAGGTTGCTGAAGTAAAAATATGCTAACAATAAATAAAAGACAGAAGATATTTTAGTAGTGCTTGCATGCATGGCAGCAATGCCAGACCTATCATGTGTTCTGGACAAACACTGGCATCCCAGTAAATGGCATCATCTACCAGGTGCTGACACTGTGTGTTACAGGGCTCCCAGAGGGAGCAGGTTCATTAGCCATGCCTCCTATTGCTATCATCTGCCTTTGTTTAAACCCAGAAACTGAAAAATGATGCCCTAACAAAGAATAGTTACTACTGCCCTCAAAGGCACCAGCCTTTGCTTTCTAACACCTGACCCACCACAACATGCTCAGCCCTGCCCAGGTCCCACACAAACTGTGTGCTCACAGAGCCTCCTCTGGGCTGGCCACAGACGTTTAGAGGCAGGGGTCCAAGGGGAAAGGCTTGGCTCACAGCCTCGGTTAGAGCTAAGCTACAGACACGTGAGCCAGTGCATCCTATCGTGGCAATTCACACCAAAGCTGCTTTCCCAGGCAGCACTGCTGCCTAACCAGGACAGCAGTGAATTATGCTGCCCAAAAGGAGCATTTACACAGTCTTCATGAGGTGCTCTAACTCTGAAAGGGGCAGAGAGGGCTTTTTATGAAGTACAGAAGTCCCACAAGCTCAGTATCCCTAAAGGAACTGAATATACACAGGACTGGACCTTTTAGTCAAGTCTATGTTGTGGTGAACTTGGATACTCTCTGTGCATACCAAAAGGCATTACAATTCATCTTTAGGGATTTGCATGGGATCTGCTCAATGTTTCTGCTGCTCAGCAAAAACAAAACAAAAGCATGTTCTATATATTTTTAAAGCAGGATCTGTCCTATACATCTTATCAAATAAAAACGTTTCTTTGCTTTAAGGAGCTAAAGCATTTTGTGTAGAAATCATTCAACAGATTTGGAAACACCAGTGGTATCCCCAATGTAATAGCACCACTCCCCAAGCATTCAGAAATCATGAGTCAGATGTCTCACTCCAAAAGAAAAATCATACAATTGACTTCAAACCATGCACATAAAAAGTATAATCAATTCCAAACATGTTTTTGTATTTTTTAGTATATAATTGGGGTCATGTTTCAATCATTTTTCTGACAAAAAAAGCACTAGAAATTTTCTTTGCTTTTCAAATAGAGCTGAGAGATTCTCACATAATCCATTGTTTCTAGGAGCTGGGGTTTTAAACAAAATAGAAAACACTGTCTCATGACAAAATCATAAAGCTGGCAGTGCTACTAGTGTGATACTTTTCTCCTACCATTAAAAGCCTGGCAAGGAAGGAAAAAGCACTGAAATGTTCAAAAGGCTCTAAACAAACTCTGCTTTTGCATATCAAAAAGGACCTTTACTTCAATTTCTGCTCTGTGCATTAAATTCGATAGAGATCAAATTCTTTTTATCAAACCATCACTGCTGACTAGCATAGTCATCTACAGCAAGAGCTGCACTGGAGACCTCTATTTGTGACATCTTCAGTGTCCTTATAGAGGTGTCACTGGGATGTGAGGGCATTCAAGTCCCGAAACCAAGGCACTAGGATAAATCCCAAGTGCCAGAGATGCCATGTGGCCACAGAAAAAAGCAGATATCAGGCAAATCAGTCCCTAGAGTGGCCTCTTCTCCCTGTGGCCAACAGCAGCTCAGACCTGGAGCTCCAGGCTGTGCTTCCACGCAGTCCCGGATGTTGGCACCACCCTTTGTAGTGCCAAGAGCTCTGTACTGTGCCCACGACCACGTCCTGACCCTTCGGCTGGCACGCAGCTTTGTCTGGCCACGCGTGGTGGCTTGCTGAGCCACAGGGCAAGCACAGGCAGGGGACAGCCCAGAAGCTTTGAAAGCTGGCCTTACACGTGAACCCTCAAGGGCTGCCTCCAGGGCCTGTTTGACTTATATTATAGAAGTACTCTGAAAGCTTTCACCTCTATCTTAAATGGTCATGTTTATCTTTCTCCTCCTGTCGCAAACATTAACAGGCAGGCCATATTTCACCTATTTGTGAACAGCTCTAAGGAGTTGTTCATTCTAAACATTTTTGGTTTTATTCAATGGAAAAGAGTAAGCACTTTTTAAGGTATAATTTTTTTTTACCTATTTTCAGTGTTCATAGATCAAATACTACCCAAAGTATTCTTATTTTACTCCACAGACACAACAGGATCCAGGAAGATCAGTTCTGCCATAGATCTCTAAGATTTGTTTTGGAGGAGGGCACTGGAGAACTCAATAGGTGCATATAAAATAGGATTTCCTTATTAAAGCCAAAGCTCCTGCAAGGTTTTATGATAGGACAGGCACCTGCCTTATTAAGAAACAAGAAGGGATGACCATTTCCCAGATCACCATTCAAACCCTATGGTCTCCCCCAACCACAGGGAAAACCAAGCCTGTAACCACTAACAAACCATGTTTTGCATCCAGCTCAGATATAGACTGTTTCTGTGCTCAAAAACCCAACACTATACCTAAAATGTCAATGGCGTCATATGTTTCTTATTGGACTCTTTGGACAACACGAAAACCACTGTCACCATCCAGTTTTTAGCCAGATTTGACTAAAGCCAGTGCGAATTTGGCCACAGCTGTGTGAATTATGGGTTCATAGTTTGTTTCCTAATGAAAAGACAAAAACATGCTTGATCATAGCCTCTGCTTCTTGTAGAGATTTTGTAAAGGTCTATAGGAGTGCTCTACAGAAATAAACAACATGCGTCTTACCCGGGAGGACATTTCTCACTATACTTCCCAAAAGTCCCATTTCTCACTATACTTCCTGTCCAATTTGGTCACATGTAACAGCAGTGAGCTCAGTTAAAGGTTGTTGATACTCACTAGGAATAATGTTTTTGAAGATGTGCTTGAAACTTAGTGAACACATTTCACCCCAGAATATAACCTTGCCTTCCTCTGCACCTCAGTCCCCTTTAGGCCTAGGAACAAACATAACAATTAACTCTGACATGAAGAGTAAGTAATTATTCTCATGGGGCCAAAACTGGAATCTGTATCACCAGGAAGATCAAAATACGGATACTCCCGTTTTCCTGAGAGAGGGAGCTAACGCAATTCTCATGGAGAATGTTAAGCCAGGAACACTAAGCCTTTGAATGAAAGGCAGTTGTTCTGAATCCCCTAACATTGGGCTCGACCGCAGAGCCGACTGCCCTGCTCGGTGGGAAGGAAGTGAAAGACCAAAGAAAAGCAAGCATAGTAGTGCTTTTTGATCCTGGAGTGATTGTAGTAATTGTAATCTTTTACATCTAGCCGCTCTTCACAGTAAAATAATGAAAACTATATCAAGATGTAATAATTTGTTAAACATCCAGAGGGAAAAGGAAACCCAAATAATAAGCAGCATAGATTTAAAATTAGTGTTTCCTTTTATTTTAAAACACACACTGTTACCAATGGATAAAATCTTAAAAGAGAAGTAATTCAGTATGCCAGAATAGGGCCACTGTGATGTGGTTTGAAAACTGACTGAAGGTTCATAACCAAGGGCTAATTCGCATGTAAATGTAATGAGTTCTTCCCTGTGAGGCAATGCATGAATCAGTGTATTAAAGTGGAATTTTTTTTAGTACTTACAAATAATCTGGAAGAAGAAATAAACAGTTCAGGAGTGAAATCATCAACTGCTAACAGAACTGGAGAAACATCAAGAAACAATGAAAACAGCAGAATTTTGCAAATGGAAAGAAACCTGCAGTTAAAAAGTGTAAGAAGCTGATGTTTAATTCAGGCACAAAAATGGCAACTTGTTGCCTGTGGAAAATACTTGGCTCACACACATTCAGCAAGGTGGAATCCAAGTCCAGGTGAGAGTACAGAGGAAGAGCAGATGAGTGCCATAAACATGCACAACCAGAGCCTCAGTGGTATCCACACTCTCATTTCACACTTTTTACAGGAAGTAGGTACCTCTGTCCTCCTGAAAAATCAGTCCTACAGCACAGCATCACCAACCAGAGGGTGGGAGTTCGCAGGTGTGTAAGGCCAACACACGGAACACAGGCTTCCACCTCCTGGCATTGCCATGCTAGGAGGAGACAGGCACAAGGGGACTGAGCATGGACACACAGTAGTGGTCAAGTGGCCAAGTGACCCTGATTCAGGTGTCTGGGAGGGCATTCTCAGCTGACAGTGAGCCAACAGGGCTGCCCTGTCCAGAGCTAGTGTCACTGAGTTTGCTAGGGCTCAGCATGTGTGGCTCCAGACCTTCAGGCTTTGGGTGGCCCATAAGGTGACGCTGTCTTGGACAGAAGACAGGGTGAGAGAGATGGGGGCAGCTTGTTCCCTGGCAAGAACAGGATGGACAGAAGCAATGTGTCCAGGAGGTAAGATAGCATGATTTATGAGGAAAACTCATGCACTGGTATGGAGAATCTGGCAAGAAATAATCAGGAGAAGCAAACATGGATGACAACAACCTCAAAATGCTTAAAGGATACAAAAATCTGAAAGCTAAGAGTTTATGGCCCATTTTCCACAAAAGATTCAGACTTTTGCTATTTACATCTATCCGTGGCTAGTACTTGCAAAGAAATGAGAGCTAAAGCCTTCTGAAAATCAATGACATAAACATAATGAGAAATTGAAACAGGAATTAAATCCATGCTGAATCTCAGAAAAAGACACCCTGATGCTGTGGAGCTGTGGAATGGTATCCTGAGGCATGCTTCTTCACTTGGGCCTTTCCAAACTGGACTTTCCAAGCTGGAAGAAAGCTTTAGCACTAGTCCTGCAAAGAATCTGTGCTTCTGTGGGTAAAGACGCAAGCTGCTTGCACCAGCAGGTGTTTTCCTCGTCAGTGTCAAACTTAATTACACAGCACAGGTTCACTTTTGAGCACGTTACAGGAAAAGAACATTTTGAGCTGAAACCCATAGTTTCCCAGCCTCGCAGAGCTCTCACCCATTTGCAAACAATTGCGAAGGTGGAAGAATTCAGGGAACAGATGTAGCCTGCCCCCCTAGTCCCATCTGTTCACATCAGAGAACCACCACGCAATCTGGCAGGGAGAGCTCTCTCTGCTCAAGATAAACGCTGGTCGGGGCTGAGAGGGGAGAGGGAAGGGGGGTCAGGAAGGGGTGGTGGTCGCGGGTCAGATCCGAGAGGCACTGCCAGTGCTATGTGGGAAGATTGCATGGCATCTGCCAGTACCATGTCTGGCTCAAGTCAGAGCAAAATCCTTCAGAAGAGTCTGTCAAAACACAAAGAACTTGCCTGAAGCTTTTTGCATCCCCCTGAGCACACATCTTCCCACGAACACCACTGTGGCGAGGAAATGTCTCTCGCTCCCCAGTCAGCCAGAGGAGGCTTATGAATTTGGGGATGTAGGCATGAGAGGATGTGCCAAATACACAGTGTAGAAAGAAAGACTGAAGTAAATGGGTGTTCAGAGGTATAGACATGAAAGGCAGGGGAATATGGCCTGCAAAGCATTTGTATCTTTGCTTTCCTGCACTGCAAATCATTAACAGCAGTGCTGGACACCCTTGACTGGGGGAAAATCCCTGTGATTTGGGAGCCTCAGTGATACAGGCTTAGATCCTGTGTATCTAGCAGTCACTGCTTCTTCTCTTGAAGCCTGACTCAAGGCATGGCCTGCTCACCCTTCCCTTATTCATCACCAGCACATCCTGCAGCCTTTCTGCTCGTGTGGAGCTGCTCCAGATTTCTGGGGAGCACACAATGCAGTGATGAGGTGATGGAGCTGTGGTGTGACAGCCACCGGTGCTGGGCAGAGAGCAGAGTTCAGCTGCCAGTTCACACTCCTCCCAAGCCTCCTCCTTCTCTGTCTGTGGAAACAGGCTGACATGAGTTTTCTTCTCCTTTTCAAGGCTGTTGCAAAGATCTAGATCCATGAAGCATTCAGCTAGTGCACCTTCAGGCAAGTATCCAGGCTGTAACATGGCCTCAGCACTGCCCTAACTAAGCCATCGTCCACTTCTCCCTATGGCAAAAGTAGTGTAAAAAAAACACACAGCCAAGGTACAGCAATAAAATGATGAGAAAAGTACACAGCCTGCTTCTAAGTAAATAGGGAGATATAATATCAATGGAAAACAGCAAAGCTGATCCTCCTCCACTGTTGGTGTAATTCAGCACTTCAGATGTGAGATCATAAAATATTAATGGGAAAAGGCAAAGCCATAATGCTTTTCTGGTGATAGCCGAGGTGCAAACTATTTTTAATCTTTTTTTTTTTTTTTTAAATAGATGTTCTTGTGGTGGTGTTTGGGGGTGCTTAATATCCTCTGGGAAAGATAAACATCAGTGATTATTTTAGGCCTCTATGACCTTGCTGAGGAGTAACATGACTCCTTGCAGGGCTAAGAGCAGACTTGGCAGAGCTCAGTTGTAAGGAAGTCTTCTATTGTGCAGACTTGCTTTGCCTGTGAAGCAATATGTTTTTTTGTCTTGCAGAGTGGAGCTCAGAGAAAAGGCTCAGCCTGCACCAAATTCTAGCAGAAAAATGACTGACTCATTTTCAGAAAATCAAACAGGATCATAGGAGGAAGTAATAACTGGCCTTCGGAGCCGAACACTTTGAAATCCTGATCTTGATTCACACTTTCAATGGCAAGGGAAGAAGATAGCAAATGACAATGGAAAGCAAGGCACATTCTGTTCAGTTTCAATCAATCTTTGATTTATGAGAGATTTCACTAAATGTTAAAAAAAATGCCCACCCTAACATGTCCAGCAATGTTTTCATTTAAACTAACAAAGCAGCGTTTCAAATTTCTGACCACGTCTTGGTTGGCCAACAGCAGAGCCTCTTTCCTGAACAAAATGATTTGTTGTAGCAGAGTGGAGTAAGCCACAACAGCTGTAAATCTGCGTTTGCTTCCCTGCACAGCTCTGCTGCACCTGCAGATGAACTTTCAGTTCTGAATTTGAAACAAACAGCCCTCGCAATAAATGAATTTATTGGCTGTCACATGTCCAGACTTCTGCAGGGCACTTGAGTCACGGATGGAGTTATGAACTTGGGACATGCTATAACCAAAGCAGCAGAATGCAATTATTTTTAATGCTGCTTCCACTTAGTCTATCACTCCTTTTAAGTCCTCTACAGTTTTGCCAGGGAAGCCCAGGGTACCGTAGTGGTCTGATCTTTTCTCCTTCCCCTCTCCCCTCTCACTCACATATAGCTGTGTGTGTCATGCACACTTGCACTATGTGGCATGTGGCTGCAGTCCTACGCAGCATCTCTTGCCCCTTCCCCCTCAGCCAGCTGCTGTACCCAGCCCTTAACAAAAAGTAACCCATTTGGGGTTAATGAGTGTGGCTGTGAGCTATCCTAACTGAGCTGAGCTTTCAGAACAGCTCAGAATCTTTTCTAGATTAAATTTAAGATTATGCTTTTGGGTTGATGTCCTATTTTAAAATGGCACAAGGAAATGCAGGACTGCTGTTGCTATCCCTGAATTCAGCAGTCTCTGCAATACCCTGAGTGAAGAATTTGGCAGGATCCAAAGAGCTTCAGTTTACATATGGGTCAACCTCTAAGAAGCAGCACTTCCATATAGCACAATGAAGTTCCCAGGCATCCACAGACTCCATAATATCCACTTCACAAGCTTATCTTTGCTATCTCCTTGCCATTAGAGTGATTTAGGTATTATCAAGTAGGCCGAACATCTGCCTTGGTCAGCTTGATGAGATGTGTACGAGAAGGAAGGTGCCCTCTTGCAGCTGTGTTGATGAGCATGAGCTATTCTGCCTCTACAGAGCTTCCACCTGGCTGAGACAGAGGTAAAGAAACACCACAGGAATTCACAGCCCTTGCATAAGTTTGTAGTAGCCACATGAAGAAGCAAGGCTCTGTTAGCAGGAAGCTGGGGAACCAAGGGTATCTCCTCATCCCTCTTTTCACCGGGCTGTCCACACAATTGCTAGCACAATTGCTAGTCCCTCTAATAAGTCTCTGCCTAACCATGGCCTTTACTTCTCATTTGGCTAGCCTGAAATGCTGATAGCTGGTAAAAGTTATGACTTTAGCAAGAAGACACCACTAAGCCAAGTGGAAGGTACTTCACTGTATACAGGGAAGCTTTGTACACCACTGCCTAATAAAAAGAGGCATCAGGATGAGGATGCAGTTAGGTTTGAGGTGAATTTACAGCTTCACTCCAACTTCCTCTCTGCCCACTGCCCTGAAGCTCAGACAAGCCCAATGCAAACAGAACAAATCCCCTGGGGCCAGAGGAAGGAGTGTGCAGAGGTTTCCTTCCCTTTTCTTCCCACCTCACCCCAGTTCTGCCAGTTTAACTTCCCTGATACTTGTAGAAGAACATAAGCACCACTGACACCCATATCTGGGGGCCTGAAAATGTTATACACTAACGTAGCAAGACCTGCTGTAGGACATATCCTTAGCTGGGTCTCGCTCAATACTATTAAGACCATTTTTGCCTCAGGGGAGGAAAATAAAACAGGAACTCTGGAAGCTGACTTCCCAGATTTCTCTGACACCACAGCATGCATAACCCCAGAAAATCACTGCTGCAGTTTATACCAGCCAGCTCCTCTCTGGCTAGTGGAGAAAAAGTTGAGAAACATTAGGATCCTTAAGGAAGGAATCTTCAGTAGCTTCTCAGATGGAGCAGCATTCAAAAAAATATCCATTATCAAAACATGGTTCAGTTTAAGGATAAGTCCCTGAATGGTAAACAACTTTGTGGATACTTTTGCTGTGCACTCAGCAGTAGCTTTTCCTTTGGAAAAACAGGGGTAGAACTGGGTTCAAGTGTCATTAAGAAGCCCAGCCTTCATGCACACCAACTATTAAGAAACAATCCCTTCATTTCATAAGACCATGTTGGCCTTGGATTCATCCACATCTGTTGTCCTCTTGGTTTTGTTGCTGAAAAGACTTGGAACAAGTTATCTCCTGGAGTAAACCGGTGTGTTGTCAGCTGATGTCAGTAGTGCTGCGCCAGTTTGCACCAGTGGCAAATCTGGCCCCAGCCACACGAGAATCAGGAAACTGAGGTTACAGAAAGGGTTTTTTGTACTACAGGAATGAATGACACTGCAGTTTCAGTTTCCTGTGTGACTACATTTCTCGCATCCCTCACTTTTGGTCTTTCTCACACACTGCATCCAAAGCACAGCATGCTGCGAGGAAAGATTAAAGATGTTGCAGATCTCATTAATCTGGAGTGCCCCTGAACATGTAGTTACTACAACTCTGTGGGTAGGACAGAAATTTCTGTACTGAATCAGTAATGTCACAGAAATAAATAAGAAAAAAATTGCAGGATAAAAGCAACTCTTTTGAGCAGACATTTAGCTTTAAAGCATCAACCTTTCATCTTCCTGGCTAAGTCCTCTGCTGGTGTAAGCTGTCACACCATCATCAAGCCATATTATTTACACTAGTTGATTTTTCCTGCTGTATTTGGAACACAAAGTTAATCTACTTTGTGTTGTAACTTCTCGAGATATCATAATCACCAAGTAACTAGACAATCATCTCCAAAGACAAATCCTGTTAAATGCAATGAGATACAAAGAAGAGGTAATGGCTTCACTGACAAAATATGGGTGGATCATGTGGTAATACCTTACCTTCAGACCTTACCTAGATCACAGTGAAACCAAAAGAAGTTTTTGACACCTCTTATGTTGGCAAGATCTGTCCCCACCTTCTCAGCTGGAGCTCCCAACTCAATCACAGAACACTGCAAGCCAGTGTAAGATCAGAGACTGTGATGGTACCCAGGCAGCTTTTTACCTTTGGAAGGAAACAGGTGGTGATGCTGTTGGCTGCAGTTCATGGGAGTCTCACATGGTCAGAGGTTTTGCAGGATTCACCTTCTGAGTATGATCACAGGGGGGCTGCAAGCTCCAGAAGTTTGTTACCGACTCATGCAGAGTCAAGATTTCCCTGTGTGTTCCCTGGCCACCCGCTATAGGAAGTAATTTTGCTTTCTTTTGTTCTTTTAGAAACCAGAGCTTTGCTAGATGACAATTTAGGATGAACATTTATAACACCTTTCCCTGAGAAGTGTATGTTAAAATAGGACACGTAGGTCCATCTATTTTACCACTGAACAGTCAGGTAGGAAATTCTAATTCAAAAAAGAAAATTAGAAAATTACCCCTGCAACAGTTCTTTCCTATAAAAATTGATTTTTTGAAACATCCAGAAGTTCTGAAAGCAAGAAGAGTCCATAACAAAATCCTGTTGTTTCCCACCTTCTCAAATACATTTCAAGAAGAGGCAGCTGCCTCTATCTCAATTAAATACAACACAAGAACATGACATGGCAGCCAGGGTTGTAGAAAATAGTCAGTTACAACAAATTATACCATGCAGTGGTGTTTTAATGCTTCAGAATAACCCTGATTTCTCACACCTTGTTTCTGTACACTCAGAGGGAGTGTGGTGAGAAGGCAGTGGCTAGCCAGGGATTCAGGCAGGGCTTGCTCTCCTGGATGAGTCCTGTGGCCCCAGTTATCCATTCGCTAATGTGGGAGTAATGGAACTGGCTGGTTTGGTAAATTGCTTTGAGATCTGCCCACAGAAAGTGATTTGTAGAAAGCATGCATCTCTTTTAATTCCACCTCCAGGGAATAATGGTACTACTCAGAGTATGGGAAGCTCAGTATGAAGAGAGCTTTTTGCTGGACCTAGGCCTTGATTAATTTTTTTCCTTGTTTACACTGTGTATTTACTTTTTGCACTTCATTCAGAATAGATAATGAAAACAGTATCGTCTGCTTCCACTTCTGTTTCTGGAATAGATCAAAGACTTTAATGGACTCAGACTCAGCAGAACTCCAAATGCTCCTTTCAGTACAGATATAGCCAATTAAATGGCTCTGTTTGCTTTCAGGAGGATTACTTGTGATTTTATTATTTGCACTGCTCTAAATTCAGTCCTTAGAAGAGAGTGGACACATTCTGCTAAAAAAAAAAAAAAAGAAAGAAAAAGTGGAAAATAGCAAAGGACTTTTTCTGCATCTCTGTATTTAATGCAATCAGCCTTAGCAAAGTGCACTGCACTCCTCCTTATTAAAGCAGTCCTGTCCTTTTCTTTTTCTCCCTGCCTTGGAATTGCTACAGAGGGATAAAGTTCTGCATGGCTCACTCACTCACACAGTTGTAATAAGTCAGAGGAGGCTGGCTCCCTGCCCAACAAAACACAAACTCCCCTGAAGTCTCCAGCTTTTCCATGGCAACACCACAGTCATCAACACAGCAAACAATCTCTCCAACCCCTTCTACTTCTCCCCTTGTAGCACAGGGAAGGATAGCATTGCACACAGCCCATGGACTGGTGCAAATTATTAGGCATGAAAGGAGGTAGTGATGGAGATCATGTAACCCTCTGCATGGAGCTTTACGTGAGATCAAAGGAAAGAAAAGGCAATGAAACACTTAACACTTCTCACTGTACTTTGCTTAAACGAAAAGATTGTTGCTCCATGCTCAAGACATGAGACAGCAAAAAGAGTAAGCACATTGAGACTGAACAGGGGTGCAAACAGCACTGTAAAGCAAGTCTCTAACCCTGAGTAGAGCCCCTTGGCCCGAGAGAACCACCTGTCACTCCAAGGTGTGTAATGGCCCGATCCTTGCCATGGTTATTGATGTGTCAGGCCAGTGCCTGGCTTTCAGGGAATAACAGCAGAATGATGGCTCTGCAAATAGAATTGTTCCCCAGCTTTGCTGTGGGTAGTGCTGCTCAAGATCTTCATGGAGGAGGGAGCAGTTACTGGTGTTCCAGCAGATACAGTGCTGAGGCCCTGATCTGTCACTGCTTTGCACTGGCATCCTTCACACCTGTCCAAATAAAAGCCAACACCAGAGCTGAACACCACCATTCTCATCTGGTAGCATTTTACTCACACTTTGCATAGGTATTTAGGACCTCACAAGCTGCAAGGCTATAGAAAATTGGGCCCAAAAGACCCCAAAGTATCTTGTTTAAACTAAGAGCTAGTGGTTTTCAAGCTGTGGTCTGCAGACCCATGAGGGTCTGAGGACTACTTCTGAAGGGTCTGTGAAAGCTAAGTAAGAAAAGCAAGTCAATTGCCACGAGGCTTAAATTAGTTGTAAATGAACCTTCATATGTATTTGAAAACTTTTAGAGGATCTGTAGTTTATAAATGATTGACAGGTATGTCCACAGACTTTATACTCCCCTGCAGACATGGTAAGAACCTGCTCTGTTCAAGAAAAGCTACCTTGTTTTTGCATAATTTGAGGGTATGTGTGACAGCACGGATAAGCATATGGGCAGTTCTCTGCCACTAAACCTCAGCAGTGTAAACTCAAGAATGGATATAGTTTTCCTGGCATAAGCAATATTGGAATTTCTTTAGACTAATAATTTTTTGTTGAGCTTTTAGGCCCTTGTTAAAGTAAAAAAATTGTAGGCTGGAAATACCATAGGCCAACTAGCTCCTTGTGGACAAAGTAGTTTTTAAAGTAAATTGGCCCCCAAACAGCTATTTCCAATTCAAATCCTGATACAAAAGAATGTTCTTCAGGCTTTACAAAATTATTTAACTATTTTTGTAACATTTAAAAAAATTACTTATTTGGAAAAAGTTCAAAGTGGAAATAATACTTCCAGAATTCAAGCTTAAATGTAGAAAGAGGTAGCCCTGTGCTTTCAATGTGCCTGGCCTTGAAGCAAGCCTGTGGGAAGGTGTGAACCTCTGCTGCAGGACAAGTGACTTTAGGGTGTCACTCCTCACTGCAAAATCCTGCCACCATCCTTTCTTCACTGACATACATGTGACTGAGGCACTGTGGGGCCACAGTCCCTTGTACAGAGCTCTGCAGTTTGCCTTGGTCCAATACAACCTGTGGGAGAATTCATCCTTCTTTTGGGGTGAATGGTACAAACAAGGATTCTGGGGAACTAACAGCACTTCAGTTACATGTGTTTCAGTCCAAGTCAGTGCAGAACTACTCTGAACCATACCCCTAGCCAGAAAAATTTGTTCAAACTTACATTAGAGCCATTTTGGTGTGGATAACTTAAGAAAGAGGGTGAGTTTTCTACACAACAGACATACACATAGCTCAGGCAGGATTTGTTGCAACTAACACAAATCTTGACATCCTAACACTGACCTGAACTCTCTTTGGCAGGAGAAGCACTTCATTTGATATCCACAGTGCGATGAGGTCCTAATGATGGTATGTTCCATGTCATTTTAAGATTGCTTCACCCTGGCTGCTGGGTGACATCTGCACAGTACAGGCCAAAATGTAACCCGCTGGTCAGTGTGTGTTATGCATCCTTTTCTGTGGCTCATCCACAGAGGAAATGAGTCTCTCAGCTACTACCCTGAAAGAGCTGGTTTGTCCACCCACACTATGATAGCTCGTACATTTAATTCTAGAGGTCCCTGACCTCTAGAATTTGGTGGTGGTGAAAACAGTGGTTAGCATGCGAGTTTCTGTGTGTTAACATGAGCTAGGACACAAAAAAAGAAGTTACCCTATGATTATGTACTGATGACCTGAACAAAGCCAGTCAACCCAAACTGAGTTCTTCTATTAAAATGATTTTTAATTTGATTTTTCCTTATCTTAAGAACATAGCATTACACTTTAAGGTTGGGGCCAGTCCTTTTTTCTTCAGTGGCAACATGAACACTTGTCTCCTGTATGAAGAGGCTCATTAGTACAACCCCAGTGGCTCCTATGGTGACACAACAATAAAACTCCCTCCTGGGACTCTGTGATGCACTGCCACAGCAGTCTCAGAACCTACAGACCCAGAAAAGCAATCTAGGGCTTTGCACTAGTCTGTCTCAGCTGTGATAAGGTTCCTTTCAATAGGCTGGAGAGCCTCCCTCATGTGCCACTGGTGATGGCTGCAGATTTGTGTTAGGATGTTAGCTCCATGGGGCAGCCTCAGCTGCCAGCGAGACCAGTAAAGCAAAGATCAAATGGCTTATTAACCAGAGGTGAAATTACAGCCTTGTTGCTATCGGTACAGATTCTCTTCTTCCTCTCTGTGGTGTTAATCAGAAGAAATTAATGAAATTGGATATAAAACTGAAGGGTCCTGCCCTAGCCAAGGGTCTACATGTTCATCTTCTGCTTTGTATCCAGCTGCTCAAGTGCCTTTCTGCATGCAAAGCCATTGTCTGTCAGTAGCTCAGACCTTTTCATTCTGCAACACCAGGTACTCCTTCCCTTCATAGACAGATGGGGTGGAAGTTCTCAACCATCTGCCTAGTGTTCCTTGCAAGCCAAGGAATCACTTAGCCCACACTGGGAAAGCAAATGTGAAGCTCTTCATATCACCATCCTACATTATGATTCATCCCTGCCCAGTCAGAAGTGTCCCTTGCCATTAGCCACAGCAGCCCCAGGTACAAGTCGCTCTGGTTTGCATGCCTGCACCCCCACAGGTGGTGTGCTATCTTCTGCTGGCTGACAGCTTTTAGACACACCAGTGGGCATCATCACCAGTGCAAGCTGCAAGTGTTCCAATAGGAACCAAACACTCCAGCTTAACTTTGTTTTCTCTTTTTCAGGACTCTTTTCATGAATGAGCAGACATTCTTTTGCCTGCTGTGAGTGGGAAAAGCACTCACTGTGTTTCTTGATAAGCAGCCCATCCTGGCTAAAACTGAGGGCCTTAATGGGCCCTCATAAGCACCTCTGGGTGCCTCCCTGTTGTGCTTGGTTTGGGAATTGCTTGTGTGAAGGGTGCGTCTTTCTTATCAGTTGAGTTCCTCACTGGAACAGGTAGCCCGGAGAGGTTGTGGAGTCTCTCTCACTGGAGATATTCAAGAACCATCTGGATGCAATCCTGTGCCATAGGACACACAATCCTGCGTCTATGCCAGTCCTGCTTGAGCAGGGGGGGTTGGATCAGATGACCCACTGTGGTCTCTTTCAACCTTATCCATTTTGGGATTCTGAGTTTCTGCGTAACTAGACAGCCCTTTGCCTCAGTAACTGTTATGTAAAGGGAATTGCTGGAAATGTTTCTGTGATGCAAGAGCAGACAAAACAATTAAAGGGGGAGGCAGCGAGGAGGAGGATTGATTAACCAGACCATCCTAACCATGTGTTACTGAGCAGTGCCACCAATAAAACTAACTGAAAATAAACACTGACAGTAGCAGTAGCTCATTACCATCAAGGAAATCAAATGAAATCTGATGGTGTAGAAACTACAGGACCTCTTCAGAAAAATGGTCTCATTAATAATGTTTCTGAGTGGTGATCAGAGGTATCCACGGCCTTGCATTTGAATTTTGCTGGAGAAACTCTCTAAGTCACAGGAAACCTTTGAACGATCCATTTCTGTGCTATAGTGTCTCAGTCACCCACACCAAGCCTCTGCCACCAGGTCCTCACCATCTCAAAGTCAGTGGGATGGGAGAAGGACAAGAAGGTCTGCTGTTTGCAATGCTCATTGCATAATAGAAAAGGTTGTGCAGCCTTTTTAACCTTTGCTCAGCATTATGTCTCATGCCTCTCTGCCTCATGCACTTACCAAGGCCCCAATCTCCTTCCTGTCATTCCTTGATAAAAGGATAATAAATGCAGTAAAGATACTAATGTGTTAGGTTAGGTTAGATTAGATTAGATAAGAGATGGTTACAAAAGACCGGCAGAGTTGTTCATGCAGGACTTAAATGTCTTTGGCTGTAAGCAGCTTTGTTTTGCTTTCAAATCCATTGCTCCTGTAATATTGCACCTTTAAAGACCATTTCAGAAGAAGCCAGGTCCTAACATGTAGTTCACTGCCCCTGTGAGAGGCAATGGTTCCAGCCTCCCCAACAAAGCACTCACATTAAGTTGGTGCCTACACAACCTTCAAAGTGCACACACAGAGTGGTCTGTAAGGCAGAAAAAGGTGATGGCTAAAGAGGGATTAAGTGCTGAGGGAGAAAACCTGTTCTGAGGAGACAAAGCATATCAAGAGACAGAAAAGCACAAGTTTTAGATGTGCAATTGTCTTGTAATAGGCCTGATAAAACAGGAGGTCTGGCCACTGGCTCCTGTTGCACTGCTAGAGCGGAGTCAGTCAAATTGGATCAGTTTTTCCCTTGGAAAATGACAAAAAAAATTTACTACTTCTTCAAAGAATGGCTATCCTGCTCTGCATCAATTTGCTTTCCTAGTCCCAGGGTAATTTTTTCAAGCTTCCTTTGCTTACGTGTCATAGGATTGTACAGAGCTAGACACTGAAGCACTGACAGCAAAATTTCACTCTCTTCCTTTGCCCTTCAGCTCTTCTTCTGCCTTCAGCTCCTACCACTGGCCTCTCAACACCACACTGAGATCAATGGTTATCATGTGTGCTGGGAAGTCCAGGCATCCCACCACCCTGCAAGGACTGTGAGAAACAGTGAGTCTGAGAGACAGAGTTTCAGCCTTAATACTGCATTTCCCAGCTGGGACCTGCCTGTGTGTGGTATGCCTAGAGTCCTTTACAGGTAAAGACCTTTTCAATAAATTATTGCCTTTAGTTTTTTAAAACACATTTTCAGTAATATATCTATAGAATGAAAAGCCAAAACAGAGGGAAAACAGAAACAGTGACAGATCAGAAGGCAATGATAAGAACTCAGCCTTCTCTAATGGCCCAACACATCACTGGCAAGAAAAGAGACTGGCCTGTCTCCTACTAGCACAGTTCAGGATTTTTCCTAGACCACACTTACAAGCAAGGAAGGAAATGGGCTTTTTGCATTTGTTCTCTAGTATTTCTAACTGTTCAAGAAACAAGAAAGCCTGTCTTTATATAAGGCATTTAAAATAGTGTTTTCACTGTACAGCAAACCAAAATGTCAAGTTAGTACTACAATTTCAGAAAGTAAATAGGTAACTACTTAGGTAAATACAAAGAATACTTTGTCCTCTGGCACTGATGGATGACTCATTGACTGATGCACTGATGTCACATGTCGGCATTTTTTTTTTCAGCCATGGCTCCAGTCTGTGTTCTTGACTCCAGCAAAATCTCCTAGGGATAAATGTTCCAAAAGTCTCCAGAGATTTTAGGCTGAGATTCAAAAATACAATTAGATGTCCAGTTCTCCTTAGTTTCAGTTCAGTACCGAGAAGATTTGATGCCTACATGTTTTAAGTCAGAAAGATTTGGACTCCTAACTGTTCCCAGACTGGTCATTGAGAGAGTCTAAGGGTCCAACTCCCTGTCAAACACAGTCATAGAAATAATGCTAACTCTGTATGAAGAGTTACCTTTCTAAGATATAATTGCTCTTCATTTAACGGCAGTTGCTTTAAATAAACTGCACCTGAGTATGCAATACAGTTATGTTATTGAACATTCAAGCAGCAAATAGGCAGTATCATTACTAAAACGTGTTTACAGTTCAGAGACACACAGATTCCAGAGTGAGTGAAAATGTGAAAAGTGACCAGGAGAGCCTCCACATTTTCTGCCTTGCCTGCACCACCCAGCCCTATTTAAGAGTCACTAAAAATACCAGATCGTGGATGAACTACTGTTCTTAAAACTTTGGTATACTCTTAAGCATTTTCTGAATCAGACCAATAAAGATGCCTCCTCCAGAATGGGGTCCACTTCAATGAAGCAGCACTCAAAGAGAAAAGTATTTAATCATATGTTTAATGTCACACATATTCTTTTAGTATTTTTCTGAACTGAAGCCTAAGCATTCACAACTGTATGCCTAGTCTGTGAGTGCTCATGGCCTGTGGTGAAAGGCCAAAGAACCTACAAGTGCCTTGTCAACTCATAGAAGTTTTTGCTCCAAATTTCTTATGACAGCGAGCACAGGAACTTTGAGCTTATCCTTTATAAAACTAATAAGAGAAGAGAATATGCTCACGGTCATTAGATGTCCTGTTTAAGCAAAAAGCTAAAGACAGCTAGAGAAGCAGTATGAGGGAAGATGAGGAGAACATGTGGAAAACATGTGTTCAGCATGTCTCTCTTAGCCTGGCCCTCTGGCCTTTCCAAGCTAGAAAAACAACATTATGAAGCAGCAGTGTCAGAAGCATGAAAGGAGAGATGGGAGGGCAATAACCCAGGTGAGAGGGGGTGAATGTGGAGGAGGAGAGGTGGCTTATAGCTTTAGGAAGTGGAGAAGGGGGACAGCAGAGAAGAACTTTACCAGGGGAAGGGGGTGAGTGTGACTTCAGTGACCAAAAGTGGCAATGCAAGGCTGGGGTGAGGAATCCTTCTGACCCATGTCAAAGAGCCTGTGCTTTGATGGCAGCCTGGGAGACCCAAGCACAGACAGTCCATCCTGGGAGAGGGCTGCAAGAACCACATAATAAAGTGTTGCAGTAAATAGCCCTTTTCGTGCAGCCGTCATCCAAAGGCTGTTATCCTTCAGAGGCATGACAGAATGAACACACATTCAGTGTGTTCTGGCAAGGGGATTATCAACCTCACTAGCCATCCTGGCTCTAGCAGGGTCCCTCATACGTATTGTGTGTGGTACAAATGTATGCCAAAGGCCTTACATATGGTTGGTTTATACAGAAAGTTTTAGAAGTACATACTGTTTACTCAAGGGACTGGATTAACTTCTGCAGAGCTATTCTGGTCCACCTGTAAACACATGGAGTAAAGGGCCTTATGAAAAGTAGTTTCTGTGTATTTCCAAGTGGCACCTTTTAAAACCTGGATATCTTGTGTTATGAATGCTGGGGGTTTGTTTTGGTTTCTAAGTACCAAAAATGACAGGATCATTCTATACAACTACTGGATACAGTTATTTTTTTCCCCCAGTTCAAAGCTGGTTTTTTTCCTGCCAGTCCCCTAGGGCTGAAAAAGTTGTGTGTTAAACTTGCAGTATAAACTGCTGCTGGCAATTGCCCTGATCCCAATGCCCCTGCTTAGATGAATAGCAAGGTCTGTATGGGATTGACCAAGGAGACAAGAGGGGAGAGGGCTGTGGTGCTCCCAGGCCTGCTTACACAGGAGCCTCACAGACATCAACCCAGGCACATCTACAGTTTCCTTAGCTGCTGAGAGTGGCACTGATGGCATTCTAGGAGCTCCTACAGGAAGGATGGTCATGCCTAGTTTGAGGATGGCCTTCACACTGCACCTGGGCTGTGCTCTCAGCTTCACCATCCGCACACAGACAGTAGATTGTGCCTTCAGGTTGCCTCAGGGCACCCCTCGAAGGACAGTCTTGACTTACCCAAAGGGATGGCTCAGAATTAACTGAGCCTGGAATTAGCCATTAGCTCTGTTTTCTAAACTATGGCTTTGATGGAAAGCAAGAAGATTTTGTAGTAAAGGGGGAAAAAAAGCAGGAAGCTGGGGGGAGGGGGGGAATGGAGCCAGAGTGTGTTTGCAGCTGCTGGCCATCAAATTTCAATTCAATCAACATGACTGAGTTCCAGCTCCTGAAAAAGAGAGCTTTTGATGACATATTGACATAGCCTGAGCTACAGTGGTCCAAGTGGCAGTGCTATAATTATAAGGATTATATTTAATACTGCACTTAGAAATGAAGACCTGAAACACTGTGACACTCTTTCTCTCCTTAAAAGCTGGCCAAAATATGTCCTAGGAACCATTATGGTAATACACAAAGTTGGTAGGAAAAAAGAAACGTCAGAACTCAAATCGTTGTAAAAGGGGATCATGTGGCTGGCAGCTCAGGTCTGTTGGGAGTTGAGCAGTGAGGAGGAAAAATGGGTGTGAAAGGAAGGGCAACTGGATTTGCAGGAAAAATGGCAAGTAGTTTTTAAAAGTACAGAATTAACTGGTTTAAGGAAATAAGTAAATTGATAATTAATACACTACTTACTTGTGAATTTGGATTCTTTTTGTAGCATGTCGTGGACTTCAGCCAGGCTGAGGCCTGTTTGTTGAACAAAGACCAAACCCTGCAAATATTTCTTGACTTGCTTAATTCGACACATCTTGATTTCAGTGTGATTACCCATGTGTGCACAATTAAGCACACGCATAAGTGTTTCCGGGAACTGGGCCATGGAGGTAAGCGGCCGCGTGTTGAACACCAAGTCTATCTAGCTTGGAAGGATGTCGAACCAAAAGCTTTCAGAGAAGCAGAGAGAATGCATTTCTTTGGAAAACAAAATAATTAACTATAAACTAGTATTATGATCAGAAATAAAAGGCCGGATCCTACATTAGGCTGATGTTCCACTGTGCCATGTCCACAGTATTTCCCATAGGCGGTTTCAGGAGGGGCAAATCAGATCATAATGAAGACTGAAAATGCAGATGTTGAGATACCATAACAATGAGCAAAAGGGGAAAAAAAAGGAAAAAAGAGTGAGGGGAAAGGAAGTTCTGTGAAGGGAAGTTCCGGGAAGGGAAGGGAAGTTCTGGGAAGGGAAAGCGAAAGGGAAAGGGAAAGGGAAAGGAACCTGGAGATGGTTTCTAAAGCAACAGAACCCTAAATAAATGGTCTGATTTTCCAAAGTGAAAAACATAAACTGAACAGCCCATGCAACATTTTTGCCAACTGTCACTGAGGTGGTATTTCTAAAATCTGGTGGAATGACTCATCCCAGAACAACAACTGTTGCCAACAAGGTCTTTCCTTCAGGTCTAGATATTTGAATAAGAGAGATACAAAACCAAAATAAACAGAAAAATCAGGGACAGCTTCTTGTTTTGGGGTTCAACTCTGAAGCTGCCCGTGAAGTCACCCACTCTCCAAAGTGCCTCTGCAACCTACTGAGTAGGCATCCAGGTGATCCTCTGGGCAAAGGAAGGGATTGAGTAAACCTCCTGTTTGTTAAACCAAATTCTTCCTTCTGCACCTAGTCGCCACCTCTCACACCATGGATATGTGCAGGATGCATCCTCCTTATCCATTCTGCCCTCCACAGCAGCAAACATTACCAGGAGAAGCACGACCCTGCCAACAGGTAGCACAGTCCTCAAGTGGTCTGAGACAGACACCCTTAAACTCTGTGGGAGCAAGCCTGGACCAAAGACTCCACTGTTGTGCAGTAACTAAATACAGCCCTGTCAGCACCAATGAACGTCCTTCTTTGGCTAGTACAGAATGCAACGATTTCAAAGATGCTTTCTGAAGCAGTGTTGTTTTGCTGAATAATTTATGTCTCTGAGCCTTCTGAAAATGAGCAGCATACACTTCAGTGCTGCAATAATACTATTCAGTGGAGACAGTGCACATTATGTTCAGTAAGCTCATTGCTTAAACACTGTTGCCATGACTATAAGAAAGTGATTATACTATTATTTACAAGAGAATCTCAGTAAGTCATTACCACAGTAGCCAGAGTTTTGCCTCAAGTCAAAATTTTTCAGAAGGAAAAAAATAATCTCACAGGTATAATTAACTTTGTGATCAAGATAACCTATTGAAAGGCTTTGGTAACTGAATACATCCTACAGTGAGGAATGAAAATAAGTAAGGATCACCAGTGTCTCAGGACTGTTGATTTACTGGTTTTCTGACTGTTTCATGGGTAACTTCCATTGAGAAGAAAAGCCCTGCTAACTAAATAACTGTTATAACTAATTTTTAATTTATAGGGCAAGCACCAATACAGGAGTTCAACTGTGATGCGTAATGCTATAAAAACAAACCACTTTGTACATAACGCAAGGGCAAAAAAAAGACTTAGAAGAAACATTTGAGATTATGAAATATGGCTTTTCAGTGTCCTGAATTGAAATGGATACCCAGAACACTTAGTTCTGAATCCTCTAGTGCATATACATGTACAAGAGTCCAGTACATGACCTCTTTATCTCAATAATGTGCTGATGATCAATAGTTTCCAAAACTAAGAAGCAATTCTGAAGCTGTCGGAAAGTCATCCTCACATTTCCTATGATCAGTAACAGGCCAGGAACACAAAGCAAAGAGATGATTAATAGAGTGCTGGACCAGGAGTCAGGAAATCTGGGCTCCGTTCCCAGCTCTGCCACTGACCTGCTGTTTGGCCTTGGGCAAGACACTTGACCTTTCTGTGCTTCTGTTCCTCCTTCCATTCTTTGTCTATCTTGTCTCTTGAGGCACTGAGCTACGCAGGGAAGGGCACAGTTCTCACTGGGTGTTGGTATAACACCTACTCTAGGGAGGTGGCTGCAGAGATCTACAATAAAGCCAGGGTACCACCAGGATGACTCTTGCACAATAGCATGTTTTGTTTCAAAACAGAATGGCCATGATGAACCCTTTTGAGGTTTCATCTGCTAGTCCAGGATCTTATCAAGTCTTTTAGCCAGCTTCAGGCTCAGGCAGCAGGTCAATGGGTTTGCAAGATCTACGTCCTCACTTATCAGAAGCACTTTCACATTGATTCCTAATTCATACTAATTTCTCTCCACCTTGATTCAGCTGGGTTTGCAAGTACATCAGAATTATAACTGAGTGACATAGATAAAAATAGCTACAGGAGCCATTTCTGAATACAAGGAATTTCTTCAGGGAAATGCCAACACCTGTAGGTGAAACCACAGGCATGAGGGTGTTTTCAAATTAAAACTAAAATAAATTATAATTTTTAGGTAAGTGTGTTGGAATTTTGCATAAATTATTCAATTAAGCAGTATTTCTCAGTGTTTTTCTCACCCTGAGCCATAAATGTGAACCATCCTCCATTACTACCAGATGGGAAGCAACACATGCATGGCAAGGTAGCCCTCACCTGCTTTCACTGGGGAACAGCTGCAGCCTCAGAGAGAGCTGATGGCTTGTGTATATGCTCTCAGTTCCAGTCCCACTCTGCTCCCAGGTAGCTGAAGCATGAAGTACATGAAACTTGGACAAAGAAGACTTAATTGGGAGATTAATTTGAGCACATATTGATGCAGAAGCAGGAGCAAGTAAATCAAGAAAATATAAAACATACACATTCATGATTATGAAGAGAAAGTAAAAAAATGCTTTTCTCTGCTAAAAAGAAGGGTCACTGCCACATCTTGCACTTTTATTGTGAATATTGGCAACATGATGCCATGAAAACCTAGGTCTGGAGTTGTGATTATGTAAAAGACTCATTCAGATTTGTATTTCCAATACTCAGATCTGTGGGTCAAAGGCTGAAAAGGTGATTTGAAGCTCCTCAAAGGCTTTGTCAAAGCAAACACTCAAAAATCCTTTTTTTAGGCTCCATCAATAATGAATTTGGCTTCTGAGCGATAAAACTCACCATCACATTTCAATTCACTTTACAGAAGTGATAAATAGTATCTTTCATAGAAGAAACTGAGGTTTATGGAAGTGAAATAACAGGAGTAATCTGTTGAATAGATCCTAGAGTCAAAGTGGAAACACTTAGATTTCAGTTTACAGCATGCTCACCTAAAAGCTGTTGCTTGACAGTTGCAGGTATTTTGGTTTAGGTATTACTGTTGGCACTACAGTACAAATATGGACTGATTACCTGCATCTAAAAATACTTTGGAAGAACTGGACAAGGTATAACAAATTTACAAGTTGGCCCTCAAGTGGCTATAGGAAGCTTTCCAATGGGAATCTAGGGCATAAATAGCTTATGCTTTTATTTAAAAGAAAAAAAAAGCACAGAAAAAAAATCTGTATCTTAGTACTGCTAAGTTGAAAATTTGATCCAAATCTCACTCAGCACCAGCTCCTTCTTTTCTGCAGCCAAGACTACTGCCTCTTTCACTGCTCAAAGCTGTTCCAAAATTAAGCAGCACAATATAAGTAAGACCCTTTTCAGGTTTACAGACGGTGATTAAGATTTGTGGAAAATACAGACCTGTCAAGAATCCCATCAGCCTAATCTTACTCCTGCTGGGAGTACCACCACTGGGAATTCATACAGGGGAATACTGATGTGCGGACACCAGAGTGAGGTCAAAGAGCAAAGAACCTTGTTCTTCTTCTCTTCAGAGCAGCCAGGTGGCCAAAGCTCTTCTAGGCACCATGCAGCTGATTGTGTGCCCTCTAAGATGTTACATAGTGGTTGCTTTAATCACCTGCTTGAATGCCAGGATGTGATCCTGTCAGGTCATTGTCATGTCGAGTTGAGCTTTCAGCAGAACCCAAGGTCCCATGTGCTAGTGAGACTGTACCACCAGAAAAGCTGAAGCATAGAAGGCAAATAGTGGCACAGCAGGAGACACTTGGAAGGCCACAGAGACACTTCCTAGCAGAACTGACACCTCTATGCCAGTGCTTTGTTAGCTGGAGCAGCTTGCCAGCTTCCAGCTCCTCCTACATCACATAGGGAGTGCAATATAAATGAAGCAGTGGAGATATCACCCTTCCCAAAGTTGTCAAAAGGACCTGGATGGACCAATACTTTTCCAATTATGATAGAGACAGTGGTGAAGTTTCAGTTTCAGTTTTATAAGGCAGCAGACTTAATAAGAAAAGCAAACTACAACTGGCCTCTGAAGACAGTATCTTGGTAGAAGGGACTGTTGGCAGCAGTTAGGAAGAGGAAGAGAGGCACTGTGGTCTTTCTTAACCTGCTGACTAGCCTAACTGCTGGGGCTTTTTTTGGTCACTGCAACCTAACTGAACCCCACATACTCCTTCTGCAGGGAGTGCTCTTTGTGAGGGGAGAATTACCAATAGTGATGCGAGTCAAAGTTTCGGCAAAACAGCTTCTCTGACTCAGACATACCTTTCTAAGGTTCAGATTTCCCCACAGAACAGCTCACATTTTTGCTGGAGTCGCACTTTTCAAAGTAGAACAAACAGAAGCTGAATATCACTTTTCTTTGTTGTGGTGCTACAGAAAATGGACTCAATTTGAGTACTGAGGGGATGCAAGAACTCTGTCAGAGGACATGCGAAACAGCCGTGGATGTTAATAAGCCCACAGGTTGGCCTTGGAGAGCACAAGTCCAGGCAGAGACATTGTTCCTCTGCTCACTGCCTACAGAAACTTTGGTGGTGGAAACAGTCTGTTAAACAGTTTTAGAATGGAGGAGACTTTCATTAAATGTATTCAAAGCTGAAAAAGCTTTAAAGGGCACAAGTGATTTAATGGGAGAGCTAGGCCTGAAAAGGCTTCTACATACTAGCATAAATGTAACAAATTCACTTGTTGAAATCCTCATTAAAAACAGCTTCTAAGCAGCTTCCAGGGAGTCTTCTTGATTATGGTCTGGAAAATATTCTCACAGTTAAGGGGAGCAAAGATTTTAAAATGGCACCCATGTCCATCCAAAGCAAATGGCTCTCAGCAGGCCAGAGGGCCCATAACAGCAGATCAATGTTTTCCACCACACAGGCAATGTGACTTACTCCTTTTACCTGACTCACCTACATAAATTGTGATTATCAGAACACAGCTTTGCTCCTGCAGAAGCCCAAGGAGGAGAGAGCAGTCCTTTATGTCACACACAGAACATTTCCATTGCTTTGGCACCAAGCTTTGTGTCAGTGAAAAGATTGCACTCTAGCTTTGCAGAATGGTTTGTGCTTTAATCCACCTGTCCTCACCACACCATAATGTCACTTCACCCCATAGCTGGTCACCTTATCCTGCTTGCTTCAGAGCGCTTCCAAATGTTATGTACATCCACAAAAAATGCAGCAGGTATTTCTGCAGGGCACCCTGGCAGCCAAGCAGCAAACAAAACAAAGAACTTGGGAGATGGGGGTAAGTGTCAGCTTGGGCAAAGATACCAGAGCACAATTGTTCCTTTTAAAACACTCAAGGATCTTTAACACTAGCACAGAGGAGGCCAAACCTCAGCAAACACAGTGTGGATCATAAAAAAAAAAAAGAAAATAAAAAAAAGTCCTAAGGAAATTAATTTAGGATCTCCACATTAAATAACTGCCTAAATTGAGGTTTTATAAGTCAATCTTGGCTCTTGGTACCAGTTAGGCAACCCTGTTTTTCACTGAGGTCTTCTGGGAACTGGGACAAACCCATTGACTCTTCTAGATTTGTGCAGCTGTTGATGAGAATTTAGGGGAGCAGGAGGAATCAACACATTCCCCTCTTCGTTGGATACATCACTTTTATGGGATGGTTTTCCCTTTTCTTTTTTCACCTGCTTGCAGACTGCATCTGGGGAGCAGACCACTTTCACAGTCACTTTTCCAAGTACAGAAAATATTAACGTATTTAATTGCTATTTTAAATGAATTCTTGTAATGATAGATTCAGCACAACTGTGAGATGGGTGAAAGTAGAACAAGTCATCTGTGACTGATGACAAACATCGCTTAACACACTCAGAGCCACCGGGGCAATGGCTGCAATGAAAGAACCTGACCAGAATAATACACTAATGCCCATGAGACAGAATTCCCAGCTCTCACAGAGCAAAATGAGCAGTGCTTAGCCTGTGTCAGAAGGACGATGGAATGAATTGGCTGCCAGAGACTTGAAACTGCAATGCAAGAAGTTTGGTATTACCAGTTCAGTGCTTAAGGCACTGAGGAATGCCCTCCAGAACTAACTGTTTACATATAACGTAAATAGTATAAACAGCTAAGTGCTGGAGGGCATACACATACATATAATGTATGTGTAAAAGAAAGACAGAATATTTTATCTGTTCCACTCTGCACCATGAAAAGTAACAATACCATATAAATAAACAAATGTCAGCTCTTGGGAAATGCATGAAGGCAGAAAGTACAAAAGCTTCCCTAGCTGCGTCCCGAAGAATAAATCTTTCATTCACACACACCCACATCCAGTGGTCCAGCTAAAAAAAATCTGATCCCCAGTCTCCAATTAGAAAATGCTGTTACAAAAGATACTTTCTCAAAAATCAAAGTAACAATGTAAAATTAAGGCCAAACCAAACTCCTCTAACTCTCTCTTCTGCCAGTTTTAAACTGCCCACTGGGAAAAGATAATTATCAAATAATAGTATCAACAATGTCAGATAATCACTTCAAACTCTTTGATATGTTCAAGGAAACATTGTTTCAAATGTTACCAAGTGTCAAATATTTACTTTTGAGTCCAACTGTGTAAATGACCCATCCAGTGCCACTAAACACGGCAGGCACATGTGTAACAAGAGCAGTGGGACCTGCAAAGCAGAGGAAACAGCCCAGCTGGGTTTTGCAGACAAAAGAGCGTCCTGGTAGCCAGAGCTCCCCAGCGAGGGTTATGACTGCCTTTGCACTTATCTGTGTGGAGCTGTGGAGTTTTTTTTAAACTGGTGGACTGACAGCAAGGCACATGGAGCTTTACATTCCCCTTGGAGTCGGCTGTGTGTCCAGTCTCACATGCTCAGTGTGAAACTCGCACCCACGCTCCTGTCTTGTACTTCCCTGTGCTAGAGCTGTACCTGCCACAACTAAACCCAGAGCTGCCCCTTGTTCCAGGACCCTGTGCACCTCACGTCTGCTGTAAGGAACAAATCTGGAATTAGAGGAATAGTGCATATAAGGCTTCCACTGGATTTCCTCTTGAGAATCACTCCATAGAGGATGTATTCTGCTTGGAGATTGTTCTTTTCCCATCCATTTATAATGCACAGGACTTAGGACAGGCTTAGTCTACCTCGTCCTTCCTCTTCTAGTACCCTTGGAATAACTGGCAGAGATAATTCCTTTTCCAGCTATGGCTGGAGGAAAAGCAAGACTTTGTTCTTTCCTGGTCCCTCCCTGCCCTCTGAATTTTCAAGAACAGGAACACAAAGCTGTACTGCCTCAAAGCTGCATGACCCTCAGCCGCTTGAATTCACCACACTCAGACACCCTGTGTTTTGCGGTGCCTTGTTAATATTTGCAACACTGTTGTAAGGAGATCTTGGTAAGGAGGTGTACCTTCACAACACAGAGGTGTGACTTTAAACCAATGACTTTCTCTGTTTCTTAATCAGAGCAGCAAATGAGAAATGTCAGTATCAAGCATAGAGTGGGAGGATGTGCACTGACACCATTACAACAATGCTGTTTCATGAGCCAGCATTTACTCGGTGTCAAAACATGGTTCAGGGCCCCAAATGTCATGCTCACTGAAGTCACACACCTTGTCAGCACGATTACCGAAGGCTGGCGTGCAAAAATGATGGGGACTTTGTCAGACCTTTTGCTTCTCAAGGACATGTGTCTGTGGAGTTTTCTGGGAAGTAATGCAACATAGAGCGAGGGCTGTGCATAGCATCTCCAGCAAACAGCAGGCTAATAGCCATTAGTGATATTTCAGAAACAAAGACAACCTCTCTGCACTTAGATGAAAATCTTTCAGTATATTCTTGGGAGTTGTTTCATTTAGCATTTCCAAACATCTGTCTCCAGCTATTTCATAATAATAGTAACAACTAGCAAAAAATAAAATTCAAAACAAACAAACAAAACACAACAAAAAACTCCATATAGGCCTGTTGCCTGATTTCAGAAACTGAATTTTTCTGGGACGTAAACTATTAGGCAAAAGCCTTTTTTTTTTTCCAATAAGGCAAGTGCAAAGCATTACATTAATACACACTGGAAAAATAAGATAATGGCTTTCTTGATTGTGAGGAGGAATGTGGAGAGATTTAATCTGAACACTGAGTCAGGTGGAAGCGCCTAAACTCCCTTCGGACACAATGTTATCGCATTTAACGCTTACATCATCACCCTCACGACTGATGCTGAGTAACGCAGCCCCAAACGTCGATCCACGCACCGCACGGGTAAGAAGGGAGAAACGACCATAAAGGTCCCGTTTTAGCATACGTCAGGCACTAAGAAAGATAAGTTTGATGTCTGGAGCAGAGGGAGCGATCTATTTTCAGCTATTCGAACAGCAGCCGCGGGCCTATCAGGATGCAGTCACTCCTCTCAATGTTTCGCCTGTGTGCAGAGAATTAAGAGTTGGGAGGCAGCACAGCGAAGCATACGCCTTCAAAAGCGTGGTGCACTGACTGCTCGTAATAAAGTAACAGGAGACAAGGCTTCGCCTCCTTGACATGTTCAGAGCAATTTCCAGTTGAAAAAGGTCAGCGTATCATTTACAGAGCGGCAGTGCCTGGAAAACTCTCGTAACTCTGCTCCGCGAAACACTCTGGGTGACAATAACAACCTGAGCATCGCTGGCGAGGCCGGCGCTCGGAGCTGCCCCGCAGGCGCGGGCGCTCCGCTCCGGGCAGTGCCCGCTGCCCCGGCCGTAGGCACTGCCCGAGTTCCAGGGGCACGGCTGCCAAATGACCTAAAATAGGTGCCTGAAGCCCTGGCGAACGGGATGGAGTGGGGCAGGGGGAACAATTCTGAACGCGGGTGATACTCGAGCGCTACTTTTCACCCTTGCTCGGGGACGCGCTGACAGCGTCGGCTGCCAGTGCCCTCCTCAGGGATGCCGCTGTCACCGCCCTGGCAAGGCGCGACGGCAGAGGCGCGCCACGCGTTTTTAGGTGCACAGCGTGATGTAAAAAAAACCCCAAAGCAACACCCCAAGCAGTCCCAAAATCCCTTCGAAGAGCACACACACACACACGCGCTCAGCCGCCCGAGCTCGGCGCCTGCCCACCGCCCCTCACACACTCGATGCCACCGCGGGTGCGGCGCCTGGCAGGGCCCACCCC